>VZTG01004583.1:176828-455350 GCA_013397845.1 Melanocharis versteri
GGCGCCGCCGTAGCGCGGGGGCCGCGGTCGGGCTCTGGCACCAGCAAAGAGCCGGCGCGGCCGCGGGAACAAAGACCCTGCGGGCGGGTCCCGGCGCGGCCCCGCCGCGCCTTCCCCGCGCTAAGGCGGGCGGGCGGGAATGTCGCCGCTTCCCAGCCCTCCCTGCCCGCGGGCGGAGGTCAGGGTGCACGGCCCGGGGGGTGGCTCCGGGTCAAGGCCGCCCCCTCGCCCCGCGGCCCCCAGGTCGCCGCGGTGCCTCGGCGTCTCCCGGCACGGCCGCGGGAGCGACGCTCCGCTGCTGCCCCGGGCGCTGCTGCGTTTGATAATGGTTGTGGAGTGCTTTGGGAGCGCCGCGTGAAAGGAATTGTCTAAAAAGGCTGTATTGACAGATATTTCCACAGCTTGAGATGAACCTGATAAGAAGTTAAAGGATAAGATACGTTTTAATGGATTTCAGACACGTAATTTTTCTGTGGTTTCTCGCAAAACGTGTCAGTTGGCCCTAAGAGGCATCGCCCATTGTGTAGACGTTGGAATTCAGTCCAGCTCTGGGGATTTGGCTTTGTTTCTTAACCCGCAGAAGTAAGTAATGCATCCTGATACTTCAGCGGTCATATTTGTTGTGCATTGGGTATCCTCTGAGGCTTAGTACTTGAACAATCCTGTTCGAACTCGGTTGTCCAAGTGTATATCCTTTTTGGTTTCTTCGGGTGGTTAAAAAGGGGGAAATAGAGTTTCCTTTTAGCGTACCTGGCAAAGTATTTCAAGTTCCTCTTTGCTGAGGGAGTTCAGAGGAGTGAGTTTTGCAGATGAAGTTTTGATTTGGCTGGGTTATTTAAAGAAGGAGATTCCTCAGAGGCCATGTCTACATTAAGCAATTAAATTATTGTTTTTATCCAGTAGTACAGTACCTGTATAACTACCAGCAGTTCTGGTTTTACAGGTGAAGGTCAGTTATACTTTTGCCCTACATATGTAACTGTGCCATATTCAGGCTTTACAGTTCCAAGGACAGAAGGGATCCTGTTTCTTGGGTCCCAAATTTTGGGAGGTGTTGAAAGCCTTTCTGAGAGCCCTTGGAGAATTTAGCGGGGGTTGGGGGGTACACACAAAACCTCAAGTTCTTTGTAGTGCCATCATACTAAAGCTATACTGTATTCCTTCTAGATGTAAAGTGTAGAGAAAAGTGAAAATCAAACATAACTCTTCTTACATAAAAGGAGGGGGGAAACTGGGCTGATTTTTTTTTTCCAGATCCAGTGTGCGCTACCAAATAGCATTGGATGTTTCACAGTGCCTGCCAGAAACCATGTAAAATCTGTGATGTGATAGCTCACTACCCAAGGCAGATATCTGCGTGCTCTGTCACAGATGACATTTGCGGAATGTTGTGCTGGTTTGTATGCTTGGTTCTGTCTGGATATTGGTGAAATGGGTTGGTTCAATTCACAGGGTGATAAACAGTGGCTGTATTGCTTCAGGATTAGAAAGGAGTACAGAGTGTGCACAGATCAACATTTTGCTGTTACAAGCTACATAGATAAAATTGGTTTTCCTCGGGAAAAGAGGTGGTTGCTCTGGGAAAACTGGCTACCGAAAGTAGTTGATTTAGTGTTGCTGGCATGCCTGAGTTTTCAAATGCCAGAGAGCACCAGGAATAAAATTATCACTGTGCTGGACCCACATGGTGTATATAATCAGCCGAGAATTTATTTATTTGTTTCCATTTTAACTGTGTCTAGTCAGCATTTCCAAACCGTAGCTAGGCTCCAGCCTGAATACAAACAAATCCCTCAAACGAAGCAGAATTGAAGCAGGCTAATAATGTTTAGATGTCACTTCTCAGAAATCCCAAGTGACTACAATGTATTTCTGTGTGGCAGGAGCAATGGAAATGCTACTGATGGTCAGATACCAGCAGCAACTATGCTGCTGATTAATTCTGCCATGAGCTGGACAGTGATGAAGCAGCACTGAAAGAAACCAGGCCTGCTTGTACCTGCTGAACTAGTTGTTGCCATCGACAGTCTAATGACAGCATCTCTAGTATAGAATCAGAATTTAAGAAAAATACTCGTGTAGACAAGAATTTAGATGTCTGAATGAACCATCAGGACCAGCATGTAGAGATAGTACTGTGGGAGATAAAACATAAGCCCTGATTTAGTTGGAAAAGCTAGTGTGCAGGGAATAAAGCATGAAATTGCAGTGTACCAGCTAGTTTACAGTGGAAAATGTGTGCTGTTTCACTTGCAATCCCTATTTTTTTTCACAGGGCCATGCAATGGGAAGTAAAACAGCTGCTGTAAAGCCTGGAGAGTGACACGATTCCTGTGAACAGTTGTAAAAAAATTTAGAGATATTCATGAATGGAAATAATTATATGCATAAAATGCATTATAAACAGGATTGTGTGTTTGGCTATCATCAAGGCATCTTGCATTTAAGGTAATGCATAAAGTTACTTGAAACCATTAAATTAAATTTTCCTCTGTATTCTTTGTGAGATTTTTATCATTTACACAGTGAGAAGACAATCCTATTTGAGGAGTTTGCAATTCAGGCTATCATTCCTGGAGGTATTCCCACTGAAGCTGGTGGCAGAGTTAGATTTAAGTCTTTAGAAGATCACACGCTTGATAAGATACAATAGGGTAAGTGAAGCAAAAGGACGGGAAACAAAAACTGCTTTCCTTGCAAGTGATGGTAATTTTTTTTAAATTTCTTTTCTTGCTGAACAGTGTTCTTTTTCAAGGTGCTAAAGATAACTAAGCTACTGTAAGCCATTATTCTGATTGTTTGTTCAGCACTCAATGTATAATATGCATTTTACAGAACAAATAAGATAAATGCCCTTCCCTGTAGAGTTTGCAAGCTAAATTTTGTCACAGGTGAGAGCACCGTCTAGAAGAGAGAACCATAAAGAAGAAACATAGATACACAAGGAAGCTTTTACAATCCTCTTCATTCCCTGGACATCAAGAAGTCACAAGTGCCCATGTGATTACCTGCCACAAGGGTCGGGCTGCTGTCTGTGCAGCTCCTCTCATTAATCACATTGGCATGCATCAGTCCCTGCGGGATCTGATGGTTATGAGCAACAACCACGTAGAGGATCCCTTTATTTCTGCTCCTTGGCTCGTGCAGTCCATGCAAACAGTTCTCTTGCATAGGGAAGGTTTGCGTGAAGGTAGGGTCACGCTCTGCTGGTCTCCTGGCCACTTGCCAGCTGCCCATATGGTTGCCAGAATGCAGCATTAATTTTCCGAGGCAGCATGCATCTGATGTATAGTGCCACACTGTGTAAGTCAGCACACTACTGAAAGTTACAAATTTCATATGTAAGACCAAAATTATTAAAGTAACCCTTCTCATGGCTTCTCATGTGCATGTATTTTGAGAGCAGAGGTACCAGAGCTGTAATTTTGCATAATGCAGTGCAAACCCTTATGTTAGAACAGCATTAGCAAACCTGGGTCATCAAACTGCAGTCTCTACATAGACAACACACCCACTGAGGGAAATAAATTATCCAGAATAAGGATTGCAGCTTTGGACACTATAAACATACATAAATCAGGGAGAGAAAAGAAGTTTTTTGATGCACCGTTATCTCACCTACAAGAATTGCACACACTGTTTACATTAAAGTATCAATTTCATAGCCAAATTGGTAAACGTAGTATATGCAGCCTACATGAGCAAATTCACATTACATGAAAAATCTTTACTGTGTGTTTAGTTCCTGCTTTTCTTACTGTATTAAGGCAGAAGCCTATATTTAATAACCTTGACCTCTTTGAAATACAAGTAAGAGGGGAAAACAGAGGAAGTGTGGCAGGTTATGTAATTGGGTTTTGGAAATCTTTAGGTTTTTCAGTTCAATTATCCTCGCTCTATTTTTAGGGAGGGGGAAGCACAGAACTGTATAAAATGGCAGCTATCCTAATAAATGTATCTTACTTCTTGGTTTATGTATGGATGAATTACAAAAACTGTCAAGAAATTTCCCTTAAGGAAGATGCTGCATTTTTATTATGTATAGATCTTTCAAAGTAATTTATTAGTAAACACTACTTCAGTAAAAACCTCCAGAGTTCTATTTGTGCTAATAAAATAGGCAGCGTAAGGACCTTTCTCTAGCCCTACAGCCAACTGGCCTAGCCTGACCACCTCCATGGTTTAAAATTGTTTTAGCTCTAAAACAGAGTGACTGCATGCAGATTGCCTGCTGGAGTGGTCACTGGCACATGCTCTTTCCAAGTCCATACCTGGGAGTTGTCTATAAGGTATCCATTTCACAGCCAGACTTTGTTAACCATTTAACTTACAGATAGTTGGGCATGAAGGAGTGGATCTGGATGCTGAAATGGCCTAGGGGACCATTTAGCAGTAGAGAAAGAGCCTGGAAGCTCTTCTTGTGCATCTGGCTTTAGGGCAGGTTCCTCTGCCTGATGGGGTGCTCAGGCATACCTGTGTTTGTAGGTTCAGAGCACAGACAAGCTTTGTCCTGTCTTTACTGAACTGTGCTGCCATCCGTGTTCAGCAAGGTGCATGAGAGTTAGACTGTCTGACTGTCTCGTGTCCTGAATGTGAGCATTCGGGTTGACTTCAGCAAGATGTGTTTGTCCTCAGGTGAACAGCTCCCAGAAATCAGAAGTACATGGGAAGAGAGTCGGGTCCCAGTAAGAGGTTAGCACTCAATGTTATCCTGATACTGCAATATCTGATGGATCCATTTTCAGATAAATACTGAATGTTTTTCTTGAAAACCCTTTACATCCAGGGAGTGCTTTTCTCAAAGCAGAAGTACTGAGGAGAAATTTAATGACTGGTATACATATTAGATTTTCAGATGATCTCTCCTGGCTTTATCCAATATAATTTAAAATTAAATCAGTTAAAGCAAAGTTCAGAGCTGCTGCATGTATGAAAAAAGCTTTCTGATAATTTTTATTTTTACAGATCTCTACTTTAAAGTATTTTCTTGCCAACTGCTGTGTTGCGAAAGAAGATGAGAAATTGGCTGGCCATAAGAAGGGAAAGGAAGAAATAGTCTATGTAAAATTCTCAAGTGGACCGTGTAAATAAACTGACATCTCCTGTCTCCAGAAATTTAGCTAATCTCTCTGTGGTATACAGCATTATTTTTAAAAATAGTAAAGATCCTTAGGTAGAAGTTATGCATCTCTTTTAAGCTGAGGATAGCCCTCCAACCAGCAGTCCAGACTAGGCTATTAGCTACAACAATGTGTAATCATTTCGGGGCTCTTTGAGCAAGATGTAGTGGGTGTTTGGTCATGTAATTAACCTCCTGCCATTGGCCACACATTCTCTCCACCCTGTAATTACTCGACTGAAAAAATAACACCTTTCAAAGCATACATGGTATAGAAAATTAAAAGAGCATTAGTTTTAATCTTCCTTCACACTCACGCGATGACTATAACTCATATGTACATTTCACTTATTAGCAGAAGTCGTTTGGCTACATTTGAGCAGTTTTTGTTAGAAAAGTTTGATTTGGGAGCAAACGGGGTCAGAATGCTCTTGGGTTTTTTGTTTTTATTTCACTTTTTTAGAACAAGTCCAAAAGCACCAAAAGGATTTTCATGTAGAAATATCCAGTGAGCTGAAAATGTAATGGATATTCATTTCTTTGGTCCAGCAATTGCTGTTCTTTTAACTCATATAGTATGTGTGAGTTCTGTATGTGGAGAGCTTCAGCCTTAAAACAAATACTTCAGGAAGCTTCTAAGTGAAAACATTAATGTAAACCTGTGAAATCAAAGTGCCTGCTCAGCAATAAAAATTAAAAAAGGCCAATCTTTCTCTCTACAAGTTTTCCATAGTAATGCTTCTGCATTTTTGAGGTCTTCATCCTGAACAAGTATGGAATAGAAGTGGAGTTTGTATGTATGAACAAAAAGTTATGGAAAGCACCAGGGAACCCTTATGTAGAAACTTGCAGTGGGGTTTATATCAGCTAACCTGAATTGTCTAGAAGTTGCAACAAGAGGGTAAGTGTAGACTCCTCTATAGGTAATGCAGAGAGCAGTTGACACATATCTTGTGACAAGATTAAACCAGAATTTTAGAAGGCTGCAGAGAAGTGAGGTGAATCCTCCTTTGAGGGTAATGCTGCTATCCCCCATCTTCCTCAGAGCTTTAGTCTGTTGATTTTGGCATAGGCTTCACCTCCAAGCCCTACATTGCTTTAGCCAATGATGCTATTTTTCTATCAGGTATGGTACAACTGTATTGGTCATGTCATTTACACGAACATGAGTCTCTCCATCTGTGTTAAATGAAATGTCTCAAACTCAATGAAGGACCTGGGTTTCAATTTACAGGTATCACAGCTCAGCCCTGCCCAACTGGGTAAAGAAGGAAATAGCCATGAAGGGCATATTAGGAAGTAGATTTACATTGCAGAAATGGAGCTACCTGGGCAACATTTTAAAGTGTGTCCTTTTCAGGTGGCTAAACTTGTCCATGTGAAATTCTTTTCTGTCTCACCTCCTAGACTGCTCTCTGTGATGTCTATGCTCAATACTGCATCTACCCAGTGCAGGAATACTTGATAATTACACTTTGAAATAATAGAGCCCTAACTCTCTTCTGTGAGATCAACCTTTAATACCAGGTTGTGCTTTTTTTAATTGCCTTTTTTTTTTGGTCAGACACCCTCACCTTTATGCCATGCCTCTCTTTTATTGTGGGAAGACACCCGACCAGAATCACAAAGGTACTTCCTTCAGACCTTTCTAAATTCACTACAGTCGAGAAACTTGTCAAGTACTAGCCTATGGATAAGGCACTTGCTGTGGTGTGACCTCTGTTTGCTATGTTAACCACAAACCTCACATTTTTACCCTGTTTTCCACATCTCTCCCCTTTCTGTTTGGTCATTATATTCCTTTATGCTTGCTGTGTTTCGGTATGTGCTAGGATTTGCATATTGGTTTGAGGCAGGGACCAATTTCTTGTGCACGTATACAGCAGTTAGCACAGCTCAAAACAGCAGGGGAAGATTGCATCACCATGTGATTAATATTAAAGCTTGCTGGAAAGCAAGTGGGACTACCAGACCCTGGTACAATAATCATCAGCATTTTGTATCCTTGGCTCTCTCTCCCATGAGTGCAATTTTGTAATATAACAGGGAATGGAAAAATCAGACCATCTCCTGGCCAGTACAGTCAGGCTGACACAATAGCAGCTACACCTTGCTGTTAATGACCCTCGTAGGTCAGTTAAGAAATGTGTAAGAGTGTCCTTACTGTTATCCAGCAAGGCACTGTGGAATTTATTCGCTTAAGCAAATCCTAAAGACAGCATACTCTATCTTGTAAGGACCTTCAGGGTCAACACCTCCCAGACAAACTTTCTCAAATGCAGTTTTTCTAAGTGCAAAATATGTCCCTACGTTATTTTCGCATTGTTAAAGTGCGTTTAGATGTTACCAGACAAAAAAGAAAACCAAACCATAAACAGTTTGAAGTAGATCTGACAAATACAAAGTACCATTTCCAAGGCATACATCCCAAGGAAGTTTATTCAGATCCAACCCTGCAGGCCAATCAAATGAGAAACCAAGAATTCAAAGATGATTGTAGACGAAGATTATGGAGGAGTACAGCTCTGTGAGTGAAGGATCTCCTGAATTACATTACTGCTACATTTCAAAATGGGAAGATCACCACTTTCTCGCTTTCTTGCTAAAGTTAGAAACACATGCACAGAAATAGGCACCTAGATTAATGACCTGTTTTCCAAAATGTCATAAATTCCCAGTCATCAAAGGCACCTTCGAGTCTTCATTTACAAATTTAGACCATGAGGCTTGGAAAATATGTGCTTTGCCTCCCAATAGCACCTATCCAAATATGGGAATTCAACAGAAAGGCTCTCTAAAATTGCTTCACCTGACATGGTTATGGCAGATGGATGTAAACTGCTTAGTGTGACAAATCACCAGTGTCTGGAGGCACTGCTCTGAAGCTGGGGTGTGCTGCCAGGCTGTGGGTTTTCCCTTCCAGGGCTCTGCGTGCTCAGCCCTGGCCCCAGGGCACAGTGACCAGCTGCTCTGGGCGCATGGATGCTGTGCTCACTGCCAGGTGTTCCCGTGGGCCTGCACTGGCCACTTTGCCTGTTGCTAGCAAGGATGCTGTGGCAGCAGGGGGCTCTGCAAACCTCACTGACCATGATACTGAGCCAAGGGGTCGGTCTGGTAGACCTCTCTGCTGCCAGAGTATGCTGCTAGCAGCATTTTACAGCTAGGCCAGTGTAGTCATCCCAAGACATGGGCAGCTCAGCCTGACTAGGGTGTTTTGAAGTCCCAAGCCTATGCTGGATTTCCATGCAGTTATTGACCTTAATCTGACACCATCTTGTGAGAAGGCAGTATGATGAGATTACAGCTCCTTCTCACTATAACTTTTGATTTACAGTGGACTAAGAAAGCTTCATCTGCTAAGGAGACAATATAAAACGCTCTGCTGCAGGCATGAACTGTGGCACAAGTGCCACTGTGCAGAGGGAGCAATGGAAAAACTCATCTGTATGAGGGATCCTGAGCAGCAGATTTGTTCTGGCTTGCTTAATGCAAACTGTAGAATTTAATTCAGCTGGTCTTTAGAGTAATTCAGTGACTTACATTTGGTGAAGTCCCATCTTTCATAACGACTTGAACTGAAGATGGCAAAAGACAGAGGATAAAGAACCTCATGGGGTTTGTTCCAGCCATTAATCATCCTTGCTGCTGAGAGATGTGTCGTATCCAATGTGCCCAAATCCAACTTCCAGGCACTAGTACTTGTCACGCTTCTCTGTTTTGTTGAATAGCCCTTTGGTACATTCTATTTTCTCTCTTTTAAGACACTCATATTTTACCTGCTGGTTTAAAGAGATATCAATTTATCTTCTTTTTAACAAGCTAAACAGACAACCCTTTCTCTCACCGTAACACACTTTTTCTAGCTTGGAAGTAAGCACTAAGGCTGTTCACTGCACTTGCAAGCACATCTTGACTTTTCAGAAAGGAGATACTAGCATCCAGCAGAACAACAATTTGTATTTCTGGCTGTAGGAGTTGGAGCACAGACCGAGTTCTCCAGGGCCTCCTGGCACAAAGGTTAACTCTGCATATATCAGGCTGTACTTCTCATATCAAGTTCTTCCTGAACTTCCTGTATTGTATTGTTTCATTTGAGAGTACAAAGCATTACCAAATTAAGAAGTGCATATTAAGACGACATTCCTTCATGTGCACCATAGCATTCTTTCTAGCCATATGTCTCTTTAAAAAATATAAAATATCTTAAGGAGAAATAAATTCTGTCTGCAGTAATACTAATTTCTTTCCCTAAAACTAGGGTTTTGATGTGTGAAAGTGCAAAGAAGCTTCTAATCACTCACAAATCTCTCTAAATGGAAATAAATAGATATAATTTTTTTTCTCCCATGTCAAGCTTTTAGGCCAAGAAGTGGTGTGTTAAGGTATGTCAGGGGTGGTCTGAAGGTCAGTCCTAATGATCTGGTGGGTTGCTTATGGAGGAAATGCTAAAACATCCTTGAGGAAAGCAGCGGTGGTTGTTTGCAGTGAATCACAGATTGCTTGTGATGGCTCTCAAGACTGAATATGATAAATCTTCTATTGTTAAGGATTATAGGCTGTTCTGTTATTGTTAAACACAATAGTGCAGGTCAGAGAGGATATTGTTAAAAATTCCTGTGATCCACAGCATTGGTCAGTGGCCAGTTTGGGGGTTTCTGTTTCAGAACAAGCTACAGCACATACACTTCAAGAAGGAGAAAAATTATGTAGGGATACTAAATGTTCTTTCAGAAATATTTACAAAACGTTTCAAAGTCCTAGTTACTTGCATTTGTCCCTAGGAAGCAGATATATCAGTGTTACAGCCTTCAGCATTTCAGCAAGGGTAAGAAATTGAAACAGATTTTTAAAAAAATAGCAACTTCGTACTGTCATATACAAATAATGTCTTGAGCTCAAGGGGCTCCATTAGACTGAGCAGAGAAAAAAAAAGTCTTCAGAAAGTATTATTCCTTTTAAATACAATTATTTTCCTTAAGAAACTTCTTAAAGTGCCTGCAACTGCCCTGCCTTTCTCTGATATCTACAGCAGCCTGTTGGATTAACTGTACAGGAGATTTAAAAGGGTTATTCTGGGTTCCACACCAGTGGTGGAAAAATAAAATTACACCAGACCCAAACTGAATTAAGTAGTTAAGAACCGAGCCTAACACGTTATAATCACCTTCTTGCTACTGATGTAATGTTTTTCAAGCAAAGCCACTATGATCTTTAGCCCCTGATACAAATGGATTTGCTAGTGACTGTAGCAAAATCAAAATTGAGTCTCATTTGTGGTTCAAGACTTTTTGCAAAGCCATTTGGCACACTTAATGCTCAGTGATAAAACAAAAGCAAGATTGAACCTGTAATAGATACACAGAGAAGGGATGAGGGTAGAATAAAATAAAACCTTGTCCATTTTAGAAGAAAGTTCCTCTTCCCACTCTTCCATTTTTTCTGTTCTGTTTCCTTCCTTCCTTCCTTCCTTCCCTCCTTCCCTTGCTTTTCTTTGCCTAGCCTTGCTCATTCTAGAAGACAGTTATATATTTGCTGAGTTCCTCTTTATGAAGAATATAATTCAGCTCATGCCAAGTTATGCCTATGCTTAGTTATCTTTCCTGACTACACATATTTAGGTGAAGTCAGGCCTTAATTAGAATCTTCAAAGACTTCTCCAGCTGATAACAAGATGCTCACAGAGGCTGCCTTTACTAAGGGAAAGCCACACTCATTGCAACTTCTTTGTTGTTAAAGAGAGGCTCTCACTCACAGAGGGCACTTCAGGACAATATCTTCTCCTTGCTGTTCGGAATCAACCCCCAGAAATTATTTTCTTCCTTAATTTGGAAGCAACAGCAGGAAATCCTTTCCATATCACACACCTCAAGTCTCATCCTGTGCCAGACCCCACACCCTGTGTGTGGAAAGTCCCACACCTTGGAGAGCAAGGTGTTTCAGTCACTGTTTCTGCTGTTCATGGTGTGCCTGTCTCTGGCGCCTGAGGGGTTGGAATGGGCAAAGGAGCCTGGTATACAGGGCAGGGGGGCAGATGATGTGCCTCAAGCTCACTGCTACCACATCCCTGGGAGCTGAAGGATGCCCAGTCCCTCAGAATATATTGTCAGCTGCAGCAAATATCCTTTTCATGGCCCTTCCTGGGGAGAGAATGCTGGGTAAAAACTAAGACTGATCCATCCACCGCATTTATTATACTATGTTTTCTTATCGGATGAGCATGGCACACACATATGTGAACAATGAGGAAGAGGAGAAGACACAGATGCACGTTCCAGAGTCTCATGTCATGCTGTGGTGGATCCTCCATTGCTTGACATTTTCTCAGCTGTGCCTCAATCTACCCTGTTTTCGTGCTCGTCTTGTTCCTGCACCGAAGTACCTAATGATGTCATGTTCCTGAACAAATGCCTGTGCTACTCCTTAGGCAGGACAGAAGGAAATCCACCTACTGCAGAGGGAGATCCTGATCCTGTCTGGTAAAATTTGAATATCCAAGTTAGGCAAAAATGTTCCCTTGTGGGAATACTACTCTTCTCTGATATGCCCAATCGGTGGGTTTGACTGCATTGTTGAAACTGCTGTATCTCAAAGTGAGGTATAAACCTGCCACATGAGAAATTTTGGTGTCCACTGACTACTGAGTCTTTACAGAGCTGGGGAAGGAGTCAGATCATGATCTCAGTTTGATTTGCTCTTTGACAGAGCTTTTCAAAACCATGAGCAAGCCTAATAGCTGCTTATGAAAATTAATCATAATGTGCATCACCTCTTTTCATCCAGCTATCAAAACTGGGAGTGAACTTAGAAACTCCCATTGTACAGAGGAGGAAGCAGATGCTGGGTGACTCAATGAAACAGAAAGAGGAAGCAGGCTCCTGACTCCTCCTAACCACTCACCCCCTACTACCTGTCTTGCTGCTCTTGGCTGTCATTTGTGAGAGGAGTTAGTTAACACAGCTATTCTTAGCTGTCCCTGGGCAGAGCCCATGGACACCACCCTGGGCTGAATACCTGTCAAGTACCCTAGATATGTCCAGGGACCCAAGCAAGTGCTGATCCAAATACTTTCCATTCCTGTGGAGAGGGTAGAGGGGAGGTGCAAGTGCCTTTCCCATATTCAGCAGCAGCAGCAGCCCCAGCATAGCACTTGCCTTGTCAAATTCTCCCAAAAAGGACTGCTTAAGGATCTCTCCACTCACAATCTGTTCCTGTAGTGTACTACTCGCAGGTGAAGACTTCTGTCAGAGAGGGAGGTCAGCAAAAGTGTGTTTGAATCTCAGCAGCAAAAGCTCCACATTTGAAGGTGGGACTCCATCACGCTGTTGTGACTTACTCGGTGAAACTTCTGTTGCAATCATAGTAAAAAACCTCAGATTTAGGCACCAAGCAGACATGAGATCCTAGAAGTTCACACTATGCCTGAGAGATCTTGCTGAAAAATGTCTGGTAGAGCAGCTAGCGGCAAAGTCCACAACGCCAATGTGGAAGCCAGAATAGATTACAGAGAGTCTTAAGCGTTATTCAGATTATGTACTAATTTATGTCAGCAGTGCTGGCAATTTGCCTTCTACATAGTGGCAGTGGGTATCAGCTTAAATCTACTGTAGCTCTCTAAATCATGAATGTGTTTTCTTGCAGAGAAACTTTAAAGAAAAAAATGCAAACTAAATATAAATTGACCTGTCCTTTTGACAGGAAGAAAACAGCCAGTTATTTCATTAGTAAGTTCAATATAAATAATTCCTTTACCAATACATAATAGTACTCTGGCTCTAGCTATCAGATAAGCAAAACCTTAGTCATATGGATGAGAACTGGAAGAAGTAATTAGCACCAGAGAGGCAATTTTAACAGTTTTGTGTTTGATTCTCATGGAGAATTTCATATGTCAGCCACATTTTCTAAACAAAAAAATTTTTGGCAGTCCTGTGGAAAATAGTATGTATACAGATAGACTCATTGGCTTGCTTTCACGCAATCTTGTTTTGATACAAAGAGATAAATGCATTAGCTGTTTTATGAGTGCCTTAAATTTAGACTTTTAGCTGGTACAAGTCAGTACACTTTCAATGATTCAGGTCTGAATCAAATTCACCAAAGCCAAGGCAATGCACTGCAGTGAAGTTAAACTGATTTATACTTGCTCAAAAGCTGGTGAATTTTTAAGCCTCTTTTGTAGTGATATAAATACAGTGCAAAGTCAGTGTGAAATCACAGATGCATAAGAATTTTAATACTTGGCTGTAACACATAAGTATGTGGCTATGTAACTAAAAATGTAGGAGTGTTTGGTTTTCTCCCCGGGGTTTGCCGCAGGTTTAATGTAAGGGAGTACGACTGAGTGACCCAAAGTCCAATCGTTCCTTATGAGTGATGCTTCTGCTGCCACTTTATCTGTAGATAAAGGTGGGTCCTTACCCAGTGCTTCTGTTCCCTCTGTATTGTTGTGGCAATTGTAGCTCAGGTGTAGAAACTCACACAGATGTGACCATCAGCTCCAGCAGTTGTTCACCAGCCTAGGCTTCCCTTTATTCTGACTGTTGTAACAGCCCTAGTCAGGAGCTCCTGGCATATCAAATACCCCATCATGCCCAAGCCTTCTGGTGGAGGAAGAAGAAACATAAATATAAAGAGTAAAGACTTAAAAATGAGGGACAGTAGGACAAGAATTAGTCTAGGCAAGAGATGCAAAGTAAAGCATGTAGACCGAGGAGACATGGGCAGAGATAAAGATGACAAACGATGTCAGGGCAGAGACTAAAGAAATTAGAATAGTTTTTAAGCAATTCTGGGGGAAGGCTTCTGCCCAAATCTAAGAACCACAGCTCTGAAACTGTCTCTGAGTCATAGCTCCTGATGGTCCCTCTCTGTTAAGCTACATCTGCAGCCTGCAGAGTCATTCCTTCTCAGCACTGGCAGTTTCTGAGCAGTTTTCTGTTTGCTCTTCACTTCTTATTGTGGGTAAATGATGAAATCTGCCTTGTAGAGACTCCGTCATGGGACAGTTTCCCTGTAAGAATACTTGTAGCACTAGTAGTACTGCCAACAGGATGATTTAGCCCTGGTTTTCAGGACAGACAAAGAATTAGTTGGCATTTATGCTTCTATTCCCATCTAAGAGTCACCATGGCTATAAATGTTTTATGCCTTGTTAATCACATTCACCAGCACAATGTTTATTTTCTTCTGTTTGCTCTGACTTCCGACAAAAGGTGGATTGCTATGAGATTCAAGGAGACAATGATGTAAATGTCTGTGTGGATTCATGTAAATAATATTTTCTACTGCTGCTGGTATTGTGGGAAGGTAACATTCCCATGAATGCAGCTCCCAGTGAAAGTAACATAATGGAAGAAACTTCTACAGTATTTGCTATATTTTTCAACCATTCTCTGTTCTCAACAACACAGAGCTGTGAAGTCCAGATTTCCAGCACGGGAAGATGAGCTTAAGGAATGCAAATATGCTACATACAGTTTATTCCTTTAAGTGAATTTCACTCCTGAGTGGCTTTAAAATACTTTTCTCTTGCAAGATGAAATTTCCAGTTGACAAACAGCTTGACTTGGAGCCCATTTGAGTGCTAGTAAAACATTGTATATCAGCTGTTTCTGGGGAAAAAAAAATCAGCATAATGAAACTTACCTTTAGAATAAACATGCTAAATATCTCTGATGGGCAAATGCTTGGTGATGAATGTTTATCATAGTTCCTTTTTAAGTAGTGACTTCTATTTTTATGCTGGACTTTCTCTACATTGGTGACACAATGTTATCTTAAGACCTTTCAGCCAGATAAGACCATGCCAGTTTCCTCAGAACAGTCTTCTGTCTATGGATTTTGTACATAATTGGGGTAGGGAGGCACTGTGGGAAGCAGAACACTGACTATATTTAAATTTTAAAGCAGAATTCTTTAAAGGTGATGTTAGTTAGGGAGTTGACCTGAAAGTTTTTGGTAACTGACATGACTTCAAGATAGGCCTCATACCAGATTTGTCAAAATACTTTGGACAGATACTCTGGAAAGCAAGAAGAGCTGGCCTAAAAAAAGAATAAGAAAAATCTGAAATCTCTGTGACCATCTACCTGGGGCAGAGAAAAGCCACAGCACCGAAAGTACCCCTACCAGCCTGTGACTAGGCATCTTGAATGGAGCTAAAGTCTGTTCAAGAGATGTGATGACCAGCAGATCGCCATCTGCCTTACTGGCTGCAATCCTAGGTTTTACTTTGTACGAATCCAGAAGTCTGAAAGAGTTGATATGTTCTCAGACTTCAGCTATCTTCAGAAATTTATTATTCCTTCCCCCCACCCCCCCATTCTTCTATGCTGCGAAATACCATGGTCTTTTTATGTTCCCTAATCTGATGTGTGAAAATAGGCATATCAAATGCATGCATATGAGCACATGGTGGGTCAGTCTAGGGAAGGCTTTGCTGTCCAAATAATATTTTATAAAGTTGTTTTTTAGAGTCTCTTGTATCTTTAAAAGTCTGAAAAGAATCAATTATCTACAATTCTTGGTAAACAAAGTTTTCAAAGTTCTTACCAAATTAATAAACGTCTCTGAGGGTAGAGGCAGGGAAAAGCAGCAACTAGATTTTCAAGGTTGCCAATATGATTTTCAAAAGCACAGAGAAGGCTGTCTGTTTAAACACTCAACCATTCAGCAACATAATTCTAAGAAGAGAGCTTTAATCATTGTCCCTGAGACAATCAAATTGTCAGATGGTAGTTTTATTTCAGCACACAGAAGATTAACATTTTCAATCACAACTTTGCAGATTTTGGCAAAAGTCTCCCTCTTTCTAAACAGAGGAAATCCCTCTTCTATGATTATTTTTAAAATACATAAGCTAAGATCTGATTATTTTTGAATTTGTCTAAATTCCTATATAATATTGAGGCTCATCTGACTTTGGTATGGCAGTTTTAATTAATTCTAAATTAATTCTATTAGGGCCAAACCTGCCAGTGTTTGAAGGCAGTGTCGCTGTCTGTCCATGTGTCCACTGACATGGCAGTGAAATCACTGTGTAGATGTTCGGGGTTGGCTTAGCCATTTCCTTGATGATGAATGTTTATCATACTTACAATTTTCTTCCTCACTGCCTCTGCTGTCCTGTTTGTCATGCAGATGCTGGAACTGCTCATGCAACAGTCCCTCTGCTGCTGCCATTCACAGTGGGATGTCTTGAGCAAACCAAGATCTGCAAGGCTTTGCTTTCCACTGCTTGATTAGAAATCACAGAAGCTCAGACCTGAATAAAGAGCAACACAGGGACAGGTACAGCAGGCATGGGGAAGACATCTAGAGCAGTATTGTCTCAGGCGTCATGGACAGTCCACCCTGAGAAATAGGTTGTTGTCCTGACTTTGATAAGAGGNTTATTGTCTCAGGCATCATTCCCCAGGACAGTCCACCCTGAGAACTGAGGTTGTTGTCCTGACTTTGATAAGAGGATGGTGACAGCTGGCAGAGAGGGGACAAGAAGCAGAGGGTAAGAAAATACCTCAGTGAGTTGTGAGAAAAACATGAACCAAAAACCTCAATGCATCTTAACCTGAAGAAAGAGTCTGCAGATAAATCTGGAGCTACTGGATGAAATGAGAAAGACCTGTAGGGAGGGAGAGCCTTGCTGCAGCCTGCCTGCCTCTAAAGCAAATGGTCTTGGACAGCTGCCCCTTGCTTGCTCAGGCACGGCTTGCTCAACCGTGTGTGGGCACAAGCACAGGTGTGTTTAGTGGCTCCCACAGTGTGATGTAGTTCAGGAGTAGACATGAAGAGCAAGATCCAAGAGAGTTCAGGTGGCGAAAACCAGGCCATATAAAATCTTGCATCTAAACCAATGTTTAGGGGCTTGGTTGCCTAGAGGGAGCACAGGAAGGGGTCAGTGACTCAGAATAGGACACAGACTGGCCAATGTCAGTGTGTTGCTGCCAAGTGTCCCTGCATAGAAACACTGGATGCAGCTGCCTTTGCATATTCTTTCAAAAACATCACCGTGCTTACTGCTTGTAGCTAAATGTTGATGAAGAGTGTGCATCTCCTATGTATAAAATAAATTGGTGGCTAAGGAAACTATGAAAATACAGAAGGCTTCACACACTCAGGGGCTTGCAAGCACAAAAGTAATGCACTGCATTCTGCTTAAAGGAAAATTGCTCAGTACTTTTTCATTGATGTGCTGTTATGTCAAAAACTTATAATTTGGGGCATGAGTATAAAAGTATTCATTTGATTGTATATCTGTGTTGCTAATTTCTGGGATGAAGATTAGTGCTTCTGGCCCACATTATGAATTCTGAATGCCATCTGTATTCCAAAATATCTAAACAATTACTGTTCATTAGATGCACAAAGAAAGTGCTAGTATTTTACAGAAATTGTTGCATTCATTTCACTGAAGTGACAGGCAGAGCACACTCCTATTTTTTTGGTCCCCATATGTCATCTACTTTGAGCAGCAGAGGAGGGAACTAGGAGGTTCACAGAGGTTCCTTTCAGCCTCAGCTGTTCTGTGATTCTGTGGCTTGGTGATTTTATGCATGAACTACTGGTTGAGGAAAATGCTGTTTTCTAGCTAAGTTTCATTTTAGCCTTAATCTGTTTGTACAACTGGATTTGCTTCTGAATCAACAGCAAAGTGAAGATGCTGACATAAAGAGAAAGACAGATACTTTTACAGTTTCTGAAGAGTGGAAATGAGAGAAATCACAGTTGCCTAACTTTCACCAAAAGGAGAAGTAAAAACCACAGGGGAAACCATCAAAACCAATGGTGTCACATCTTCCTGTATGTAATTGTTAGCTCTCTTCCTGTTAACTCTCAGTGAGTATCTGGTGCATTTATTTAATCTGATTACCTGTTGGAAGACAGCGGTCAAATACAAACTTCCACAAACCATCTTTTGTTCATGGCAAAGATATCTTCTCTCTGGCTCAAAGCCTAAATTCTACCAATTTGATAAAAAAAAAATAGAAAAAGTAATGTTCTTTTTCATTTAAAAGAAGATAAAAATGAAGATAAAGGAGAGGTAATTTAAACTACCTTTGTATCACACCTGAACTCAGCCGTATATCTTTCCTCTTTGGAAAATTTTGCTTCTCCTACCTAAAGTTAAATAATAAGATTGATGAATCAAATTTTGATCATTTTTAATTTGTCAGAACTATGATTTTTATTTCAAAATTTGTGTTGCTATGTCTTCTGAGATCAATTTAAAAGATAAGTTTTTGGTTTCTTTTTGACCTTTTGCCTGCTGCTTGCAGAGGGGTGACTGCCAAATTCCTCAGTGGAGCACTGGTGCCTGCTGGGTCCGTTGTGCCAGCCAGCCACAGTGATCCCCAGCTGGCAGCCACTCTCTCTGGCCCCTCCACTGAAACCAGGGTGACCTGCCTGGCCTGAGCAGCCCATCGGGCACCACACCATCCCTTTCTCTGCTGGCAGTCCCCAGCACTGGGCAGATGTGGGGATTGGTGCGGGGAGGCCTTGCTCTTTCCCTGCTGCTCAGAGGTCTGAGGTGACCTGCACAGGGGTTTCCCTTCTGTACATCCTTCATTTCAACAGCCCTATCTGTGCCATTTCTTCATTAGATGTAATTTGTCCAGCAAATGATCTGAAAGTAGCACTGTTCATTTGTGCTTTTTCTGGCATGTGCTGGGCAGGAGAAACAGCTTTAGTATTTTTATGGCCAAAGTGCTGCCTTGCGGCACTGTGTTCGCAAGTGCAGGTCCCACTAGAAGAGAAAAACTCTCAGCTGTCTTGTTGGTCACCCACAGGTATTTGCTTGAAGCCTATGAACTGATATCTTTAAGCTTCTGCATGAGAAGTGAAGCTCGACCTGGTCTATTTTCATCATGGGTCAAAAGTGCATGCGTGGACTTGAGCTAGAGGCTCCCCACCTGCCCTCTGCCCCTTTGCTGCACTGCACAGGTCAGGGACCAAAAACTTGACCTTGCTGCTTTGAATAGGCCCTATGAACACAGACGGTGGATAGGACTGTGCACTTCTGCTCAAAACACGGTCTTCCCTGAAAGCGCCATCACAGTCACGGGGATGGTATAGATGAGGAAGCTCTGTGCTGGGAGATGAATGCAGCCAGGAGGAGGAACAGCTTAGACAGAAATCTGCCAGTCCTTTCAATGTGGCATCTACATAGCACTTCTTGTCGACACGTCTCTAAGTGCTTCCCTGCCTTTGATTCCAGATTCTTGTCTGCTCTTTTTTTTTTTTTTCACACCTTGCTATCAACTTTCCAGTAAAGGAGGATCTGCACTATGATGGTTTCCAAACCCAAGACTATTTTTAAAGGTCGAAGAGCAATACAACTACTTCTAAGACATATAGGAGTGCAAGGCTTGGAGTTATTAAAATGAGCCCCTTTTTTCTGTTTTGGTTTTGTTTTGTTTTGTTTTGTTTTGTTTTGTTTTGTTTTCTGAGCATTCTGAGTGTCGCTGGTAGCCTGTCTTTGATTTCTGTAGTGTCACTGGGACTGGGCACAAGCCAAAGGGGAGCACCGGGGGCCAGTTGCATGTGCCCTTTCCTTCTGACTGTGAAATAACATCCATGCAGCACATTGCTGTGGTGACAGCCACCTCCTGGGAAGGGGACACAGTGGCTACCAAGCACATGTGGGAGCGGGAAGGCAAGTGAGGAGATGCACAAACCTCCCTGGTGCTGATCCATGAAATGCATAAGGCTGTGGGTCGTGTCTGAACATGCTGTCCCCAGCATCCCTCTCTTGGGCTTCAGCTCTCAGTAGCTGTACCCTGCTGTGCAGAGGCAGCTCTTTCTGCATGCTGATGAGCAGTGCTGAAGACAGGGACAGGTGTGTGCTTTTTTCTGGGCTGCATTGTGGCTGGGCTCGTGTCAAGTGCAGCAGGGCATACTGGAGGCTTACAGCTCTGTTTGCATCCACCAGCGTGCTGCTGCCCACAGTCCCACTGGCTGTCACCTCCTGAGGTCACACACGTGCACCATTGCCGTGTAGAAGACTGTTCCCACACGCCAGCAAGAGGCTCACTACCCAACAGACAACGCCCGCACATTTTTAGGGTTTTTACCACCAGGACTTGTGTCCCTATGCTGGCAGCCACAGTGCAGGTCAGCAAAGGGGTTGTCGAAAATATTCCCGCTTCAAAACACAGACACTGGATCTCTTATTCCTTGCACTGTAGGAATGCCTGCTTTTAACTCTTGCCTGTTCTCTCATCTGGTTCGTCTGGTGCACCATGGCTTGCACAGCTGAGCAGCCCCTGAGGAAGGGCTCAGGACTGCATATCACTCAGGTGTGGGCTCAGGTCCCTGCATTCCCATGGGCTGTGCCCAGTGCCAGCCCATCTGTGTCTCCTCCTGGGAGCTGCTGAGGGCACGAGCAGCAGGAGATAAGGAGAGGCCCAGAACAGAGGACAGAGAGGCTGTGGTGAAGACAGGTGTCGGTGAGAAAGGAGACTGTGACGAGCATAAGTTTCACAAGACCATGGCAAGAAAACAGGTTCATGATGTAGTAGAGTAGGGGAGTAACAGGAGGAAAAGGAGAGACATGGGCAAACAGAGAGATTCAGAAGCAGGGGTAAAGAGGGAGCAAAAAGGACAGAAGAGGGAAAGAGAAAAGCTGACGAGAAGACAAATAGCAATAAATAGTATTACGAAATAAGTAAATGTCAATAGCAATCTGCACAGGGTACTGGGCAAAGGATGATGAACTTGCAATCAATTAGAGGTGGTGAATATGCTGTGTATCAGAGTCAGCCAGCCAGCACACAACCAATCAATAGCAATGCAGAATTGGAGGATGGGGGGAAATTCTAATAGCAGACAGGTAACACATACATTGCCCTCTTGCTGGGATGCTCCTAGAAGGACTGTAGACTTGCATGTCTGGAAGTCAGAGGCACGAGGAGAGGGAGTGTGCTGACAGAGTACTCTTGCACATGAAAGAGGTGTCAAGCTGGAGTGGCTGTCAGGATATTCATACAGATTCTCTGTCAGATTTCAGATGTGCTTTGAATTCATGCTGCACCTTGAGGCAGAATACAGAGAGCTGTCCATACAGTTTGCTCTCTCTGGAAGATATTGGCAGGTAAGACTGGAGTGCTTAGTGGCAAAAGGTCAGCTCTGATAAATGATTGGATTGTAGCCGGGATTTTGAGACTGTCCTCCACCCCCCAGCCCTCAATATATACGCAGAGAATTGCAACTACCTTTTTTACTAATCTTGCCCACAAAATAATGTTCAGATGCTGCACATAAAATCAGTCTAACTGACAGCGGGCAAGAAGGCATAGCCTAGATGTCCCTATAACTGCATCATTCTTCCACCTGTTCCCTAAAACTGCTGGCATGCATCCTCCAGGAGTTTGGATCTAAGAGTACCTCACAGAACACACAGAGGACGTAATTAATCTGAGAGGAAATATCTGCTGATCAAGATAAAATACAGATCATTATTAATACAAGAGAAATCACAAAACATCTGCGGAATTTTTTTTTTGTTACAAATTTTATCCACAGGGCTTGACCTGAGTGCCTGATACATGTCTTTGAAAGACATCCTATCCTATTTTAGCTTTAATCTGTAACTCCACTGGATTGCTGCCATGCTCCCAGAAGTGTGCTATGTGGCATATGCATGTCTGTTGCACTATCTCCCAAAATGTGTCAAAAAGGCACATATTTTATAGAACATGCCAATAGCAACCCGACATCTTATGCCATCCTGTCCTCCTCCCAGCCAGTGCTTTCAAGCTGTGGGGTTTGCCTGCAGGAAGCACCTGAGCACAGCACCCTCACCTCCTCCCACCTCTCTGTGCACCAAGCCTTGCCATATGTACCATGCCCAATAACGAAGGAAGAAGGGATAGGATATATCATCCAAGGAGGGAAAGAAAGCTTGGTTCGATGAACAATTTTCCAAATGAGCCATAACACATGGCAAATCTCTGCAGAAGGGAGCAGCAGTCGTCTTCTCACAGTTTCCTTGCAATGACCTATTCCAGCTCATCTAAATGATGCGGTGAGTGAAGGCTAGCTTGAGTTTTCTTGCATGCCATTCATGTTGCATGGCTCCTTTGCATCTTGTGCATGCTCACAGGAGTGCTTGTCGCTACTTTGTTGACTTCTAAAGTGCTGAGAAATGCTGTCTGCATACTGAGCTGTCAGTGGGGAAGAAGCTGCACTGTCAGGCTCTAAGATGCCTTAATGCTCTTTATCATGACGTGTCCTTGAAGCTGCACAAAACAGCTGGTGCTGAACAGCTTCTCAAGACCTCAGCTCACAGAAGTCACAGCATTTCTGCCTCACCACCTGCTCTGGCTGACCCTGGGTCAGCAGCATGCTTTGGCATTTTACACTGAGCAATTTGAACGAAACAGAAAGCCTGGAAGGATGCTGTGCAAGTCAGCAGCGTTGCTGCTGCTCCCCACAAGAGCCATCTGGAATGATATTAGGTGTACCTGGCAGAAAAAATGGAGCCACCTTTTTGTTTGCCTCTACACCACAGGGTAAAGTTCACCGGGAAAGACATTGGTCCACATTTCATGGCAGACCTGGAGGCTCCCAGCACGGGTACTGGTCAGCATCCTAAGAGAATGACCCTGGAAGCTGTGAGAGCAAGGAAGATGTGGTCTCCACTTCTGTGTGCTCACAGGCTGCTGTAAGCCTGATCCTGCCAAGCACTAAACAATGTGTGAGACTTAGAGGGTACTCTTTAGTAATCTCTATTTCACACGGTTTGTGAGTAATTAAGATCAAAAGCAGTGGATCCTTTTTTCCTGCTCCATACAGCTGATAACAAACATTTTTCTTGCTTTTGGGGAAAGGTGAAAAACTCAAATTTCCTGGAATCCATGGTTTTTCTCATGGTGTCTAGCTCTTTGAATGTGTGTCCAAGGAAAAAAGAACTGGTGTTTTGTGTCTTATTCCAGTGTGGAGCCATATGAAGGCTTATTGTTCATGAGTTATGTCTAAGGTGCAAGAAAATACTTGTGTGTAAGTAAAGCAGACTACCATCCTGGTTACAACTGCTTGATGGATGACAGACTGCAGGAGCAGAGAAGAAAAGGAGAAGGCTGTGACCCAAGAATTAGGGGCTCCTTTCTGGTGGCAAAGAAATATAACAGAAAGGCGCAGTCAGTGGCCCAGCACAGGGAGTTGAAAGGCCAGAGCATGGCCCAGAGTGGAAAGTATGGCCTTGCAGAGAATTACCATTTTTCAGATTGTACTTTCTCCCACAGTCCCTGAGAACAGGGAGAGAAAGAAGAAAAAAAATTCTGTTTTCCCTATCAGAGCCTTGATACATCTCTGCAGACAGCATCATCCTCCTTCTTGGCAGTCAGATCTTTTTTCTCTCCCAGTAAAAGAGCCTCTGGAGAGCAACTAAAATGAACAACTTCACTAGAGCAGCTTAGGACAGCACGTGCCGCCCTTCATGGCCAGATTGAAATCTGAACTTCTGCCCCTTCCGTGTGCATGAGTTCATATTCTGGCAAGTCTGTAGAGTTTCTAAACAATTATATGTTTAGTTGACTGGTTTGAAAGGGGAAGCCACTCCAGACGAGTAAATAAGATATAGAGATAAGTTTCTTGAGAAATTGAGATCTCGATGAATACACAAATATACAAAGGATATATAAATAAATGACATTTATAAATAGCATACTTGTGTACCATTATTCATACTAGATTTCTTCTCCAGTTACTGTTTAAAAGAAAATCGTTCCATGGGCATATTTTTCTTAACTGTGTTCAAGATGGCCAACACGATGGCTTGAAATCATTAGAACATACGATAAAAAGATGCTGCTCCCCTTCAGTAAAAATAAATATTCCTGTGTAATGTCTCTCATTTTAATTTAATGCATTCAGAAAAGTTATTAGTCTTGTTCATCATAAAACAATAGTTTGTCCTGTTTTGCTCTTACTTGTAGCAGGGAGCAACCTCAGTTCCCAGTGTAGTTCACCTTCTCTCACTGTCCTCAACACCAGAGCCTGTGGTTACCGTGGGGACAAACAGGAAAGAAGCAACCAAAATAAGCTGCAACCTCTCTGTACTTTTCAGCCACTCCGTTAGAAAGCCCAGCTCAGAGACATTCTTGGGGTTTTCATCTGGTTGTTGAAATATAATCTGGAAAAAAAAAGTCTGTGTGTTGTAATGCCCTGTAGACCTGTGTAGGTCTCACTGATCAATTTTATGTGTGGATGGTGCCAAAGTCACACTCCTTGTGCAGTAGGAGGAAGCTTTGCAGATCCTTTCGAAGTGGGCTTTAATGCCCAAGGACCAGGCCAGCAGAGCACCTCTGAAACACCTAACACAGGTAACTTGCTCAAGGGCACACAAGAAATCAGTAGCGGAACTGATTTCGAAAGTTAGACCATCAAACTCACATCCATCTTCCTAACTGGTCTTTTTCTGGCAAATAAGACGGCAATATATGATTAATTGGAAGGTAATGGCTAGGGATTTTCAGATTACACTATCCATTACTATAATGTTTCATGGTTTGAGTTCCAGTTTGAGGCAAAAGGTCTAATTTTCAGAACAAAATAAACTTGCTTGCTGACAAACAGACTTTTTAGATCCTGTTAAAGTGGATACTTCAAATATGAGGCAGCCAAAAATCACTAACCCGGTTTGCAAATCTTCCTGCCTTTCAGCCATCATTTGCCTTAAAAAAAAAAAAAAAAAAAAAAAAAGCAGCAAAGAAAAGAAACAGAATTTCATTCATTTTAAGAAGCTTATGATGTCACATGTGAAATGTCAACAGATAGCAACTTAGACTAATCCCTAAAAGATGACCTACTTGAAGGTGTTTGACATACCAGGCAGTCTCTCTATACTGAATCAATGAATGACATTTTCATGAAGCCAGATTTTAAATGCATCAGATTTTGAGCTAACCAGATGATTTACTGTTGGATCAAACTTTGATTTTCTAGTCTAACATTTAAGACAGAGAGTGTTAAAGACACAATAATCTCACAATAACCTACAGACCTAAAGCTTTCATGTTCCTTTATTTCATTTTTATCTGACCTGTTCTTTTTTATTACCATAGATATGAAATAAGAATTTTCTTATAATTGCTTTTCTTTCCACAGAGGTCTAACTCCCTCCAGGTTGACGGCTTGCTTTTCCTACAATCAAGGGAGTGTTAGCCACAGACTCTGGTGGGAGCAGAAATATAACTAACAGATACAATGAAATTACAATGAAATACGTATCATGTGGATAATTTTAGGGAAAAAGAAAATTCCACCCAGTCTAGATCTTTCAAATAATCAGGGAGGGTTTTTTCCTCCCAGCAGAGGTGTTTTTCCATGTGGCACTGAACTGAACCCAAGAGATTGGAGATTACTTCAAGATAATAAAGATGTTGGCTGAGCAAAATTCAGCCCTGCCCAGAAGGCCAGCCCAAGGTCTTAAATTATCTATAGGCTTTGTGCTGACCCCTGACTGTCTATGCAAATAAAATGGGTAGGCATGCCTGCACTGAGGCTGGGGAAGGGCAGGGGCCAAGTGTGGTTGTACGGGCTATTCATTTCATGCTCTCGTCTTCTTAATTTCCTTGTTTCATCAGTGCTTTTTGTCTTAAAGTTAATGACTCCTGGACGTGCCTGTAAGAGTTCTGCCAATTAAGAGATATTTGGTCAGGAATGGTTTCAGAGATCCCCTGGAGGTGCTGAGAGAGGGGTTTTGACAGCCATTAGTGCAACCTGTGTGTGGCCAGATGGGATGCACTGGAAATCAAATCAAACATCATCACAGCCCCCGACACACTCCCATGCATGCCACAGGGGTGGATAGGGATAAGTGCTCACTAGTACGTGAAAGAGATTCATATTCTAGCTGCAGGTTATTAGGTATGGAAACCTGTTCCTCTGTGTGCTGCCTGGTGTGGAGAGGCTTGGGAGAGGCTGGTTCCAGGACCTGCCACTGATGGTTTAGTGAAAATGGAAAAGGTTGGTGAAAAGAAAAAGAGTACTAATGTGATGGAGTCAGCACTGCAGAATTAGGATATTCCAAAAGGCAAGATCATTTTGGGAATGATTATGTGACAATGCTATATGCCTAGCATATTTTATAGCATTAAAAAAAAGAACTCACCAAATAATCACAACAAAGATGGTGCAGTAAATAAAACATAATTAATATGTGCAAACCAGCTATGTTGACAGTGACTACTATACAGACCAACCTTGTATTCAGGGACAGCTTCCAAACCTAAGTGAGCAGTAGGGGACATAAACAAATCTTGCAATGCAGAGTTGGATTTATGGAGGTTTAATTTCTTCCCTGTGTCTGTTGGCTTCAATCAAAACTGAAAAGCAAGTGAGAAAGGATGCAATCTCTTCTTTAACATGCAGAAGGAGTACAGAAAAACGAGGCCTTCTGGAATGTTACTAGCTGTTCTCCACCTCCACAAAGGGAGAATGCTTATTACACATCACTACTACATTTTTCAATAAAAGTAAAGCCTGGCACTTTTGTGAATGGTATGAATATTTTATTGATCTTATCTACCCACTGTGGATCTGACAGAAATAACTTTTTAACCTAAAAGAATATTAAAAGAAGAAAAATAAAACTGAAACACCAGGTAAGCAATTGTCATAAAAATTTGGACTTAATGTGCTTATCACATTAAATGAAATTACACTGGGTCTTTACTATGATAAGCAGTTATCAAGGTGGTCTCACCTGCACCTACTTGGATTTTGCCTGTATTTTACAGGAAGTGTATTAATATTTTACAGGCATTTTTCTGCATACAAGGGCAAAAAGCAAATGGGGGACAGTGGGATAGAAAATCTTGTAAGCCTGTAATAATGGAAAGCTCGAAAAAGCTTGCAGTACACAACAAGTACGGATGAGAAAACAAAGCAGCCTGTTTATTATAGCACTACAGTTATCCAGGCTGCAGGATCAATTTTAGACAGGCTAGCTGTTTATTTTCCTTAGGTCTTCCTATAATCCTCTGACTTTCTGTGATATGAACTCCAGCTGTTCAAATGAATCAAGGAAAACCTGTTCTAGTGTCTGTGATGGTCTGTGTTCTGGGGACCATCACCTATGGCACCCTCTTAGTATTGCCGGCACAATCAAGAAGAGGGCATGGATTCTTTTCCCTCTTTTCAAATCACGGTGTAATTTCTAGAGGGAGAACTCCTTATGACCTTGTGTGAACTGGAATTTTACTGACAACTCACTTATTTTGGGAACAACAGGGAAAGCGTGTGCTGGCAATTTTGCTTGACTGCAGAATTGTGTTCACCTTTGAGTCTTCTTCAGAAGATACGCCTTTTGGTTTGTTTTGTTGTGCCAGTATTGCCTTATGGCTAACAAATATATAAAAATTCAGATGTGGGCAGTGAGATACTATGTTTAATCCTTTTTCCTAACAAAAGCCTCTTACAAAAGGTGTGAAGCAAATACAAATTTTAATTGCAGTCTTTGATACAAATTATTATGCAAACTTGGCTTTCTCATATATTAAATTTCTACTGTAAGAGGTAAGGTTGTGCATACTCTCATATATGCTGCAACACTTTTTTTTTTTTTGCCAGTTTTTGTATATATGTTTGCCTATATATATACACACACACATAGAAGACAGATGCATTCATGTGTATTTATACACAAGAGTAAATGCACAGGACAGTGTCAGTGTGATCTACTCTCCCTCAGAATATTTACGAACATTTTAAGTGGTTAAATGAAGATGAAAAATACATGCTCTAAGAAAGGATGTGAAGTGACTCAGACTTAGTGTTGTACTGAAGTTTGGGCTATTCAGCTGAGGAAAAAAAACCCCAAACTACCAAACTTATTTTTTTTGGTGGAGTGGCTATTTTCCCAAAATCATTACATGAACTGAGAACCAGTTAAATTAAACCTTCCTCTCAGCTTTCCCAGTGTCTGAAACCTAGGTCAGAACAGAATGAAAAGTGAAAGTCATTACTCTTTGGGGTGGAGCCAAGATGGGAGATGTTACTCACATCTCTACTTGCAGCAAACTGCATGAATTATGACCGGGAGTGAGCCCCTGAGGACATTCTGCATTTTTCAATTCTCTCAGCCCCTGTCCTCTCTGAACAGGCAGAAGTTTTGCAGAGCCATGCTGCACAATTTGTCAGTGATGACATTTTGTAGGCAGAAAAAAGGATGCTGAAATACAAACCCTTTTATAAATGTATGCTTATACACAGAAACACAAATAATATAGAAATAATATTTTATTTATTTATTTACATAAATAAAAGTGACTTCAAAACCGGGCTTTGCATGGAAACATGATAGACTTTCCAGGGGACATCATATTTCAGGTGACCTGGCCACTAAGGCATTTTTTTAAGTATTTCTTGAAAGTTATCTGGTTTTGTCAATTTAATGTCTTTGTTCCCTGAATGGAATAATCACTTAGATTTCTGAACACTTGGTTTTCTGGAAGATGGTTTGGTTTTGTTGTTTAGTACCAGACTGCAAAGTTTGCCTAGTGGTTTTGGGGTTCTGATTGGTTAGGGTATTTCTTAGGATTTTTTTAAGGGCATGCTTCTAGTCCATCTGTTTTAGTTAATGCTGCAGAATTATGCCGGTTGATTTTCTGCTCCTAAACTTTCTGCAGCTGGGAAATGAACAGTCTCCCAGCAGCAGCCTCACTCCATCTTTTGTGTAAGTGTGCAATGAGTGGAGTCAAATGGAATGGCTATGATCAGTGGAAGGTTCAGAACAAAGTAAAGATAACCTAAATATTTGATGATAAACAAACCAGGCAAGAATATCCCGAAATATATGGGTGAATGTCCTTGTGAAATCCCACAAAGACTGATTTATTCTGGACTAAGTCGGAACACCCCACGTGTTTCCACATTGCCCAAATGTTCCTAATTTCTGCCAGGTTTTCAGCCTTATGCAAGGCTGAATATTGTTTCAGAGACTACAGATGAGACTAAGATGCCCTAATAGGAAAAAGGTAATGAAAAATGCCTCAAATTGAAGTTAATTGGTTTTCCTTGCTTCCGGAAGAGAAGGGCAGTGACTCTGGATCAGACCAGGGGTCACCACAGCCCGTTGCATTGCCTCAGACAAGAAGTCCAGGTGCCTAGGGGCTTGCATACAGTGATTTTTTTTTTTTTTAATAATTTCCCAGCTTCCAGTGATCTCTGGGCTTCCATGAGAAAGAGAAGGTGCATCTGTATATAATTCTCAGTGGAAAGTCCATGGAAGAAAAATCCCTTCTTAAGCCCCCTTCCCCCCAGTCAAGGTACGCCATTATCCGAAGAGTTGGACATGAGCTTCTGTTGCTCACTTTTGTTCTTGCAGTGGTTGGAACATTTGCAGTTCTTGGCAAGGGCCATTTACTTACCAGTGATTCAGCCTTCAGTAGTCAGCACAATGGCGAAACTGTTCTGTGGCAGCTCAGGGACAAACTTACAAATCCCACCAGCACCTCCCTTCCTTGTCCATTTTCTTCCTTTTTGTGAGGTGGGAGGAATGATGTGAAGCCTTCTTCTGACATTTAAATAAATCTGATGAGTTATTTCTGAAAAACACCCAGAATAAAAAGAATGATGAGAAGTCACTTGGCTCTTCCTACTAATCAGCTGTAGCAAGTTTTTATCTCCGAGCCTTTTCTAAGCTTCTACATTAGTATTAAATTCCCTACTCTTAGCATTTACACTAATGATGTCTTTCACAGTTAACATTTATGATACTGCATTTTGCTTATGTTTTGGATTTTTTGAGAGTGTCTGATCTCTGCTTCTAAAACAGAAGTTGACTTACATGCAGTGGCTCCAAATCAGTTACTTCGGATTGCCTCCAGGCCATGCTTCTGTCAGTCCAGAAATGAAATCTTGGGCACCTGGCACTGTGTCAAAAATATGTATTAAATTGAAATATATATTATATTAATCCATTTATCAGCCTAAAGAGACTGTACTGATAGGAGTGCTCATGTTTGATAACATTTTCTCAGCAGATCTGCAAGCTTTTTGTCTGTAGGTCTTTGACTGGACCTCTCATAGTAGTCCAATCTATGCACCAAAGCAGAGTGGCAATGTGTAATACTTAGGCTGTATTCACCAAAAGGCAGGGGATCAGGAAATTTAGCTTTAACAACAGGATCTAAGTTAATCTGTTCTACCAAATGTTAGGATGCAGTTAGGTGTGGATTAATCCTGCTACTTACTGTGATTTGGAAATATTTTGCTGACAATAGTGCTGAGCTTCCCCTGACCACCTTTTGCAGGACCACATTGGAAACACACATGACCTGTCCTTGGAACTGAAAGGCTGGTCCCTTGGGGTGCCACCCCCAAGCGTCCTCTCAATGCATCTGGGACAACATTCTTCAGTCATGTGAAGACACTGGAAAAGGGTGAACGCAGCACCAGGGCTGCCAGGTCATGATGATGGTGCAAGCTGGCACAGACTCCCTGAAGTACACAATTACTAACCTGATAGAAATGCAGCTGAGGGCTTGCTCCTGATCTGGATTAGACTTGTACTGCCACATGATCTGGTAGATACAGAGCTGGTATTAATGAATGTTGAATCACAGACTCGGTGAGTGATACCTGGGTCAAGCTCACTCCAAGCCCACAAATTGCTGCTGCTGCTGCTGAATGTATCCCCCCATGCTACTCAATGAACCAATGTGATGAGATAGAAAATATTTTTATTATTTATATTGCCTAAGGCAAGAAAGGGGATGCAGGTAAGGAATATAAGAACAGTTAGAGTTGCAATTAGAGCTAATATTAGTCTGACTGACCTGCCTTGATATCAAAAGCATTGGAGAATTCCCTCTGCCATTATAAAGTGTGCTTTTCTGCATAAGTCTGATTAAAAGGGGACAAGTTTCATGCATATGCCATTAGAAATACATAGGGATGTCTCAGCAGGTCCAGGCTGATCCTGGTAGCAGCAGAACCAGTGTGGAGATACAACATGACTACTGCCTTCAGAAGGAAAAAAAGCATAATCTGCACCACAAAGAGGTGGGCTGCTATTTAAGTTAAGAGAAAAAGGTGGTTAATATTAGTTTAGCTTAATTTCTGTCTTAGACAACATAACGAATAGTTCATGGCAGCTAAGTGTGAGACAGATCATACTCTGCTCATCCCAGCTGGTGAAAGGATGTGAAGAAATAGTGAAGGGCAAGGTCCTCCCCCTCCACCTTCCAGCATTTCATAAGATGCGCACTCCTTTCCGCCAGATAATAAGAATCAGAGCTCATCCTTAAATTCTGCAAGTCTGTTTTCTACTGCAAACCTGTATCAGTGAGCCCATTAAATGCTTGTGCATATCTGCAAGTTAGCACGTGGGCCTGGCAGCTTCTGTGCCTCTGGGGAAGCAATTGGCCTTACTACCACCAAGACAACTGCTGAAGTAAAGAGCGTGGTTCTTCTCAGGATCTCCCATGGGTCAAGTGTTAAGTGTGGTGTAAGTCAGTAACGGGACTGAAGAACAGTGCATGAATTTAAACAGCTCTCAGATTCTGCTCTCCTCTTTTGCAGCCCAGCACCCAGGCTAGTGGGATATTTGGCAAGTGGTGTCATTCCTATGGCAGCTTGTTTTTCATAACATTTGAATTCAGCTGGTTCAGCGTGGTGCATATGTTTGCTGTTGAGCTCAGCTGGTACAAAATGCTCAGTATAACTGATGTGCTGGGTGTAAGGACACAGGAAGCAACAAACTGGTCCAGACTCAGAGGGTGTTTAGACGTGTATAAAGACAAGCTGAGCAAACCATTAGAAATGCAAATTACTTACAGGATCAAATTCAAAGCATTTTTTCTCCGGTAGTTAATTTTTTTTTACCAACTCGCAGTGAAAAATGCATTAGGGTTCAAAATATATATTACTGTACAAACAATAAAGAGTTAAAGCTTGTGCTGAAAACAGAATACCATACTACTGCCATAGCCATACCCCTGGAAAGGATATAGTGTGGATAGAATGGGTCTGTTTTAAACACAGCAGACCTCCCGTGTGGCACACATATTCCTTGTCTATACTAACAACCTTGATACAGATGTCTTGGCAAGCCTTCCTGCTGCCTACAACTCTTCAGTATTTTTACAGATGAAAAAGAGGTTGCCAGCAGGGAGTGTCGCAGCATGTAGGGAATTAATTATAAGTGATAATAATCCAGCAGATTTATCCTGAGACTGAAATGTCTCACAGAATCGTTTTTTGTCCTTGAAAGGTGGATACTGGCTTCTTTGTACAGTCTAACCTAGGGACACGCAGCAAAAAGCTCTCTTGCAAGTCCTAAAATGAAACAAACCATATCAACAAAAGCACTTGCCCACTAGCAAAGTGCCATAGGGCATCAGCTAACAGAGCTGCGGCAGTTTGCTCTGCAGACTTTCCACACTGCTGGCAAAGCTCAAAGATGGACCGGGTCCCAGAAGCTTCTGAAGGTTTTCCACAAGTGAAACTATAGCTTTCCAGTCTTTTGGCTAGCTGTGCTATGAGTTTTGGCAGAGAGTATGGTCTAATCAAAGACAATGATCTTGGTGGCCAATGTATTGTGTCTAAACCCATAACAATCCCTTCATCACCTTACCAGCAGTTTGGGAGGCAGCAGACAGCGGCAGAGTCTCCTGCAAAATGCTTTGTGCCCAGATGCGGCACACGGGTGCAATCGCTGTGGCGAGGTGGGTACCAGGCAGCAGCACAGACTTTTGGCATTGCCTAATGCAACCCTCATCCTGTGTGAGACCTATTTGTGGCATGGGAGGGCTGCAGCCTGATGGTCACTCCTGGTAAGTTCTGCCCTGGGTGCTGCACAGTAGCAGAGCAAGGAAAACCGTGGAGCTGCTGGCCCAGAGCCAGGGCGAGTGGCTGGGAGATGCTGGCTGATCCCTTAACTGCCACTGACGTGACTTCACTGTGTATCCCTCTTGTTTCCTCTGAGGCAGGATATGGTTTGACCTTCCAACAGACACAGAAGGCTGGGGATTGTAGCAAGAAAAGGTCTTTAAAATGGCAATTTCCAGCTTCTGTTATCCTCAGTACTATGGGGATGATGACAGGGATGAACTGGAGGTTCAGAGGGGAAAGAGACCTTCCAGGCCAAACAACATACCCTAATGCTGCCCACTGCCCTCGGCAGATGGGATTTCATCCGCAGTCTGAAGCAGATGAGGAGGGACCAGCCAGTGCTTCCCCTTGCCAAGACAGGTCTACAGAGCTTTGCTGCTCCTGGGTCTCTCAGGCCTTCTTTCAGCAAGGTATTCATCTTACAGTCAATGCAAGCAGCTACCCATTGTCACACTGGGATTATGCATGTGTTTATGGTTCTTGCTGAATGGGAGTCTTAATGCATTATGGGGAAAACATTAAGGAAATTGGCTTGAAGGCTTGGAAAAATCATTACTGTATCTGCCCAGACTGAAAACACAAATTGTTTACCTCTTTTTTTTCAGGTAATTAACAGATCCTAGTACATGGTAATTAACACCTGAGCTGTCAAATCTAACACTGGCTATTTTTCCTATTAATTAAACACTGTAACAGCAGATGGAGTTTAGAATAGATATGTTTATTAGATTTGGGATGAAGCAGTATTTTTAGAGGAAGTATCTGGTATACTGGTTTGGGGGTGGTGATGAAACAGTTCGTAATAGTCCTGTTATCTTACCTACTCATCACACAACAATCCAGGAGCAATTATCTAGTATCTTATGAGAAGTTGTATGAGCTGCCAAACTTGCTGAGCGAGTCTCTCAGCATCCAGATGGATGACAATAGGCTGAGAGCTACAGGACCTGCTGGGATGTTGTCTGTCCTGTCCCGGCCGGGAGAGCAGCAGCATCCCCAGAGGGCAGCCAGGATGGGCTCTCCTCATGGGGGATCCTGCCCACACTGATGAAAAGCCATTTATCTTTCAGAGGCTGGGAAACAGACTAAAAAGCCCAGTCCCTCACAGACTCAGAAGTGAGCATGACCTTTTCTGAGCATGTTCGCCTTTATCTTCTGCTCATCAGTTTCAGTTTTATCAATTCCCCACATATTCAACCTACATTTACTGTTTTCTCACTCTCTTCAGACCCACTGCAGGCATTGCACAAAAAGGAGTTCATTTTCTCTGGCTAAGCCTCCTGCTAAGGCTGAGGTGCCATGGGCATGAGCAACCAGAAAAAAATTTTAAAATCTAGATAGCTGCTCAGCTGTATGACATAACACTCTCATTTACAAAAGACAGGAGACACACCTAGAACACCTAATTTGGAAGTAACAATAACAAAACAACATGTGTCCTATCCACCCTGTTTGAAGGGCAAAGGCACGTTGAATGCTTAGGGGAAAATTGGTTCTGAAACCCAGTTATTACTGTTGTTTTCCCAAAACACAGTCAGTGGCTAAAGATCACCAAGGCCATGCCAGTTCTCAGGCTGCTCAAGGAGCTTCATAATGGTGACACATTAAGACTTTAGGGTAGTAGAAATATTGATGTTAACCCTGATGTTTAAACTTTATGGTGTTCATTGTTGTTGAGATTCAGGTTCTTTAGCAGATGCAAATAGTGGCTACCTTGCAAATAGTGGCTACCTTCAAAGAGCTCAGATTTTGAACAGAGCTTCACCAGGGGGAATGCAGGTTTGCCCTATAGTGAGAAGCTTTTGTTGTCAAGTCCCAGAATTTGGCTTCTTCTGCTTGTACAAACCTTGTTTGTAGTGTAAATCTAATTGAGAACTTTCCCCGCATTAGCCCTTCTATTTAAAATGGCAACATGCACTTCCTCATAAGCATCTTGGTTTTGCTCACCCATTACAACCTGGGATATAATGTGTCCTTCATCTAAAAGCTGAGCACTGAAATTTGCAGCCAGCAGGGCAGGACTGGGGTATAACTTCAACAGAATTTCATCCAGCTGCTTTCTGAGTTGCTAGAACAAAGAATACAGAAAGCATATTTTTCTTTAATCAGGGGATTTGGATTTCCTTTTGGATAAGATTAGTTGGTGAGTTGTTAGATTTGGAAGCCCCACTCATGCCAATGATTCTGTGGGGATAGAGGCATGCTGGGGTTCTTACAGAGTCTTAGGGGTCCAGCCCTGCTGGGGCACTAACCAACTCAGGTATTTAGTCTAGTCATTACTGAGCATCAGGCACAGTGCATCCCAGGGGTTTTTTGCTTGTGAATGCAACAACAATACAAGGACTTTTGGGGGCAAAGCCTCCCTGTCAAGCATATTGGTTGTGACAGGAAGGCCTCCCTGGAAAGAAAAATGACTTTGGAAAACATTATTTAGAATCCTGGAGTTACGAGGGATTACCAAACAAGTTTCTCACTGACAGAATGAGACCCGTAACTGAATTCCGATCTGGGTAGCTTTCTGCTGCCTCACGCCATTGTGCAAATATGCAATTACTTGCCACCACCAAGGCTGTGCAGTTGCACACCTCTGAAATTGCCAAAGAGCTCAATTAGGTAACCCTATCATCATACACCTACCACTGCTTGTTCTGCTTTTGCCTTTCCTATTTGACTAAAAGGGTGGAGGAAACTAAGTAAGCACTTTGCTTATTAGCAGTTACCATCTCCAGTTCCCAGATCTCGGGAAATGAGGGTGCTTGGTGATAACTGGCAACACAGGCCATGTCTTTGCCCAGAGTCCCTCGTGGTGCTCAGTGCATGGTGTGGGCTGGGCGTGGTGAACAGGCTGTACAGTGTGCCAGTCGTGCTTGTAATTTAGTCAGTCTATCACAATGGCCCCTATATCTCCAGATAGGGAATCCTGGATGGGAATGGGTGTGCAAAAGACTTATGCCGAGTGTGTTAGGTGTCTCAGGCCTCTAACACTTACCCCACACGAAAATACAACCTATCTGAAGAGTTTGGAATAAACTGAGCCTCTATCATGTGTGTTGTACAGTGAAGTGTGGTATATCAAAGGTGTCTGCCACATGTGGGACTTGCTGAGGAAGTGGATGTCACTTTGGCAGCACAGACACAGATGGCCTCCCTTGTGCACAGTTGGTGTAAGAGTGTGTGTGTGTGTGTGTGTGTGTGTGTACAATGACTCTGGGGTCAGTGTGAAGCTGTCTGCTGAGACAACATGCATTTGACACCTGCAAAATCTGGAAAAAATCCAAATTCCTTTTTAGTTTCCTCATTTAAACAAAACTTTTATGCTGAAAAAGAGGGCATGCTCACATAACCCCAGACTTACTGACCCTAAACTCAAAGTATTTTACTCTCCTGAAAGTGCCTGTATGGGTGGGAAGACATTTAGTACTTGACTCAGTTGCTCCCATGGAAAAAGGAGAATTGTATTTACTGAAGCTTGTGAAAAAATATTATTCAGGCTACAGGTGTCTCTCACACACCTGTGCTGCTCTGTCCAAATTAAGTTGCTGGTGATGGATGTGTAATTGTGTTTGCAGATGTGTATCTGACGGGATCTTGGAAGTGTTTGCTCAAGAACAAAAGGAGCAGCACCCAGTCCACTCCCCTTTGGCTCTGCAGGGAGAACTTGAGAAAGCCAGAGCTTTAGACTTGTTCCAGCCCTGACAGTGATGGAAATGGCTGCATTACCTGCTCTGCATGCAGCCACCTTGCAGGGTTTGGAGGGCAGTGACAGTTTGGGAAGATTTTAAGAGGTGACTTAGGACCTGCCAAGCGAGCAGGGTTGATGTGGGAATGCAGGGCAGACAGTGAGCACCAGCCCTGCCTCCCCCAGGGGCAGAGGTGGCCACAGCTGCCCTTCCCTCCTGCCTGAGGCCCGGCTCCCAGATCCTGCTGCTTCCTTCCCGCACCCAGCCCACCTGCTTGTCCCGCTCCTCCTCCTCCTCTTCCTCCTCCTCCTTCTCCCAGTCTGACTGGCTGCTCCATGCCCTCTGCTACCTGTGTTTCTCTTGGCTATTTCTCATATGCAGGTCGGTGGCTGCAGGCAGCCCAGGCAAGGTTTCTTGGAGGGAGGGAGGGAGGGAGAGAGTAGCCCAGGGCTACAGAAAGATAATCTACTGTGCCTACAAAATTAATCTGTTGTGTCAAGGCCAGTATTAAACTGTGCCCCTGTTCTGCTCATCTCTGTGTTCGCCAAGCTACAGTGTGCCATTACAAAACTCATTAAGAGCCTTATCCACACCAGGTCCTTCCTGTAGGGCCTCCTGCTCCTTCCTTTTCCCCGTGGAATAGATCAGAAATATTCTTAATTTGCAAGCTGTGACTAGTCAGTAATCCCATCAATATATTTTTCAAGGACACAAGTATATAGCAGATTCTGGGCATGTCTGTAAAATCCAATTGTTTTTAGTCGAGGAACCATCATTTTTGATTGCTATGCTCCCTCCACACTAGATAATCATTCTCATCTTATTATATTTTATTCTACTTCGATGTACTGATTTACAGCAGAGGAAAACCTACTCAGTGAAATATCCACTGTCACTGATAAATTCTGCATGACATACATGATTAAATGTTATTTAATTTTTTAATGATGTTCATAAGTGTATATGAGTGTTCTCCTGGGGAATATAAATTTCCGTGAAGCAACACTGAGCAATAAGCTACTCAGAAACCTGATGTGCTAAACAATTCAGATAGGTGAGATGATCAAATGTGACTGTTCCATGTTTAACATGATTCCTGATGAACAGAAACAATTTTACCATGCCTGCAAAAACAAATCTTTCCTTATTTGATTTTGTACTACAAGCACTGCCTGGCAACTTGTTTGCAGCCTTGCCTCTCATCTGGGTACATCCATCTTGATCCATCCTTCTGCAGAAACATTATGCCTTTTACCTTGATATTGATCTGTTTGCCAAGGATTAGCATACGATTGTACAAACCTCTTAAAGCTTTATCATATCTTCAATGCAAAACCCATATAAACCCTTTTCTATTATGACAGAAGAGTCTATATCACATCCCTTAATCTGACAGGCTTCTTCAGGAATGAAAGATGTAGATATGATTGCAGAGTTTGGAAGTCCTGTTCTAAGCTGGTCCAGCTGCCTGGCAAAGGAATCTAAAGAAGATGTATCTATGCATCCTGCTCACCTCCATCCCTTTGCCAGAGTTTTGTAATGCAAGATGCCTGCACATGATGCTTTAAATGCCCCATCTGCAAGTATATCATTAAGTGTATTCTGTATCCTTTAGAATATGCTGATAAAAATCTCTTTTTTAAGATTGATTGTACACCCTTTTGCCTAATGTGTACTATCAGGAACAAATCTTCTTTTACACAGAATGGAATAAATAATCTGTGATGATAAATATTGGGACCACATTAGCATAAGCTGAAGACCAGTGGAACAACTTTCATGTGCTGCTGTAAGACTTTAGGTAGATAGTGATGCCGGGATCTCTTCCACGGCAGTCTGCCTTCTCTGCCAAACCCAGTACTTGTTAAGGATTCCAGGAGAAGCATTTGTTCTCCTCTTCACTGCAATCTTCTGACCTGTCTTATGCATCTGTACAATATTTTTATGGCTAACTGGATCAGAGTAAAATGTCAAATTATTCTGACACAATAAATGAAAAGCATGTGTTGTTATAATGACCATAGCACAGGTGGCAGAATTAATTTCTTGCCTTGCCTTCATACACAGCCATGGGCTCTGCTGCTTCCTTTCCCTGCTGTCCTTCCCTCCTACTTGGGTGTCTCCTTCATTTTGCTCTATTGAACAGCTATTCTCTTTGTTGGGAGAAGTGAGAGGCAGCAGGATGGGATGCTAGTGGAATCATTTAACTGTCGTAGTGTAGGTACTGTGCTCAGGATGGAATTCTGACAGGCCCCACTGCTCCTTGTCCCAGCCCTGACTGGAAAATTGCCATCTGACAGTTTGCAAGACAGGAGCCTTACACCTGAAACCTTCTGAAGTAAAGGTGATGACTTAGTTACCTGAGCGTCTAGTGAAGTACAGATTGGGATTCTGGCTCCCACAGGCATACTGCAGTGCACATGCATCATAACACATGCATTTATTGTGAATTTATTGAATAAATCCACTGATTTATTTGGATGGACTTCAATCAATTTTCTTCCTGTTTACTGGAAAATGAGTCTTACAGAGGACAGAAACTACTCAAGTTACTATAACATGAATAATTGCATCCTATAGTGCTTTATACATCACCTTCCTTTTCTTTAGTCTGTGAACAGTTAGCTCTTGCTGTTTACCAACATCTTTCCTTTTTTAGACAAAAGAAATTAAGATTGAAACCAAGAGTAGTTTTGCCTCCAGTGATTTACACCATAGTACCACAAACTAGGCAAAGCTCAGCTGCAATCACCCTTTTTTCTCAGCAGGATATCCTAATAGTTTAGGACTGACAGGCTGAGATGGCCCAGTGTCACAGCAGTACTGGTGCTCATCCAATGACACTTTAATGAGAGGTGAGAAAGATGTTTTCAAAGTGACAGACTCTGGATATAAATAGGAAAGTCACCCACACCCCTTGTTTCCAGTTGAATGATAATAATAACTGGTGTGGCAGCCTTGCTCTGCGTGGCTCTGCAGGAGCTGGTGGAGAGGCAGATAAAAGATAATCCTCAGAAAGATCCAGGAAGCAACATGTGTGCCTGGGCTCTGCAAGGAAGGAGGGGCAGGCAAAGCCCAGAGAGAGGGCAGCCATGCAGCAGCCTTGCATCGAAACCAGGCCTTTTCATGCCTTGCCTTTACATCTACACTTCTCTAGCAGAGAAATCATTGTGCAGTGAACTGCCTCTGTAGATCTCAACATGTTTTCCCAACCCAACTTTTTATGTAGGCAGGCAAGTGTTTTGACTTCAAATTTCTAAAGGAAAGGGGAAGAGGGTTCTTTCCTTGAAGTTGGCTCTGGGTAATGTTGTGCGTGTTCTCTTACTGCTCTCCTGCATTTCCAGCCTCTCTCTCTTCCACTGGAGTCCTTGCTCCGCTATCTGCATCAGACACACCATCTCTTCAATGACTCCTCCCTCCCCATGAGTTTGTAGGGTCTCCTTTACCTGGGTATTCCCTTCATCGGACTAGAGTTTTCTGTTTGAGTCTCTCCATTTTAAACATAGGAAAGACTTTCATGGAGATCTCTCAGTGCTCCTTTTCCAGGGATGCTTTTGCACTGTCTGGGGCCAACACTCAGTCAGGACCATGCAGACAAAGCACTGTAGAGAAACAGGAACAGCTTCCCTCACACATACTGTGATCCCCTTAGTGGTCCTCCCTGGCCACCTTTTAGGAAGAGGTGGTATTTAGCTAGCTGGGTTACTTGCCAAATTGTTTGTAGATCCTAAGCCAAAACCTCTGACACAAACAGGACTGGTATGCGACAAAGTGATACTCAATTATTCAATCAGTCCCTATTCCAACTCAAGCTAGCTGAGGAATGATAAATGATACAAAATGCTGGCTCCCCAAAACACTTGGCCAATCGATCTCTTTATTTCTGGATCTAATCAGTGTTCCAAACTAATATGCATTCAAGCTTGCATTAAATGTTTTTGTTGCTGATCCAAATCTCTTGCTCTGCGTATTTGGAAGCCCCTTTGCTGATTGCCCCTCAGCAGGGATGGTGACAGCCGTCCTGGGGCTGATGGCTGCACCCTCCAGCTGCTGGGACTGGGGAGAACTCAGCATCATGCAAATGCAAGAGCTAAATTCTGCCTAAGGGTAAAAAAATGGGGGAAAAATAAAGGTGAAATCTGAACATAGGCAGCATCAAAATGAGACTGGCACATCAGCTCACGGCGGCTGGGGGAAGGGACAGTGCTGCATATTGCTGGGCAGCTGCTCAGCACTGCCAGCTTTGCCTGCCAGCACTCAGGCTTTGGTTTTTTATTTTCTCTTGAAATCTCTTGAGGGGTGAGATGCTAAAGTGCAGTGAAGAACAGGACTGCAAATCACCGGCCTGTCTGGCTGTAATGATTTGAGGACATGATGTTATGTTGCAAGTGCTTCCCCATCTGCATCCCCCTCTGGCAGGCACCCCAGCTGTGCCGTGCCCTGCTGTGCCGTGACCTACCCAGCGCAGGGAGGCCACAGCCTGCCTTGCAGCCAGCTCTGCCAGGGAGGGGAAGGAGAGTCCAGCCCTAAACCCCGCTCATTTGCTGCTTCACACTGAAATCCTGCAAGAAAGGGCATGTGAGGAAAGATTGACATGTTCAGTAAATCCCATTAGCATTGCTGCAGCCCTAGTTAGGAAATACCTTGTGTGCCCTCCAAGATCCTGGGACAAAGCGAGGGATTTTTTTTCTGAAGGGAAGGTGGGTGATCCAGCGCAGCTGAAGCCAGCCTGCTCTTTCTTCTTGGTGCTGGGGGGAACAGCCTGACACATCGCTGAACAGGATCCATCTCTCGTGCATTCAGGAGTTATGTCTGACTCAAAGGCCAAGCAGAATAAGCGTGCGAACCTTTCTCATAGCTGCCATTGTAGAAATTTTCCAGTTAGTTAGGCATGGAAATACTGGGCATTTGCAGGTATGCATGAGGTGATGCATGTCAGTAGCCCCACTTAGGCAAGCTGGCTGCTGCTGAGGTGGGGTACAGGAGACTCCTTGATGCATCAGCAAGACTGGGGCCTTTGTCAAGTAACTTTTTCAGTGTCTTTCCCATGCTATTTTATCAGCAGCCAGTAAGCTTCATTGAGAGACGGTCTCAGGGCTGGGACTGGCATTGCTCCAGAGAAGTTGCTCTGCCCTTCTCTGCAGGATTGAGATCATCCTGGTGCTTGTCCCTTTGGTGCCTGTGGATTATGGTGCCAGCTCATCATGGCCAATGCAGTCTGGAGAGGTGGCAGGAGGGGCTTGGGGTGTCCATGGCTATTGAACATGGTCCTGCCTCCCTGGGCATGAGGGGATCCTTGGAAACCTGCTGTTATTATGCCAGGGTACGTGTCAGGCAGCAGCAGTGAGTACAGGCATATAGTCCAGAGCTCAGTCTAGAAAAAATTACTAGAGCAGATGAAAGGAGGACAGGGGAAGGGATTTAATTTGCTTTATTTAAAGTCACATTTAGTTCCTTGGCAAGGAAAGCCACAGAGAATATTTTTCAGAGACCCAGCAACCCTGAAAGATTTGAATCTGACATGGCCACCACTTCTTTCTGACTTGAAACACAGGAGAGAGAAGGGATGGTATCTGTGAGGCAGATCTGACCACTGTGAGTCATGCTTATCACCATCCCACTAATGCATCTAATTTGGACAATTATGTTAAACTTGATGTTAACCTTCCCCACAGTTCTTTGAAAGCAAACCAAAGTATCTCCTGGCCAGGGGTATATAATCCTCCATCTTCTGTGATTACTATCAAAGGGCCAGCATGCAGCTAAATTTGTTACTGGTTGCAAGGTATGCTTAGATCTCAGGGTGGTTGTAATAGTGCAAAATAAATAATTAATAATGAGTAATAGCTCCATAATCTGTGGCTCTTTCTTCCCTCTTGATGTGTTCTCTTCCCAGCCACAAAGCACAGGATCCCTCGAGCGCTCCTTTATGTCATCTTAAAACCATTACTCCAACACTTTGTTCTGTTCATTCTTTTTCTCCGGATTGTAGCTACATGTTCAGACTACAAAATATATCAGGCAGAGACCTTACCCCCACTGTATGTGAAAAACGTTTGCAACAGTATAAAAGTATTGCTAACAGAACAAACACTGTAGTGATTAAGTATTCATTGAATTTTAGGACCCAGTGGTAAGAGTAGATGCATTACTTGCTCCTCTGACAGAAGGCTAAGCCCCAGTCTGCTGCAGCACACGCCATGCCCTGATGGGAGATAAGAAACAGTGAGTGTTGAAGTGATTGTCAGGGAGAGACCATAGGGAGGAGAAACTGGGAAAGTCCAGCACAGACTGCTCCTCTGTGGGAGGAACTGGCCCTGTGGGCAAGGGCATCACCAGAGTTCACCTTTGGTGTTCATATTGTCACCCTCTCTACATATGGTGTTATTTTTGTTGTTGATTTCATCGTTGTTGTTATCATTATTTGGTATTATCACCCAGTGACTGCAGACATGGTGCAAAGTAGCTTAACTGAGGCAGCAGATGGGTATAAGAGCTGCCCCTGCAGCCTCCCGGCTCACACCTGCCAATGGCAGTGCCATTGCTGGCTGCCAAGGAGCAGCCGGAGGCAGCAGAGACAGCGGCACAGGTCCTCTGCTGCTGCCACCGCTCGAGAGCCGACAGCGCGCAGCCAAGAGCCCTGCACACAACCATGGGCTGCAACGTCTCCAGCTCCTGCAGCCAGATCTTCCTACCTGTGTCTCTTGGGAGCCACGGATGCCCTCTGGTCACATCACGTTTCGCTCAGGTTGCATCCAGCAGCATTTAAGGATGTGGAACTCATTAGCTGCAAAGCCTTTCCCCTCACTCCACTGAATAACCTTTTCTGATATCCTGTGTAGGATCACTAAACCTTCCCTTCTCAAAATGTTTCCCGTCTGAACTAACATGGAAAGAGCAAGATGCAGCAGCTGGGGACAGAAAGGGCAAGGATGGGGGGTTTTTTTGTGGGCCAACAAGTGCCTCAAGAGCTAGTCACAACACCCTTTCATCGATTTTGTTCAGCACTCAGCAAATGCAGAGCCATTGATTGTCCACTGAATAGTCTGTAGAGCTCTGCTTTTGCTGAGTTGTATGTGGAACTGAGCCAAAAGGAGAAGAAATAATTAACAGTCTGCCCTGTCCATATGTTTAAAATACACTACAAAATGAAAACAGTCCTGTGGAGAGTTCTCTGCATTAAAGCTTTTCTGTCATGTGGAGCTGGAATATTTCCTCTATTCCTTAGGGGGGGACTTAGGACAATATTTGAAAAACCAGAGTTACTATTAATTTTAAGGCTCTTTCTTTCCAATTCTTTCAATTTATTATTCATACTTCATATGCCTTTATAAAAAAGAATTAAGTTATTGTATGAATTGAAACTACTTCAGATGTTCAGAATTCATAAGTATAGTAAGAAAAAACTGAAATGAGCTTAGATCCTGATAGTACAATCTGGAAAAAAAGAAGGATCCTGTTTAAAGACAGATTTTTACTGAAACTTTATGGTCCAGACCAATATATCTAAAATAGATCTGACATCATCAGACCCAAACCCATTTAAAGCAACTTACTGGGTTTGAATTTCTTGGGAAAGAAATAACATTCAAAAGCCTGTTAATAATAGGGGGTCCTTGTGTGACAAGGAAGGAATTTGTGTCAGTGTCTGCTGATGTGATATATGTACATACCCATATGAATGCTGCCCATGCCTGTTTAAACAACTAATTTCAGGAAATCTCCGTAGAAACCATAATAGCTCCTCTGCTCCTATCAGTGCCTGTTGGCCTCATTATCAGACCCATTGCAATTGCCTTCTGGTGATTCACCAGTGCAAAGCAAAGGAGATCGAAGCAGAAGCAGCCAGCAAAGGATCCTCACCTCTCTGAGCAGTCTGACTAACTATACATCCAGTTGAAGGACCTGCACAAAAATCCAAACTCTCCTCTTGTTGCTGCCGATGTCCTGCCCTGGGCTTTCCTGGCCCTCTGCATCAAGAGTCTGTGGGAGTGAAACTGGCATAACCAGCCTGGTTTAGAACAGATCCCCAGGTCGGTCATACAGCCTGCACCGTGTTACCTCGGTGGTACTCTCAGCAGAAACGCCAAGTGCTGACCAACCTACAGAGCAGCCAGAAGCTCGATCCTTAAATGTGGTCCTCTGGATTTGCTTCATCCTTTTGGCCCTTTGGACTCATGTTCAGGTCGGCTGGCAGAGCCAAGTGGAGATTTCATTGGCACAACCCAGGCTGCACCTGTAGACGTTAATCTCTCTAATCATTAATCTGGCACCTTGCAGTGCAAATACTCCAAGTGGATGCATAGCCCTCTGGGTTGGCTGGACGTGGATCAAATATTCCTCGTGGAATCCCAAACATCTGCTTGGCACAGACATACCGGACCTGGCACATTGGTTGTCCTCAAGGGTAAGCCAGCTATTGGTTCCCCAAACAGCTGGGGATGGTTGTTGTATAACATCAGCACCCTCTCCCTGTTCTCATGTCTCAGGGGCTTATTTTTTCTGTGGTCCCTTGTCCCGCAGCTCTGACTGGTATGGCAGGTTTGCACAGGGCCCTGCTTATGTGGCATGTGTTCACAGTTGGAGCACAGCTACAGCTGCCTGTGGTGGCAGGGGTAGCAAAAACTTCAATATCAGTGCTCTACTTTCTAGGAAAAAAATGTGAACAAAGTGTATCTAGGGCTAAGAGATATATATCACTGGGTGAGCAGAAGTAGTGTCAAAACCTTCTCCTCTGAGAAGATAAAATACTCAATTTTCTTCATGGGAACCAAGGCTCTTGCCCTGCCATATTTTCACAGCACAGCCCATGTGTCCCTGCTCACTGCTGCCCAGGCCTCTTCTCTAGCTTTGAATGCCAGAATATAGTGGCATAACACAGGTTTCACCTTTCTTTTATTTTTCCACTAACTGAAAGGTCAAAACAAATTGAATTAAAGAACTATGTGGAGAATTCAGTAATTAAAAGCTTGTGAGGAGGTGTAAAAGCTAATCACAAAAATAAATAGCTACCCAGTAACTTCATTACATTACATTAAGAACTGTATATGCTGCACAATATAATAGGAGCTTAGGGAGCTGAAACCACTGAGAAGCTGTAAGTCATAGTTGGAGTCACAGGAGAAACCCCACATTGCTGTCATGGTCCAGGCTTAGGAGCAGCCTGAGAAGCTGATCTCTGGGCACAGATGCCATCCTGACATCCTCCTAAATTGTATTGCATGCATGCCCTTGGGTACCGTCTACCATTTGCGTATGTGTAGCCTCCATTTCTTGAACTGCCCATCTGAGGGGCCAGGGGCAAGTGAAGGAGTGGGAACAGGTAGGCTGGAAGTCCTTTGTGTTGTAACCAGCCTCTAAGTTGACAAGCCCCCCTGTGAGGTATTTGCTCTGGGAATTATGTTGCTAGGTAGAGTCAGAAGAGCTGAACAGGACTCTTCACACAAAATGGAGAAGGGGGTGTCAGGGAAGTAGGAAAGTCATTATCATATCAGTGATGTAATTTAAATCATTTTATCCTGTTCTTGTCCAGAGGGGAAAAGCTGGCAGGCATCTCCTGACAGCAGAGTAGGAATGTCCTGCAGAACGGGTTGCACCTCTTTCCTCCCTAAGCAGAACAGGGTTTAATAGGAAAGAACGTTTTGGGATTCTTGAGTATTTTCCCAGCACCCTTACTGCTGTTGAGGGCAATAGAGACCATTCCTTCAAGTTTCAGATTGCCAAAAAAATAGGTCTGGATGGGGCTATTGTAGCTCACAGCAAGGCAGGAGCAAGTCTGCTGACAACAGCCCTTTGTAGATACAAAGATGTCCTGTGAGGTGAGTATAGACTGGACATGAACAATGAGTAGCCTCAGGAGAGCTATCTGATATGGTTTTACCGATCTGGAAGTGTCTCACAGCCTAAATAACTGGTACCTAGCATTTAAATCAAACCACAATGTCCCTGGTAAGTGGTAACTGCATCTTACAGGTGGCTCTTGAGCAGTAGTCACAGCAAGATTTTCAGTGATGGCGAAATCAGCCTAAAGGTAAGGGAAGAATACACAGGCAAGATATTTAAATAACAGCAACATTGTTATTTAAATAAGGAAACACGCCTTTCTGAAGCAGCTGAAAGAACATTTAAGTCTTAGCTAAACTGAGGGCCTCGGAGCTAAAAGAGACACCTCCACTGAGTCCTGAAGAGAAACAGGCCAGGGAGAACCAGTTGTCCACAATTGTTCATAATACAGCTGACACAGGGGAAAAAAGAAGCTTTGTCTTTTGTTAGAACTCATCTTTTTATTTTCTGTTAAATCATTTTGATCCTGCTGGGGTTGTCACATTCAAATAGTTCTCTCTATTGCATAGTTAAATTTCTGTAATCCTCAGATGCTGAATTTTCTGCTGATCCTTCAGGGCAGCCAGTCTGAACAAGAAAGGGTAGAGGGATCCCTTGTCCAGCCTTTTTAATTTTAATTTATTGCAGTCAGTACTGTCCTTTACCACTGCATAGCTAGGGGGAAGAGAAGAGAGTTGAGCCTTCAGCTGGGGGATTGCAGTAACCTTGGTGTTCAAACACACAGTCAGTGCACAGCAAGAATCTGCCTTGCCTGTTATATGCTTTTCCCCATAACACTAAATTAATTCATTTTCTTGAAACAGGTCTTCCTAATCCAAGGATCTATTTTAGATAGAAACTCAACATTATGAAGTACAACACATCACATTTTATACTAATGAGTTATGAAAATACAAGCTATCAAAAGCTGAATCCCTTCTGTGTTCTTAAACAACTGGTCTTTACTGAGCCCAAATAGTAGCTGTGTTATTAGTAAGTAGAGTAATACAGTCCTACTATTTGCAAAGCCCCATCCGCTCAGATGTTTAGTAAGCTTTGGAATTAAATAACCCACTTTCAACATCTACTTTTTGCAGCAAGTCAGTTTTAAATGGGGAGGAATCTATCTTCAAATAATATAAAAGGAAATAAAAATTGTTCACCAAGTAGGAGAAATCTAAATTTTCTGAAGCATTTTATGTCTATGACAGTAAATTCCACACTAAAAATTGTACAATTGACCCTGTAACCTTGACATTATCAGTATGTAAACTGACTGAACGTGAAAAATGTGATAGTATCTACAGGCCTCAATAAAATTACCTTCTTTTGTGTTCGAAAGGTCTGCAAGGTTACCATGCTGGTACAGCATTATTTCCCAGCAGTCAGAAAATCTTCTGAGTTTACAGATCCCTGAGTTTTGATCACTAACTAGACTCTTATTTGAACCATTAAATCACAGCATGGTACCCCAATTCAGCAAGATGCTTAAGCACTGAATCCGAGCTTTAGTGCCAAATAAACAAGCGTATCATACCGTTTTGCCATTTAGGCTGCTATACAAACTGAGATAAAATACATCTAGCTTAATGTGTTCATTAAACATTCTGTGTAAGCACACAAAATTACAATCTTAGTATTGTATAATGAAATCATAACTGCTGCCTGCAATAATCTCAGCATAAATCTTCCTGCTTTCCCAAGGAAGCAGTGTCAGACTTCTCTGATATCTGCTCTATAAAAGCAATAAAGTAATGAAAAAACAAACAAGAAAGGTCAGTCAGGTCTGACTCCTCAGCAGACAAACATTATTATGCCCCTAGAAATCAGACTTTTGTTTGTGTTCCCACCTCAGGATTCATTCCTGTACCGTCTCTTCCTTCCAGCCTGCTCTTTTGGCTGTTGATTGGAAGATCTTGCGATACTCAGCATCATTACAAGTTATGACTTCATTCCTGTCTATTGGTGTGTGTAGGTTTATGGCTTTTTGCCAGCCTCTTGAAGTTGCAATCCAAACCTTCAATTTCTCATGCATGAAAGCCAGAAAAGTCTAGATAGCATTCCGAATGCCAAAAACCATCTGATGTTGGCTTTCTTCATATATCAGATGATGCACTGTCAGCAGTGTTTACAAAGGCTGGACACCAAGAAACCCATACCAGGCATGTACGGCTCTTTTTACAACCCGTATTGAAATATCTTGCTGACTTTTGTTTCTTGCTAAAAATGGGAGAAAAATCTCTTTTCAGCTCATTAACAAGCACAGGTCTTCATTAATGACTATTAAACCTATCTAACCAATCTTTTTGCCCATCCCTGCCTGGTGGGCCAGGCACAGATGTGAGTATGGTGCTGATGGTTAGCATTCACCCTCTGGGCATTGCTGTCCCTTGGCAGAAGTCAGCATCGCTCTCCCAAGCAAGGTGCACACCCCCACAGCCATTGAGAGCAGAGGTACAAAACCTGGCTTAGGATGGGTGGGTGCTCTGAATCTAGGTGGCAGCAGGTTGAGCCCCGTCCCTGCTCTTTCCCTCTGAAACAGCCTGAGGAGTGCCCAGCCCGGCATTGGCACCAGCACCAGCCTTAGTGCTGCCCCAGAAGGTGGAAGAGCTCTAGCCAGGACTAGACTCAAAGCTGTGCTTACCAGAGCATTTAGGCATGCTCAGAGAAGCACAGGTGAGTGCCGTCTGTCCCCTTTGCCTTCCTCTTCAGCTTCATCAGCTGCCTTAGTTTAAGGTTGAAGAGCTCCTGGGGAGAATGGTGTTTCGCAAAATCTGCTTGTACCTCATGCTTCAATGGCCCTGAGCAAGCTTCTATCTCAAGTCTGCTGTTGTAGGCAGCTCAGCCCTCTCGGCCAGCAAGGTTTCCAGCTGAACCCCGAGCACAAAGGGACCCCAGCTTAGGCCAGTGGACTCTTGGTCTTTGAGGCCTCCATGAGGCTGGCCAGGGAGCCACCCAGCCTGCTCCGTGTCCCTGCTGGGCATACAGCCTCTCCCCGGATTAATGAGCCCTTCTGTTCACTAGGTTATTGCTGGTTTAGAAACAAAGCAGGGAAGCAGTGCTCTGGTTGGGAGGGAGGATATGCTGAGGAAACATGCCTTAAGGAATAGGCTGTTATTGCTTTTGCATTGAGATTGAGAAGCCCTGAGGAGGAGACAAGGAGGAGGCTGGGAAAGCAGACCTAGAGCCATTTGAAGTGGACAGAACGGATTTATAGTGCTGGACACTGATAGCAGGGATGCTGCTCTTTGATTTGCAGCCTCTGTGTTTGCCTGATTAGCAGAGTGACACGTAAACACTTGATAGGGAAGCTTGACATTAAGCTAAAAGCAGCAAGAGCTGAAGTTGCTGGCTGATTGCACAAAAGCTTGGAGCCTTGTTATTTTAATTGTGTCTGGAGTTCAGCTTTCGGGCCCAAGCTTAGTGTTTTTGGCAAATCCAGTCCCCATTCTGAGTCGAAAAGCTGCTACTCTTACGATATTATGGAGCTTATTTGGAACATATTATTCAGCCCATGGCTCCTCCTGCAATTTCTCAGGTTTCCATAGTCCTCCATTCAATTCTTTCCAGTCTGAGGAACACCTATGCTGCAATAGCCCTAAGGAGAAAACCTTAATTTAAAAACAAAAACACAGAGGCGGTTGTACAGAAATCCTTAACTGTGTCTTCATGCCAATGGCTACCTGAAATAAATGAAACATGCTGTTGTATTGTCTAGCTGTATTTGGTTAACACTATGCCAGTGAAATATTTCATTCAGTTAAAAAGGGGAAAAAGAGCAAGTTTGGGACACCTGAAAATATTTTTCAGTTCAGGCAGAATGTGGCCCGACTAATCTAGTGGGAAAGAGAAGGAGAAAAACTGAACCATCATTTCAGCATTCAAACATGCCCAATTTATTTTAGAATGAATTGTAGCAAAATTGAAATTTGAAAGCAGAGAGAGGAAAATCTTTTAAAAAGGAAATAAAATAACCTGGATTAGCTTCATATTTTCATCTTTTTTTTTTCTTTTTCATTTGATCACAGACCTGAGAGGGGTGGCATTCAGATACATGGCGAACCAAAAGAAAACAATTCTTAGTTGTGATCTAAAGCTGATGTGACCCAGCTGAAGGACATCAATGGCTTGCTGCAGGCTTCAGGAGAGCTGGTTTAGCTCTAAGAGAGACACTGTGTGCATCTCACTCCAGATCCTCAAAGGTACTCAGGCAATTGTGGGCAGTTGAAGCAAAATTTAAGAAATTTTGAGGGACCAAATGCTTGGAAAAAGTGCCCCAGGATCTCCATCAGTCCTCAGTGGCCTTAGGTCACCTGAGTCAGTGGCAGCTCAAGCTGCTCCCCTCTCAGGCTTTGTATCTGCATCTCTGTATCTTGAGGCTTTGGCTGGAGGGACCGAGCACAAACTGTTCTCTGTACATGTTCAGGATCCTCTTCCCTCCCCCCTCCTTTAAATGTGTGCTCACAAGGTGGGTCAGCACCACTGTGCTCTTTTTACCTGCAGGAGACTGAGGTGTTGCCTGTGGGAAGCCTGCCAAGAGCAGCAACAAGCTCTTCCCATCAGTGCCAGGAAAACACAGCCCTATTTCACACTGCACTGGTTTATCTGTCCTAAATCTCTTTGATGCCCACAACCAGAACAGACCATCATAAAAACTGCCCCCACACTCACTACAACCCCATTAAATGGGAAAGGAACGGGAAGAGGAGCTGAATCCAGGTTTTTATAAAGCAAGGTGGAGTAGGACTGAATTTGCTGCATCTAGTGAGAGGGGGTCCAACTTGCTTCTATGAGAAAAGATGTGTTATTAATTTCACTACCTCCTCTTCTGTCTGTCTGTCACTCACATGCCCCCTCAGCAATATTTTGATTGGCTGGGTGATCTTAAACACCACCCAAGGCAGAAATGGTCCCAAAGGTGTTCCTGAAAGATTCAGAGCATCAGCAGCTGGGTCCAATCAGGACAAAAATAAGCTTCATTAGCTCCGCTGTTCACAGAGTGGCTTATAATAGTGTAAATATGTTTAATACCTTACTGCTTCTGTCCTAGAAATTTGCATCTAAAAGAAGAAGGGGGCTTGCAGATTGAAATGTGTAGTTAGGTCCCCCTAATTACATTTCTCAAAAATTCTGACACCAGGTAAGAACACAGCACCATAGGCACAGAAGCATTCAAACTTTAGCCTTGGGTATGTGAAGGACAGAGAATGTGGTTGTTTCTCTATATGCATGGCTGGAAAACCCAGGTTTATTCCGAAAGATAAGCAGGGCAGTCTCTGAGTGGCTCGCTGACACATAGGATTAACGTAACGAATTATCACACAATGTGTTGCAGTTTGAGGCACAGAGATTAATTGCTGAAGGCCAGATGGGAGCGGGTATGGGTAAATACAGCCTTTTGTTGAAGGAAGAGGGAGAGGGCTGACTGCAAAGCTGCAGAAAGCAGGAGGAGAGTGTGACCGCTCCTGGGGTTTTTGTCTTGGCAGGGCAGACACAGGCAGAGCAGCCCCAGGGAGACCTGCCCTGAGCTGAAGAGCTCACACCTTCTGCAGAGAGTCAGCACATAAGCACCCTATCATCTGTCAAGGAATGGGAGGCTACTCTGGTGTCTCCAGGTCTCCCTACACGGCTCTCCAAGATGGTGCCACATGGCCTAGCAGCACCCCTCTCCTTGCACCCTTGTTCCTGGGGCTTGCCCATTCCAGCCTCAATGCCAGTTGTATTCAAATTGCTGCTTCTTGGCTGGCGGAGTTGAAACACCTTTTTGTTTTCTCCTTCTGCCACTTTAGAACCTGGCCAATATCCTTCTGAAGGTCATGGGATTTTAAGAAAACTTTAAAGTTGTTTGCGGAGATGACACAAGTATAAAGTCATACTTCATAAGATGAAAATTATATTTAGATTATTAATGAAAGCTGGCTGGGGCAACTAATTTAAGTCATTACATTTCATGTCATCATTGAAACAGGAATGCTTATTTACAAGAAAAGTCACCTCTATTTTAATATGGATCTAGAAACCATTGCCTACCAATTTGCTGAATATGTCTAAAAAGCCTGCTTTTGAGGATCCTGCCTTCCAAAAATCACTGTCTAGGGCAACATTTTGATTCTGACATCTAAAACTGAATTGGTAAAATGACTGCCTGTGGGGCTAATTTGCCAGAATGTGCTTCAGTAACACACAAAGATTATACAGATGTTTCCCACTGTAATTTCAACATTGATGCATTTCAATTGATTTGCCATCACAGAAAGCATCTGAGCCCTAGCCCAAGTGCTTTATTGTTTTTCTATTATGTTGATACCTTGCTCATTGATTTAGGGGGAAAAAAGTAATTAACACAAATACTACTGTATTTACTGGCTTTTACAGAAGGACACATTAAAACATGGTGCTCTGGAGCACTACAGTGTTGGGCAGCATTTGGTATGTATCCTGAGAGTGAATGGAGAAGGAACAAATATGTGTTTGGTATAAATAGGAATTGCCTGGGCTACCAACATTTACACTTCACCAAATCAAAAACATTAATGGGTTTTAAGCTCTGTCAACCACACACTGAAATAGAATATTATCCCTCTTTTACACATATTGCAAGCCTCAGTTTCTCAGGTAACAGCAAGTAGGACCATCCATACCCCAGTAAGGGATTTCTATGCAATTCTAGTCTTATGCTTTGATGATAAATATGTTTATCTGTCTTTGTACCATTGAAAACCAGCATTCATTTGGCTGGGGAATAGGTACACAGTTTGTGGAATGTGTGAAGTAGGACTTAATACATGAAAGAGGCAAAACATACTAAGGAGGACATCAAGAACCCAAAGACAGATCTAAGTCCTGGCCATGTGAATTGCATTTAACAGACTGAAGAGAAGTCACTGAAAGATCTGAGCTACATCTGCTCAGAAATTCCCAATCTAAATACTCAAAATTCCATTTAGTTAGGTTTCTTGCTAGTCCTTGGGCCAGGCTGACGGGGAAGCCATGCTTCCTGAGTACCTGGTTTCGTGGAGACCTCACCACAGAAAAGTCTCACTCAAGAATTTCAGGCTCACAGCTGTACTTCAGGAAGCCTTGAAACTTGCAAAGAGCCACCTCAGGCCAGGGGTTTCAGAGTTTCAGGTTCCCAGGCTTGTAGGAGCTGGACACAAGCTGTTGTTGTTCAGGTTGATTTTTTTTAAGGGGAAAAAGCCCCCCAAAAATAACATGTGGAATTCAGCCACAGAGAAGCATTTCACTTTGGAAAAACTTAAAATTCCAGAACTTATTTTCTCCATGAAGTTCTGGAGTTTACTGCCCCTGTTCTAGATTTAGCAATGTTGTAGTTTTCCATGAATGGAATTTTGACAAGTTTTTATTTATCACCCTCCCACTGAGAGGACCCAAGTTCGCAAGGCACAGGAGATAATGTTGCAATTATCTGCATGACCTTCTGCCACTGATATCTCATGTTGCTGGGATGGGGCGGGGGAGAGGAGAAGGAGTTATTTTGCAGGCAATTCTGATTTTCATCCTTCTTTCCCAACCTTCCTCATAATCTTAGCAAGATAAATTTCACAGAAATCCAAGCCTGTGTTTCTTTGGAAACTTACAGAACACCATGTGAGTACTGGAACTGCTGAATGTAAGCAGCTGGCAGGTCTACTCCTTTTCATTTTTGTTTTAGCTGTTGAATTTCTGCAGAGGCAAGTGTCATGTTGCCTCCGATATAGACCTCTGCTTGGTACTGCATGTGTATTCTCATTCATCAGGGAAACAAAGAAATCTTACCATATGTAACATATGACTCTCTTTTCTGTAGTTCATTCTTTATTGCTATAAAGGAATTTAAATGGATGACATCTATTAGAATTTAAGTTGTGAAGGAAGAGATAGAAAGATGGTAATTTTTTTCTCCTTGCCAAATAATGTATATGTTCATTTTTACATCATACTGTCATCTCTCAGGATATATAGATGTCATTACCTAAGCCAAAACTAAAAATCATTTCACAATAAAATATCTTGTCATATTTTACAGCACAAAAAAGGTCTCGGGGACAAATAGACCAAGGAAACAAAATAGCCAAAACCAGTATATGCTGACCAGGACTGTAGCTGAGTGAGGTTTTGAGATGTAGTATTAATGCTCACATGCAATTTAATTTTCAGAGGCAGAATCCTGTGAAAGACTGGCTAGCTATTCATTAGGCCACCGTGCATTCTTTAGTTGTATTTTAAAGTCTAAATTTAGGTGATGGGAGGGCTATTTCAGGCAATACAGTTAAAGCTAGTACAGACACTAACTGATATGGGTAATTGTTTCTAGAAAAGCCGTTGTTCTACTGCATGCACGTGAAATTCAGCTGGAGCAGAGATTTGTTAAAGTTCTTTTTATTAAAAAAACCAAAGAAAACTGTGGTCCCCAATTAGCTAAACATCAGCAGGGTTGACACTCCTTACTGCTTTATGTACACAACTTTTGAGAAAGAGGCTACTTCTTGCTGCCTTTTAGTCAAGGGAGCCAAAGAGCAAAGATGACGAAAGGTGTTGCAGATGACAGCACACAGGCCATTGCGGGACCGTGATCTCTGTTGCTTGTGTGCCAGATGAGAGCAAATTCCAGTGTGCTAAGGCACAGTCGGGAGCTGGACGCCATGCAGGTGCTAGCATGAAAGCCTACTGGAAAGATTAGTGGTGGAAAGCTCAAATACCTGGACTTTACCTGAATGCCTTATGCTTTGGGTGGAGTCTCGCAAATACTTGTGCTCCAAGTAACCACGTACGTGCTGGTAATGGGAAGAAACTACCCGGTTGAGCAATCATATAGGTGCAGAACCGAGAGAGAGCACGAAACACCGATCAGGAAAATAGTTTATTTAATAGGAGTCATCAAAACAAGAGATCACTGATCATGCCAATATCCACCAAGGATCCAAGAAGGTCAAAACAAAATTTAGCCACTGCAGAAGAGATTCACTGTTTAGAGCATTCGTCTTAGATGTGGGAAAGCCAAGCTCCAGCCCGTGACTGAATCATTTACACAGGTGATTTGTGCATGTGTCTCCTGCCTCCCCAGAGAGTGCCCCAGCCAGCAGGCTTCTGCCTCATTCCAGGAAGGGAAGATACCTGGAAAGTTTTTCATTTCATCCCAAGCAGAAGCAAGGAAAACTTCTGAACTCTTGCTTTTTTTTTGTCAGAAGAAAGTTGCGTTCCTCTTCTGACTCTGGTGTGGTGTGAAATGACATTGGGCACAGCCTCACGCTTGCACACAATCCCCCAGAACAGCTTACCATGGCTCTCCTAGCAGATAGGAGAGCATGACTGTTGCTCACATGCTGAGGTGTCAGCAAGCAGACACTGCAGCAGGGTAGGAGTGAGGCAGAAACACTCCTGTGCTGGAGAAATCTTCACTGACTGCTTTGTGCCTAGAAAGCGGCACTGAGTTTAGCAGTGAGTTGCTAGAGCAGAGGGAGAAAAAGCCTCAGGCAGGAAAAGGTAGAGGAGAAAGAGGAAGGAAGAAACATTTAGACCATTCCTGTTACTAATCGTAAAGGGAGAAAAATTTACAAGTCATCAAATTGAATCTAACCCAGTGCTTTCTCCTTCCCCAACAGTTTGCCAGTGTTCAAGCACTTTTAAACTATAAGCCTTTGTGCAAGCTCTGTCCACAGTTTTACGAGAAAATCAAAGTTCTCTTCAGGAAAGGATGCAGGAAGGCTCAGAAGCTGCACAGTGCAAGAGGCTGTAAACACAGTGGTGCAGCCTGCAAGCCTCTCTCTGGTAGCACGTGGTACCAGAAAGGGGATCTGGGTGCCTCCGTTTCATGGGAATATTGCTCACACAGAGCGTGCAGTGAATGGCACCTTTGCTACCTCCTCTAGAGAAAGATGAACCCATGAGTTTCCAGGCTCCCAGGAAATGGGTCCCTAGAACTTGTGACAGGGCCAGGAACGGACCCAATTCCCATCTTCCTTGCACATAACCATGATACAGCAGAAAGCCTGCTCTGTGGATCTGTGCCAGATGAATGAGCAAAGACTCATTTCCCTGCCCCCAGTGTCCCCTGTTTCCTTTCATTTTGCAAGTCAGGAACAAGGCAACGTTTGGCCCCAAGTGTGGACGGCAGGAGAAATGCAATAATGACTTCACAAGAAATACTGGACAAACAGCTGAACAACTCCCATTGCCTCACATGCCTGCTGTGAAGATGAGCAGCTTTTGGTCAACTGCTTATTTACATAAACAATCATGTAAGACTTGTCTGGCCTAAAAAAATATGAAATAAAATGTCACAAACTTAAACAGTTGCAGGACTTGAGTTAACTAGGACAAAAGTGCATGACCCTCCTACATTAAGTGCTAAGGGTGGAACAGGAAAGCTGATGCTCTGTCAGGAATAGCACAGAGAAACATTTATTTCAAAATAAACAGGTAATTCTTTAGCCTCTAAAGCCAGTATATTGCTTTCCTTCCTGCCAAGGATGACTGAGTAAGGGATTATTCTTAGATGTGTGACTGAGAGTAAAAACAGTCATAAACCCTCTTCAAACCTTAAGAAAAAGTGTGTCTAATGTTTATTTAAACAGGTCTTTGCAAAATTCATCAAAACTATTCCAAGAATGCATCAACTAATTACTCCACCACCCTTAACAGCGGGGAGAGGCGACATCTGTCATGTTGTCTGTGACCAGTTCTCAAAGTTCAGTAGGTGGTTCTGGCCCTGCCCTGCCTTACTGCCATCCGTGGCAGCTTTGCCTCTAACCTAACTGCAAGAGCTCAGTTTAATATTTGTACAGCAAAGGAATAATGTTCCTATGGGAGAGCCATGGGACTGTGGATCTGGTCCGACACAGGCTTTGGTCATATCTCCTGCGTGACACCTGGCAAGCCCAGGAGCCCTTCCTAGCTTTCCCTGCTGTTCAAGGATGAGCACTGCGACCACCAGGGAAGGAAGGTTTGGGGCACAAGGACTAGCTCTTGACCTCAGCCACCCCAGCACTTCCACAGTACAATTTGTCATCAGACACAGAGATGTCTCTGGACCACTTTGGGGGCTCAGGTCCTTTAAAAGATACCTATGCAAGGGTACATATGCTATAGCAAATATAGGAGAAATTCTGCTCTCCTAGATTCTTAAATACTTTAGATTTGTAAGTTAGGCCTGTAAGTAAATCCTATATGAATCCTTTGCTAAATTGTTTAACTTAAGTTATAAGTTAAGTTAAATGCTGGGAAGTTAAGGTTCTGTTCAGTTTAAGCGTTGAGTGCTATTGGGCCTTCAGGCCTATTCCCTTTGATCCTTACCCTTTCTATCATTCCCCCCCACGCCCCCCCATTTTTATTTTATTTCAGTGTAGTTTGATTGACTCTGGATTTTGTTTGCTTTTCCTTGGTGTGCCTTAACCATCTAGTAAGCATTAGAGTGAACCTTGCCAATGAACTTTGTTGTGCTGTTGCTTTTATATTAAACCTGTTTTTACGACTACCTTTGCCAGTGATTTTTTAAGTGATCTTAAAACACTCATTCACAACACTGGGCAAGGAACTCTCCTAATAAAAAGACACTGTTTAGGTGCCTGCTTGCTCCTCCACACGTGCCCACACAAATTGCCTACAGGGAACACTTCTTTTCCATAACCATCTCAGTTAGAGGTTAGCTTACATTTTTGTTAGGCTGGCTCTACATGGGAAAAAGTCTCTTCTCTTGGAGATTGCTGGGTAGATTGCCTGAGCAGCAGGTTCAGTTGAAGTTCAGATTAGCATCTAGACTGAATTAACAAGCCTTTTTGGTTGGCCTATTATTACTTCTTAAACTGAGAGACCACATGAATTTCTACACCTGTGACTGAGTAACCTGTAAACATGCACATGTAGGGGTTTGTCAGTAAGCATCTATTGGGACTCTGTCTTGGCCCTGATTTACTGGGAAAACCACTTATTCTTTGATTTCTTTTTCAGGTCAGATTCTCTGTACGTCTTTCTAGAGAATGTCGTTTACAGACAGTTGTTATCATGTTTACTTTGATCCTAGAGATACTCAGTTGGAAAGAAGCACAAGGAATTTAGGGGGCATAATTGCTGGAATTCCTTATACCTGCCAATCTGGCTGCATTGTGAAAACTCCATTAAGTGTATCAGAGAAAACCTCAGGAAAGACACAAAGAACTTAAGTGTTACTTACCTTATTAATCTGTCCGAAAGCATTGCTCCAAAGAGGAGGTCAAGTATAATTTCAATTGTTTTACAGCCACTGCAGTTAAATACCTTCAATTAAATATCTCTGACTGCATAGCATCATAATAATACCTTATACCTCCAGGGTCTTTAGTCAAAAGGCCTTAATAATTTTAGAAAGCTCCTTTCAGAGATTAGGAAGCTGGTCTTCAAAATGCCCCCTGAGATGGGACCAGACTTCAGAATACCTATTTTGCAGAGCACAGCCAAAGCATTCAACCCCTCTTCCTCCACTTATGATGTCCAAGTAAAAGCCCTGAAGGAACCCCACTGCAGGAGCTCTTCTCACGCAGGCCTGTCTTAGCAATCTCCACAGCCTGGTGCTTTATATCCTGACTTCTCTCGGGCTGCAGAGAAAGTAAGTACTGGAAATTCTGATGCATACAAAATGGATTTAGGCACTGACTGTCAGGAACAGTGCTATAGGGTAGAAGAAAAGCTACAGAAACAATATGCTTGCTTGTGATAAATATATTATAGCTGTATGGCAGCAAACATGTTCTACAAAACATATGCCAACTGCTTTAATGAGACGCATTATTGTTAAGATTAGTCTTTAAATGCAGCATGTGCCCCATAGCTGATTACCACAAACCCTGGTGTGTTGTACAAGCCTTGTACAAGATACTGCATTTACAGATAGTGCAACTAACAGATGAAGGAATTGCTTCTGAGGTGACTCAGGCTCCACCTGTGAGCTGCTGTGACCTCTCCTCATGGATGCTGAGGATATGCCCCACTCAGCTTGGATAACTGGTCTCTTGGAGGCAGAGGGCAGGTTTCAGAGCTGGCTTTGATCTTTGCCCTTCCCATCATATCGCCTGCTGTCCTCCATCTCCTCACTTCACCTGGGGGCGTACTGGACTACTGATTCAGGTCCCACAACCAACTAGAGGGAGAACTGAAGAGGCTGTGATCTCAAAGAAACCACAAAATAATTCTGCTGTGACAGCTGATGGTGCACACACTTCTGCAGTGGTAAAATGGCACCTCAGCCTGCCGCTTTTGTGCGAGCAGTGATGGGATTACCTAGAGACTGCAAACAAAATACGAAGAAAGCAGCTTCTTGCTCTGTGCCTTCATTTTAAATTCTTCTTTCTTTCTCTCTGGAGGACTTTTGCCAGTTTCTCTATCCATCCCTCGAAGGCAGCAGGGCTCCAGAGATGGGGACGGATGTATCGGCCTGACACCAGAAGCCCAGTCTAACACTATCCCTCTCTTCAGAAAGTTGAATATCTTCGTGCACCGCTCCACTCTGAAAGCAGCAGATTACAACTTTGAAAACATTGTACAGTTACACTTCTAAACCTACTTTTCTGGATTTGGCCCTTCCTCTCATGTCCAAAGTAAGGCCAGTTTGAAGCTTTGCATGTGGCATAGACAATCCATGTCCTGATCTCTCCACATATGCTACTTCGGTATTTATGATAGAAGGGTCCAAAACTGCTTCAGCCACGTGATGGTGGCTTTCCAAGCACCCCAAGTGCAAGGCTGGCAGCCCTGCCATGTGCTTGTCAGGGTCACAAAAGTCCACCAACACAGGCTACCAGACCAATTGCACGGTGTATTTGGACCGGATCACGGCTCGCCCCTCACCTGGATGCTTGGGGAAAGGGGAGTTTCTGCAGCATCACCCCCCACCCCCACAAGTGCCAGGTAGGTTATTTTATTCCAATGACTTCAGTATCTACCACTCCCTATGTCCAACACCCCATGAACAAGCAAGATGGCACGTGGTGAGCAGACCTGTTTACTATGCACACAGGAATTTCCAGGATTTGCTCTCAGACAGGCCGGGAGGTTTCCTCTGGGAGACCCAGAGACTGCTGCTCTGGTGATATTGTATGCAGAGCTCTCAGCATTTCGTGGGTCACTGTAAATGGCATTTAAGGTTGCTAATCCCTTTAAACTCCTGCACTGGTTCTTTTCATTAGGTTACTATACCCAGCAATTACATATGCAGGGCAATGGAAAGCTCAGCTTTTCTCTCTCCTCTGGCTCAAATTCTCAATACTTTGGGAAAATAGAAACAACCCACTGTATAGAGGCTGTCACCTTCATTTTGTGGATTTTGTCATTAAAAGGCAGCTTTTTGCATGTTAACACAAAAAATGTTAACACAAGGATAGCCAAATGCTCATCCAGCCAGTATCTTACGCAGCAGTTGCAGATACCTAGACAGGAATAAGACAAGCAGAGATACTTTCTGTGCATATTCTCTCAAACTCAGCTTGGGGCTCTGGTATTTCCAGAACCCAAAGTAAATTCTTTGTATTTGGGCTCCCCACATCATCCCTTCCTCCTGTGTTTCTCCAACTGTTTTTTTGGACTCATATTCTAGATGCTAGAGGTTTACAATGCGTAGTAGTGGTATGCAATTTACCAAGGCACCATATGAAGCAGACCCTCCTCTTGCTTCTTCTGAGCCTCCCAAAACTTCTTGTTGGGGGATACTACTTAGAGACTTTTTTGCCAGCCATGTTTCCACCCCTCTCCAAACACCACTATCCTGTGGACTACTGCAGACTTGCACTGGTTAACGAGCTGCCAGGGAGCCATTGCCACAGGGTATTCATCTAGAATAATCTCACAGGTGGGCACAGTTAAAACCTAAAGAGTGAAGGAGAGAAAAGGGAGATACAGCCTGGAGCTTCATGCATATTTTGAAAGATGTTATAACTAGAGATGAGCACTAAGGGAATGAACACCCCACCATCTTTTGTTTTCATTCTGATGACACCAGAACTGACTGAGCCTTCCTGATATTACCTTTTCCATGGTGTACCTAAGGGCGAAGTGCTGGATGCAGATGGCAGAACAATGCAGCCGCGTAAGGGCTCCTTGCTCCACAGACTTGAGCAGCACGGGTGAAGCATCACCGCGGATGGCTCTGCTGCTTGCAGCTCTGGAGCAGCTGTGCATGGTGCAGATATAACTTCCCTGCCCTGCCCAGCCTGCTGTACACCCCCGAGAGTTTTTCACTCCAGTGCATTCCCAGGAGCTGCAGCAACACCATTACCCTTTATTTCTTATGGAGTCTCCTGAAAATATCCTCCAACTTTCTCAGTCCTATCGCCCAGCATTGCCCTCGCAGTCACATGTACAACATACACTACAGTGCATGGTGTCTGTCAAACACCAGTAGGCTAACACGGCAGAGACTTTATTTTCCCATGGCTGCAGTGGAAATGACTGTACGACATGTAGGAACAGGTTTTCTGCATGTGAATTGCAAGAACGAACGTGGTTATCAGAGTTGCCAGCCCTTGTGTGAGCTGGACTCTGCTCGAGGCCTTTTTACTTACGATTTTTTCCAAGTTGGCAGTAAAGAAAACAGTCTGAAAGAAATACTGTCGCAACAGGCTGGAATGTTGCACACTTGATACGTGCTGGGCCCAGCTGAGCTTTCTGGTCAAGAATCATCTGGGCTGAGTCAGCAATTTGGCACTCCTGGGTGCCTGAGACCAGGAGTGTGTTTCTCTATCTGAAAGGATGATGTATATCCTCGCATGTCTGGAAGTTAAGGCCAGAGCTTTGCTGGCATGAAGAAGGTGCATGCTCTCCCGGCAATGCAGCCCTAAGGCATGATGTCTGAGGAGCCAGAAGGAAACACAACACTTCTACAGAGGCTGGTCAAGTGATTTATACAAAAGCCACCTGCAGAATATACAGGGTCCTTGGGTTCACCTTCAGCTTCTCCTGAATTCTTAAGCAAAGGTCACTTTTTCAGATCCAATTTCTTCAACTGTAGGTGAGAAAAAACACCAGTAAAGGCTCAGTCACCACCTATTTTACTTTTCTTGTGTGAGTTTCCCCCTCTCCAAACTGTTAAAAGGTAGTTTGTGCATCACCAATGTCCTTGTCACAGTATTTGGAGGATTTCTTGGCAGACAGCAAAGAACACACAAGCCCAGAAGTAGCTGACAGCAAAGGAGATGAACAAAACCCTCTGAGGGTGGTGGAGCAGCAGAACATCTCATTGTGGGGAAAGTATCTTCCCTTTGCCCTTGATAGTCACCCTTGGGTGAAAAAATCCCCAAACCCAACATTGCCTAAAGTGACTCTTCCCTAAAGTACAGCACCCTTCCCGTGGACGGCCTCTTCAACTCCTTTCCTTCATCTTGGTAGGGCTTGAATATGGCTTTAAAATTATCAAGATGGGGTAGAGAGAGCAAAAAAATGGTGAGAAGGAGGTGCAGGAGGAAGTAATACTGGGCTGGAAGAGCAAGTTTGCTGAGTAAAGCAGCCAAGATTAATCCTACAGAACTTTTGTCTCATTTATCCTGTGCTAGTAAGAAAAGAAGGCACACTCAAGTGTGCAGCTGCTACTACATGACTTTAACTTCTCCAGTCTGAGTCAACACCAAAACTCAATAATGCAAGCATCCTAGTGGCTTGTTCCTGTTGCCTGGAGTCACCAAGGGACTACTTGCACAAAAAGGCACCCAGCTACAGCACAGTGTTACTGCTTTGCCTGCCACATATTGCTAATGCTTCTCTCAGATGAGTCAGTCAGCACTGAGAACCTGTTGGGTTGATGAACAGGCAAAGCTGCATAAATCCTACAAAAACAGTTGCCCTAAGATGTCATACACTTCTTCCCCTCATCTTGCCCCCTCCCAGCCTTTCTGCAGCTGCAGGGGCCTGAGCACTGGAGACTAACCATCACATTTGAAGATAACCTACTTAGTTTAATATATTGTCTGTACCTGTTGGGAAACTTCAGCCCAATCACACCCTTAACTTCACAGTGAACTTGTCAGATTGGACAATGGAGCAGAACTACCATTAGCTTGCCCTATTTCAGATCATCACCTCCGCCCTTCCCACCACCTACACAGACACTTTTCCTCAGGAAGCAATTACATTGCCATTCGCTTTAACAAAAGTTATTCAGCGTCCGAATTGGCCTTCAACAAGGCCAGCATCAGAGAGGCACATTCATTACAGGCTCACCCATGGATACCAACCCCTCCCTCATGCAGAGGGCTTAGCCCACATGAAAGCCCAGCTTTCTGGGAGTTGTTTGCAGCATTCCCTCCGTGAGAGTTCCCCAAACAATGTGTTCATAGTACAACTCACATTGATCAAACAGGTTAGCCATTAAGCAACCTCTTCACTGTCAAGCTTCACACACAAAGTCCTTTCCTGTCTTAAGGTGTAAAAGACCTTCCTTTAAGGTATGAAGCCCAAATAAACTCAGCTGCACGTGTTATTAGACCCATGGTGGGAACTGCTGTCTGAGTGAGGGCTGTTCTGGGCCAAAGAAAGAAGCTAAAAAAGAGCTGGCATGGCTCAGGGCATGGCCAAGATGTCTCAAATCCTATGTCCCAACAGGGAAACAAAATGCCCTCGTGCTTTATGACTTAGAATTTTCATTTTCACATCCTGAATTTTTTTTAACCTAATTTTCTTTGGAAACAAGATTTAGGCTCTGCCTTGTTTTATGTGTATGTGTGCATGTCCCTACGGACTTTTCAACTTATTGGCCAGTTTCAGTAACATTTAACAGATTAAAATCTAAAGTTTTCACAGGTTTTGTGGAAGCTGACTTCAGAGAAAAAGGCTAGAGACCTGAGACAGTTGCAGAGTGAGATCACCCCCTATTAGGTTATCAGTGATTACACTTTAGAAAGAATCCTTATAAGTCCTGAAAAAATTCTTTCAGATGTTGGGGAAATACAGCAATTCAATGACTTCCAAATTAGCTACCCAAAGGTATGGCCAGCCTTGAGCTGAACATCTGTAAGAGATCAGTCCTTCATTCTGGCACTCAAAAAGTTCTTGTTTGAGTTCTTACAGAGCTTGACTGCCATCCTACTCCCTAACTCTGTAGATTCAGCTCTTCCAGTCCTTCTCGCTGACTTCGTTCTGTGTTCCAATGCCATTTGTTTTGTCAACTCTGTGATAACTAGGTGCCCGGATGGATCTGAATGTGGCATGAAAATAAACTCCCTGATGAATAATGCATCTCTCTAACTCTTACCTTCCCTCCCTTGAGAGTGAAAGGTTGTCACATTTGTTTTCACCTTTACGTTCAGTCAGCTGAAGAAAACTGCTGGTGTCTACACCTTGTGCAGACTCTTGGAGAGGCCAGATTTGCAAATTCATGCTCCTTATGCCTGCATCATCATTACAAGTTGGTAGCTTTTTCTGTGAGCAACACAAACAGCAGATCTCTCTCCTCCTTCTGCAAAAGTCTGGTAAGCAGAGGAATGGTCATTTAATTTTTGCCCTGATTTTCAAGCAAAGAGTGTGGATGGATTAGTTCAAAGAAGAGGAATATTTTTTGCACATCAGCAAAATGAATAAGAGAAGACAAGACACCTTGTCAGTGAAATGTGAAGGCAAATTCTGTTGTGAAGTGTCCAAACTCTTAAGATTTTTGTAAGTCCTTAGCTGTTGCAGGGACACAGTTCCTACCCAGGCCACTGAGAATTTCTACCTGAGCACATATTGAATGAAATGAATAGGTTTCAGATACAGCCCCAGGAGGTTCAAACCCTTTTTTCAGAATTTGGTTTGTTCTAGTACATGCGATAGAAGTTGCAAGTGACTCTTTTGGGCACTCTCTTATATTTTTCCTTTTCTATAAATAGGGAGCCTATGGAACAAGATGAAAAGTGACCACCTCTTAACCCAGAGACAGGAATAGTCCAAAGGGTTGCCATACAAGTTTTTCCAATCTCCACCCTGCCAGGATAATGTACTGCCCACTGTGAAGCTACCTCTGGGCTAAAAGAGCCGTGCAGCCCCCACGCTGATTTGGGAGTTTGGCCTTTCTGCTGTGGCTGCCAAAAGTGACATGAGTTAGTGCTAGGTTTGCTTTCTATTAACAGCTGTGCTGAGATCATGAGGTTTCTTAAGCTCTCAGTGTCCGACTGAAAACTTTCAGTCAGCAGTGCTGTTTTCTGATGGAATCACACTGGTGACCTAGAGGTGAAAGATTATTTCATCTGTGTTTCCACTAAAACAACTTCATGGCTCAGAGTTCATTCTAATCCATAAGTACTGTGAAAGCAGCCCTAGAAATGAGTATGAACGTGTGTGGTTGCATCTATACACAGCAGTGCGCCTTTGAGCATCTGCACTTGAATGCAAAGATCTGAACTACTCGGAGTGAGTGATTTAGACATTTGTAATTATGGCACAGCCTGGGTTTATTAAGGCTACTCATTAATGAACTTTGAAGTATACTTAAAATGCATAGAAGTGGAGTTAAGATGAGACAGGCTCAATTTCAAATTAATGGCTGGAATCCATTAAAAGGGCAGTAACAGAAATACTGGGGATCCATAAAGTCTGTCATTACAACGTATTTTGATGGAAAGCAAAAAGTTCTAAAAGTGCACATGGCAGTCATACAAGGAGCTCTGACTGAACCTCTCTGCCCACTAAACACAGGTCTAGGTTAACTCCTAGTAGTTGAACTGGACTCAGAACCCAGCTATTCATACTGAAGGTAACAGGTAACAGGTCTGTCTACTAGGCCCACAAATAAGTATCATAGAATCATAGGATATGCCGAGTTAGATGGTATCCATCAGGATCATCTGATCCTGCACAGGATATCACAAGAATCACACGATATGCCTGAGAGCATTGTCCGAATGCTTCTTGAGCTCTGTCAGGCTTGGTGCTGTGATCACTTCCCTGGGGAGCCTGTTCCAGGTCTCAGTCACTCTTGCGGTATAAAAACCTTTTCCTGATATCTAACCTAGACCTACTCTGACACAGCTTTATGCTCTTAGAGATAGAGTTTTTTGCTAAAATTATTGAAAAGGTCCTGACAATCATTTTTCAGTACATCTCAGTAAATTTCACGAGCACTCTAAAACCACCAGTGAGACAGTTTCTGATGCCTTCTTCTTGCTCCTGACTTCTCAACACTAAAAATGGAGATAGGCCCAACTCTGGGTTTAGATCCAGACCTGGTTTACAGGTTAGCTCTGGCTTAAATCTACAGCTGCATCCTCCTAAATATTTTAATCTAGGTCAGGCATGTGCTTTGGAAGCAAATCTCCTGATCTTGGCTACTGCCTGTTCTTTGGTTCATTTTGCAAAGAGGTCTCGGGGCACATGAGACCCCTCTCAGATGGAACTAGGCAGTAGGATGCATTCCCACTGTCAAGGATTACAGGATGTGAAGCAGATGCATCAGGATGCCTAACGTGAAGCAGAGGCATCAGGATGTCTAACATGATCACTGGATCCCCAGCACCAGTGGTTCAGGCCAGCACACCCACTCGAGGCCCTGTGCTGCAGTCTGATAGAGACATGCCATAGATGCCCTAGCACAGAAATATCTGAGCAGACACTAGGTACGAAGCACGTTGGGTTCACGCTCCTTCTTAAAATGTGTGTGTTAATATTGAAAGAGAAAGAAACAAGCATTGCTGTCATGAGTGGAGACCACGGCCGTTGCTCAGGGTAATCTTGGTTCAGACTATAAGGGGAGTATCACACATGCTGTTTTCATGTGCTGGTAAAACAGACAGCAGGATGTCAGCACAAATGATTCCTGCTGCATTTCCTGGGCTTGATTATGACGGTGTGTTTGTGTGAAAAGTAAGACAAGCAGAGGTGGGTTTGGAATGCGTAAAGTTCTGGGTGTGGTAGCAGATCTCAGAACTGTCAGTACAGTTTTAAAAATGCTGGCGTGGTCTTCAGGAGGCCCTTGGGAGCCCAGGGGACCCTTGACACCGGCGCCTGCCTAGGAGAGCAAGGCACCCTCAGGCATGTCCCCCTGGGCAGTCAGCCAGCTGCCTGCGAGGCCTCCTGTTGTTGAAGGGGCAGCTGGCAGTGGGACATGGCAGCTTGAGCTTGCCTTCTCCCAGTGCCGAGCACAGCCAGTACCTCCCAGCTCGTCTGTACAGCAGCGTTGCTGCCAGGAGCCCGCCTCTGACTCCTCTCCTGCGAGTGGTTTAAACTCCAGCAAGGAAACGTTTTCTGACCCTTCATAAAAATGTGATTTAATCTTAACTGTTCCAGTAGCCTGTAGTTTGCTAAACACACAAGGCAGATTGAGCCTGTTAAGATACTTGCTTACTAAAGCTGATTAATGATGGCTTTAGAAGTTGTATGTAAACCGTGGTTTAGCAAGACTGGAATAAATGTATAGGCAATATTTTTGCACCTTAAATTTAGTTATGATATAAGAAATAAGGGATCCAGAAAAGCATTGGAGATGGGAAGATTAAGAAGTAAACTCTGGGTTTTCTGTGAGCAGTGTTTATCACGACAGTCTTATCACAAATGGCCAGTAGATTAATTTGTCACCTCATATAGGATAATATAGCTGCATACAGTTTGAAGTCACTTAATATGAACAGTAACACTGATTACCTTTACAATGTAGAGTATTTGAAATTAAAAGCAGCAGAACTTTCCAGAGACATTAAAACGATTTTGTATTAGTGATGAGATAGGAAAAAATAAGATCATAGGAGAGGCTTTAGCTCACACTGGGGTTGTAGAAATGAGTGTCCATCCATATTGAAACTTACCCCTGAAGATGCCCTGAGATCTTCTCTGAAACAATCTCTGGAATTTGTTGGGTAGGATTTCTCTCCTAGTAGGCTGCCCACCTACACATACCCTGTATCACAGATCTTCAGTTTTGAAACGGAATGTTTTGTCTCTCTAGCTTGTTATCCACATAATCACACAATTATTGACTTCTGTGTCATTGTTGCCCATGATTTCTGCATGCCATTAGCTCTGTTTCATTGCTCTGTGCTCATTGCATTCCATGTTTACCTGTATAAGTAAAATTCTTCTCTTCCACTGCAAGTTCCTTGTTTCTTTGCAGCAGGTTTCTCCCAGTGTCGCAGTTGCCAGCCCATGGCTAGGGGTCAAGAGGCATCAGAGCTTAACTTTCATCATATGGTAATAAAAGCGCCGCCTTTGGCTGAGTGCCTACCTGCTGCAGCTGAGCCTCTGCTGAAATGAATGCAAGACAGTCCTGTTTTAAATAAAGCCCTGGGCACTTCTGCAGAGCACACCAATACAGTTCTGCTTGTGCCCAGGAGGGAAAGGCAGCCCTGCCAGCTCCTTTGAGCCCTTTGCACCCTAGTGATCAGTGTAATGAGCAAGCTGAGTCTCTCTTCACTCGCTGCGTGCTACAGAGCAGATGACAAGATGGGCTCATTAGCTCTTTCGCATTAAAAATGCCAACGAATATTTGACGTGAACCATCCTTTCTCGCAATACATATGAACTTGCAGGCAAAAATAAATCAAAAAAAACCCCAGTCTGTCTATATTCCTTAGCCAACCTAATGCAGATCTGCTGTCTGATGCCCCATCTGCTCCAGTGTGGCTGCAGTGTACACCAACCAAAGGATTTTTCTTGGGCAAGGATATGGTATCCTCCTCAGCAGTGGAAATGAGGATAGCAGTAACCCTTTTTCAACTATTCAAGGTGAAAAATGAAAGAGACACAAAAGTGGCAGCAGTGACAGCCCTCTGTCATAAGGTCCTGAAAATTGCTGCAAACAAAAGAATGAGTGAAAAATTAAAGGTTGATGGATGGATTGCCGTTTAACATGAGGCACTTAATCCTGCAGGAGAGGCATCTTCTGTGTTACGCTTGGCCAACACACACACACCAACAAGCCTCAGAGGCACAGTGGGCTTGGCAGATCTCTTGCGTGGCTTTGCAGTCCCTGACAGTCCTCTCCCTATGTGCTTGGGAATCCTGCCAGCACCAGACAGTATTTGGTACACGCTGGGGGTGGCAGTGGAGGTGTGTCATGAGGGAGACAGAGTTTGGCCCTTTCTGTGAGGGTGACTCCCCACAAATGGTTACACCATTTCAGGCTTCCCAGGGCAGTGAGACCACCTTGGCTTAACTGGGGCTACTGCTGCACCACCCTGCAGGGCTGATTTTCCCTGAGATTGTATGTCCCTGCAACCGCCTCATGAAAACAGGTATCATCTGAATGCTGACCTGCCCCGAAAGGTATTTATGAGACTTGTGTAATTAAACATTCATAACTTCAGCTGAAATACAGAGATGAAAATGCAAGATGTAATTACGAAGCATTATTATGGTGATAGTGTGGCTAACACTGAAGTGATCCAAGAGGGACAGCTCTCCAGCCTTGCACCTTTCTGTCAAGATCTTTCACTCCATAGGGATTAGGAGCTGAGAAGCTGGGGGGCTAAGCTTGATGTGTGCTGCCTAATTTCTTACGTGGCCAGCAGCACTGCTGCGCATGGCAAGTGGGACCCTCTCCTCCTGTGTTCCAGGACATGAGGACTTTCAGTGACAAGGCACGTACTCACCAAGAACCATTAAGAGGGAAAGAGATCTCTGGAGAACTTGCCTGCTTGCTGTGTGAACCATGGTTTTCATTAGCTTCACAAGTCAAAGCTGAAATACAAGATGAAGACCAGAGCAGAGCCTTATCCGTTAAAGTGTCATCCATGGTTATGAGACACACGCTGTTCTCATTTGGGCTTCTCTCTCCTCTCTGGCATCCCAAACTGCTGGTAGAAAAAAAGCCTTGAGAGCAAGAGCAGGACTTGCTCAAAGGACCGTTAGCAGAGTGTGTTGGAGTAGGCGAGTTAAGAGCATTTTTTCCCTTGTCTGAGTGTGGGAATGCAGCTCAGAGCAGTATGCCCAAGGCACCTCTTGAATATTTGGGGGTGGAACTGTCTGTACCTCTCTGTAACTTCACCCCGGACAGATTTTAGGTTACAGTTACAAAAGCAAAACAAAGTGAAGCTGAATATTGGTACAGGAGGAGACACTGCCTCTGCCCCAGCTCCTTTCCATACTCCTCTTAGGGAAGCATCACCACAGCTGTGTGAATACTGAGGATGGTGAAGAACCCCGCCACATCTGGCACCACTGACTGCATCTGCACCAGGAAACAAAGCAGGGTAGGGCGTGAGCACTGACTCTAACCTCTGAGTGTCCACACCACCACATTTTGAGCATGCTGACTGGCATGATTTTGGCCTGTGACAGCTAGTCCCCAGCAGGCAGCAGCTGGGGACAGCATAAGATGAGGAGAATGTAACCCTGCTTTGAGGACTGAGAAAATTCAGCAGCACAAGCAACAAACTGTAATACCTCACTTGGCCTCAGAATTCAAAAACGGTCTCTGGGAAGTGTTATTTATTTGTATAGAGAGCTGCTGGGAGCCTGAGCACAGAGACTGTGGCCAGAGCAGGCCTGGAGCACAGACTAGTCTCTTATCTATATAAAATGTCCTGCTAGAGCTGGAAAGAGCCTTTAATCTCATTTTGCTTTCCCTCCTGTGGGTAAGCCCAAGATATGATGCTCAAGGGCTGTCACTGTAGCCATTGGATTCAAGTGTCCCCCCCATGGCACTGCTCCCATGAGGTCTGCATCAAACAAACACAAGGCTCCTGCAAGAAACTGACCCCCCTTTCTTCACAATAACTGCCAGGGGTGGGAAAACAGTCCTGGCTGAGAGGGCAGCAGCCTTGGAGCAGGTGGCATGGACAGCTCTCCCCATCCCCTCCCCACCTGCTAGGTGACTCTGAGATCCTGGGGTATGGCTTTTCTGTCAAGACAAGCTGAAGAGTTAATCTGGCAGGTAGACCGAGCTTGAATTGCATGATCTGAATTCAGATTGAGTAAGTGTAATTAGATGATGAGAACCTCATGGCAGGGCGTGCCCTAGTTTCAGTCAAAGGTGGAACATTATTAAGTACCATTTACATCCAGAGAAACACCCACTTTTGAAATCGCTGATGCCAGTAACACATGCTTTGCATTTAACTCACTCAGTGAAATGGGAAATCAGCGGCAGAACACAGAGTTTCTAATTTGCTTGCTGCCAGCACAGTGATTAATGAGTTTCAAAACACTCCATCAGCCAATTATGATGGATACTAACCCTTTAATAGGAATCTCTGGCTGGATCCTTGTTACTTGGATTTAGTGCTCAGACCAGTTAGACCATAAATTATTTTCTCTCTGGGAAAAAGAGCAAGCTTCTCCAAGATAAGCAACTCAGGGTTTTTGTTTCATAGAGACCAGCTGCAGGAGCAGGGACGCAGTACATTTTGTGCTCCTTGCCTATCAACATGCAATTAGAAACAATCACTCTGCACCATAGGCCACCCTTCTTTGGGTGGGTGGAGGAAAGGCTGGGGGCGAAAAAACCTCTAAACCTCAATTTAAGAAACATACTAAGGCAGCGAGCCCAAAATGTACAACTTCACAAAATGGACATGTTGTAGTGTATTATTAATAATAAAAACAATTCTGATCCATCTGCAATATTACAAGAGTTTATGGTGATTTAAAATAAGGCAGAGATTTGTCTTCCCCTCATGAAACCATTGGGGAAGAGTATGGTGCAGTAACTGTACCTCGCTTGCTAGTTTGCTTATGTTTAATTTAACCCAGACATTAAATATAAAATGAGCAAAGAGAATTCTGTTCCCCAGAGTGAACAAGAACAGATGGAAAAAACGTTTTGGGGTTTCTTGTATTTGCATATCCTCTGTTTAAAATTTTGGGCATAAATTAACTCCTGTGCACCTTGAAAAAGGAGAGAGTATTTCTCTCTCTTCTACTACCTGTTGCACAGCCACAGCAGTTGCCAGTGCAGGAGCCTCTCCAGTATCCAGATGAAGATGAGTGTGAGAAGCTAGTCCCAACCACTGCAGAGGAAAAGGTGCAAGAACTCCTGCAGCTGACATGCACTGAATAATTATTCTAACAGAAGAATAATGTGCAAAAAATTTTGATCGAATTGCTTTTTATTGCAGTGAAGTGGAGCACGGTGGCTGGGGCACAATGAGATTTCCACACAAGATCAGATCATCTGTCCACCCATCGCAGATGTCTGCCTCTGGCCATAACAGGAATAGCTTTAAGCCAAGTGTGCTGCTGCTCACTTAGGGCCCTGTATTGAATCATACTCATTTACAGCTCCCTGGAGGAGCTTAGTGTCTGCCTTTGGCAACAAGAGAGGAAGGAAAGAATGAACTGCTGCTGAGTTTCCACCGCTGGGCAGAAGCAAACCCATCTCCTGCAACAAAGCCCCATTCTCTTACCCTCCAAATGGTCCCAGTTCCAGGTTTTGCCAGGAAACCCACCACTGCTCAGCAGCACCATCACAGAAGCAGCAGGATGATTTCTGAAATGTTTGAAACAAGAACTCCTGCCCCAGTTTCATGCCCCAGATCTGTTTGAGTGTGGATCATTTCCAACACCTGCAATGACGCATCTTATTTATCTAATATAAAATCTAATATAAAGTCACTAGCTGCAGAACCATCCTGTGTGATTGTCTACTTTCCTATAGTGTCAGAACACCCTGAAAACTTGCTCTTGTCCCTTGGATGAGAGGCACAGAGGTGATGAGGATCCTTGCTGGATGTGGCTGGGGAAAAGACTTTCCTAAGGCAGCCGTCCTGCTGTCTTCTCCACACCTCACTCCTACTGAGGGGAGAAGCACAATAAGTGGGATTCCTCTCTGTTCGTCACAATTTCATATTCTTCCAGCCTGGCTCAAGGGGGCTGCCTCTCATTAAGAAATGCTGAGAGTGTGGCATGTGAGTATAAGAGTAAGGAAAGAAAAGGTGTAGTTACACCCTGTGGGTGATGCCCCATCTCTTCCATCTACTTCACCTCATTGCAGGGCTTTGGAGGCGTCAGGTTGCCTCCAGGAGCAGGGAGTGGAGCAGAGAACAAGAGGAGCTGACAGCCGAATAGCCGAGGCCTGTCTAAACTGAAGTCTGGGAAACTTCTGCATTAGGGAATCACTCTGGTCTCTGTTCCTGAGCTTCCAATCAATATCCCCCATATCCTTGTCAGTTTGTGGAACATGTCTGTAATTCCTGCTGATTTCATGTGCTGCAGAGCTTCTCACAAATCTGTGCTTCCACAGGGCAGCTGGCACCTGGATTGATGCTGCACTTGGGTCTGGGGCAGCAAAAACCTGTGCAGGAGCTGTTAATCTGCAGGGTCTTTGCCAGAGCTTCTTCAGACCCATTGCTACACAAAGTGTCATTGCAGCAGCCACCACAGATCTGTCCATGGCCTGCACTGAGCCCACCTGCAAGTGCAAAAGATGAAGCCTTTCCCCTCTCAGCTCATTGGTTAAATTTTGCTGCAGCGACCGACAGTGGCAACATACTTTTATACTCCGATGGAATTTTTGTCTCTAATACAAATTGGATGTGTTTGTGGGGGGAGAGCACATGTGCAGGTCTTCCTGCTGCAGCCAGGTCCTGCCACTGCGACAGCTGGAGACAGGATCTATAACTGGCAGTAGGGCTCAATCAGCATCTCCCTTCTTGGGTACAGGTCCTTCTGGCCATTGGCATCATTTGTCCCCAGAGTCTCCTTGCAAGTTCCCAAGTGTGGATGGGACTTCATGGAAATGAGAAGGTGGAAACTTTCCAAGCAATAGACCAAACTGCTGCTTATGGACAAGGTATAAGCAAGGACAAAAAAGGTCTCTTCCTTGGTAATGATGCTGTCCAAGCCAATGTACTTCTCTAAACTATACATAGCAATGGGAAATGTAATGTGCTCTCCCCAGGAGCTGCTCGGCTTTGTTCAGCCCTCTTCCAGCTTGGGTGTCATCCTCAAGCAGGTATTGCAGATGCTGAGGAAGGACAGAGGCTTCAATTCCCTTATTCCCTGCAGCTGTGAGGATACAGGGACAGAAGTCACCTGGAGTTGTGTGGTACAATGTTGACTTGCCAGTTCCAGCTTAGGAACTCTGCTGTCCCAGGTAAACAGCACCCTTCAGAGATGGGTGCTGGCTGGGAGCACCTTGCCACAGTGTTGTGACTGGCCTCCCTCTTTCCAAACTCTGTCTCAGCCCACCCCTGTCCCAGCACTGACTCCTGGAAATTTTCCTTTAGTAAGCGAGAGGACACTCTATTAATGGCACGTCAATGCTCTCCTTAGCAGGGCAGGCAGTGCTAACTCTGTTTTTTCTCAAGCCTCTTCACAGGCCTTCTGCTGTCTCCCGGCTGAAGCTGGGTGTCAAAGCCACACAGGTTTGGGCCTGTGCAGTGAATTTGTGTCATACCACACGAGAACAGGCCTTGTCGTGCCTGGCCTCACCCTACAGTTTTCCTCCAGTGCTCCAGCAAGCCAAGCTACCGAGGCAGCTCGCCCAAAGCCCAGCACCTGCAGAGTGTTTGGACATATGCTGCTGTATGCATGGAAAACTCAACCCACATACTCCAGCTCAGAAGCAGCACGGCTGCTACGAAATACAGACCGTTTAAAAGCAGGGCATTTAATTCCTGTAAGGGTCATCTGCCCATCACCTGTTCGCAACTAGACTGCTCTTCACTCCTCTCTTCCCCTCAAGTCCGTAGCACTGTGGCGTGATAAAACTGTGAATGGGCTGAATGGAAGGGTTATTAAAACTAATGGAAATGAAGCTGATTTTTCCTGGCAGTATTCAATTCTCAGCTCTGGCAGAGAGCAGGGAGCAATAATTATTTTAGCTGCTGGAATTCAGATAGGCAGTACAGAGCCTTGTGACAATCAAAAATCCAGCAGCATCTACAATAACAAGTAAACAAAAGGAAGATGCATTGAGCTCCACCTGCATAAAAAGCTGTCCAGGAAAGATGGCAAAGTTCACCTTTTCTCAGGATGTGCTGGAATGCATGTCAGTGCTGATGTACTGGGCTACCTTTCAGTGTCCTGTTCATGCAATCAACATTTTTCCCTGGGTCAAGAGTTCTTTGTTACTAATGGATCAATCAGTCCAGGTTGATCATATGCCACGTCAGCTTTGTTTAGGGCTGTTGTCAGAAGTCATAAATCACAGCCCAAATTTAGTTAATTCTCCCAGTTAACAGCATTTTTCTGTCCTTCAATGGACATAGTAACAGCTGAGCCATCTGCACAAAGTGTGTCAAAATACCTTTTCTCCTCTATAGAAAAAGACCAATGTTCTCTTTTTAACAAGAGTCTGTGAATATTAAATAATCAAATAATTTGCTAGTCAAGGTGAATTTCAAGAATGTCTGTCAGCAGCCCCAACCCAAATACAGAGATTGCTCTTCTCAGTAAACTCCTTACAACCAGACAACTCATTTAAAAAACATTTATTGTTTCTTATCCAAGAGCAATAAGGCACATTTCTGTTCCAACACAGGTAGCAAAAACTCCTTTTGGCTCAGTGATTTGATTTGAGTTGGCATTTTACACTTCTGCTTATCAGTTTGTATAGATTTCTCCATTTGTTACATTAGTAAAGCAATTATATTTAGTAGATAATCACTACGATGAACTTGAAAATTTGATGTTTGTGACCACAACAATTGCTTTCTTGGTGGCTACTTGGGCCCACCTTTAAAGTCTAGCCTGGTTAAGCACATTCAGCTGAAAACAGTACTCTTCTGCTCGCTCCCATTTGTCCTATAAGGGACACATATCCCCTGATCTAGTTACATCTAACCCCTTTTTAAAGACAAAACTGCTGCAGGACACTTTGAAAGTACTGAGGCTGTCAACCAGAGTCTGGATGTTCCTGATACATGGAAACCTAATAGGGGAGGATATGTTTCAACAAAAATAGTAGCTTTAGCAAGATAGTACTTTTCCCAAAGTTTCACCTTCTGTGTCAAGTAGCTGAAACATCCAGCTCTCTGTAGACCATAGGCACTGTCTGGTTTTCCACTGTGTTTTTTTGCGCAGTCCTCAAAATCCTGGCTCACAATTGTGATAACAAAAATGAAATAATGGACCTAGGTTTAAATAAGAGATATATTTTATACGGGGAGGTAAATACTCATGGACAAAGCTCGTCTGGAAGAAGTGAGACCACGGTGCAGTGGTGCCCAGTGGGGTGATGGTACAGCTGGGCAGGGGGTAGGAGAGTCACTGGTGACGTTCTGTGAAGGACACTAATTAAGGGTTGAAGTCCCTCCCAACCAGAAAGTAGACTGAAAGAGAAACCTTAACCTAATTATTTCCTCGCGGAATATTGTTCAAGAATAATTCCCAGTACCATTTTAGCTTAGAGCTTCTCCCACAGGTCTTACAACTAAGGCTTATTTTGAATATTGCAATAGTAAAACAATTTTATAGAACCTTTCTGTCTCTTAGCCAGATAACTCCAGATGACTTTTTCCTGTCAAAAGGCTTGTGAAAATCTGGCTCTAAGTTAGATTTGAGTACAATCATTGTCCCAAAGCACTTCTTTTAAACTTGAGGTAATAAGCAACATGTCACGAATGGGAAAAAATATCTTGCTTATAAAAGCATAATACATCTTTAATATGCCCTCTAAAATGCAGTAAAGAGACTCTTCCTTACACACAAAATAATGGTAACTCAATGCTGTTCCTGTGATTAGGGTGCAATAAACCCAAGGTAAGTGTATTCCTAAACATGGTACTTGCCATTCACCTTAAACCCCATTGATTGTTTCTTTCAGACATGCTGTTGTTTTGCATCTGGCATACATCAAAGCAAATGACACCCCCATGAACTCGAAAAGCCATTAAAATCCCACACAGTTTCCCTTCAAAGAGCATTTATGGAAATATCAGGATCTATAAGCCATTAGAGAAAGACAAGAATAGATTCTCTTAGAATTGTTTTTCATCCCTTTCACTTGTCAACCTCAGAGGCTTGCAGGATGCTTAAAAAGCTACAGAAACTATGCTTAATGAATCATCTGAAAAAAAGGTATAAATGTTGTCAACTACGAACCTTTGAGAGAGTTGTATCTGATTCCTCTGAACATCAGTATTATTTTAGTATGTAAATAAATTTGTTATTTACATTGCTGGCGTGTTATTGTCGGCAAAATCAGAAAACAAAGACGAACACGAGTTGCTTTGCACCAGCTGCTCACCTCAATACAATGGGGTGAAACTGAAGATCTTTAGCGATGTGTCTGAGAGAGAGGACGTTTCTGCAACGTGTGGCTTTGCTGGGAGCTTGCTCACCAGCAGTGTACTGGCTCCCAGCCAGCTACCTCTGGTCATCCTGCCCCAAGAGAGGTATGGTCCACAACACCCTGTCCTCATTCTCCACCAAAATGCAGCTGCTTGAGCCCAAACGGTTTCAAAAGCCCCTTCAACTTGAAAGAAGGGCAGATTTGTGTTTTCTTCTGCAGTTCTTCCACATGGGATGTGCTTTGCTAAATTAATCTGCTAGCAAGGTATCTGTTTAAATAAAATCCAAGAAATGCCACTAGTACTTTCTAAACTTGACAGAGAAATCTCATGTGGTTGTGTACTTCTGACCTGGACACAGTGAGCTCCTCGAAGCCAACTTTTTAGCCTGAAATAAAGCCTAGTCCATTGTAAGCAAAAGAAAAACAGCAAAGCCTGAAGATGTTCTTCATTCCTTAGATACTCATTCCCCTATCAGTGTCTGTAGGAATGAGTCCATGAGGCCGTGAGCTGTGCGTGAAGAAGCCTCGAGAAACCTTGTTCTTCTCTCCTTACACTACTAGCCTTTCAGACCTGATCATTCATTTCGACCCAAAAATCAGGAAAAGAGCTTTAATCAGGCAATTAGCAGTCCTTTGGCACACCTACCACATACACATCGTCGATAGCCCAGGTTAACCCCACAGGGCAACCAGTCATGGGGCTTCATTGCAGTTGGCAGGGCGACGAATGCTTACACAGCATATTGACTCCAAATAGAGCTGACTGAAACAGTTTGGTAGAAATGTTTATTCACCTAAAAATAAACAGTTTCAGATGAAAGGAAACTGTTTACAAATGAAGTCAAGTTTGTTAAAGTTTCACACACACCTCCCAGTTTTCCCTCCTGTGGAAAGCTTTGGGAAACTAAGGGAAATTATTCTGTTATCTTATGAAACAAGATTTGCTAAATACCACTGACCCACATTCATTTTGCAAGAATAAAAACTGCTCTGAATGAAAGAAAACATTTTGTTTTGGGCTGGACAAAGTGTTTCATTGAATCTTAAACACATTTTACACAAGGTCCCTTTCTGTGACAAATCTAAAGCATTTTCATGCTGACTTGACACAAAATTGCTAATTTTTTTGCACAGTTCCAAGAATCTGGGATTCTATCTAGCAACCGGGAAACATTGAAATAATTACTGTTTTTGAGATGGCTTGGAGCTACTTCTCATACTTCAAGAAATCCCCTTGTAATGAAAACTGCTGCCAGGCAAAATTCATCAGGCAGCATTAGGAGAACTTGGGATGAATTTTGAGTATGTTCGGGTCAGATTTCAAGTTCAATCTGACAAGCCTGTGGCTGTAAACTAGCAGAAACTGTCAGCTTTGAATATATTTCCATTTGGGCTGTACAGAGTGTTGGGTCCTGTTATTCAGACACAGATCTGCAGAACTGAAGTCATAAGGACCAAAATTTGATTTAAAACCTGAAGTTAGTTGTCACATTTCCCCAAACTGAACTCCCTGTGGTATGACCTTAAAGAAATAAATACGTTAAATGTTTCTCCCTAAAGAGAGAAAACTCCATTGAAATAAGGCCTCTCAGCATGACACTTCTAACATTTAGTTCCTCTTTTATATGTAGGTCATATTAAAATACACATCTATGTGATTTTGAAAACATCTCAGCCTCCCCCTGGGTAGCATCATTGATTCGAGTGGCACCTCTATGTATAAACCACAAAAAGCTCTTTGTGAGATGATGGCTACACAGACACATCATGAAAGAAGGTCTGAAAATGGTCCAGAGCACTGTCAGCATTTTCGGTTTCAGAGGCTTCCTTCAGCCATTGGTCTTGCTCCTACATTCCTAATGCAGACTAACATCCTATAGAAACGATGAAGATTGTGCATGTGTGTGGATTATGTAAAATTAGAGAAAGAAAACCTAGGCACATGTGTGGGAAAAAAACCAAAGGATGTGTTGCCCTGTTCAGCACAGCTCAGCATATAGCTGATTTTTCAGATTCATAATTGAAAAAAACAAAAAGAAGAAGAGAAAATTAATTCAACCAATAGCATATGGAAAATCTTCAGGGATTTTTGTTGAGAAAAATTTTAAAAATTACTTTATTTACACTGAAAATTTGTTTACTTCTGTTATGGGCAAAAGCTGTATTATGGGCCTATATAAACCCTGTTTGATTTAATACTTTTAAAATATAATAATTAAAATGGAATTAGTTTTTAAATTAAAACTGTGCTCCAGAATGAACATCAGAATCTTTAATTAAAAAATACCAGAAGGAAATGCATCCATTTTCTCCCCCTAATTCTCTACTTAAAATAAACTGGCTTATTGTTTTCTTGTTGTTTTCCCCCCCTCCCCAAATTCACAATAATTCAAAAATTTTTTTGGTGAATGTATGTTAAAAAAAAAAATCCCATCCCATATGCTAAATTTTCTTTGGTTGTTTAAATACATTTCATCAAACCGTTGTGGCTAATTTTAAGTGTCCCCACCGGGCATTCAGATATGTTTGATTTACTTTTTTTACCATAAAGTTTTCAGACGTCCTAAGAACTGTCTATGGTCTGTCATAAATTATGGGTCAGATGGAAAATGGCAAGATAACAAATACCTTTTCTTTCACCAAGAAGAGAAACACAGAATACATCCTAGAGGAGCAAAGCTGAGATGCCAGACAGGGAGTTCCTGCTGAGCAGGACCTCCACATGTGAGGTGACGGCAGACCGGACCTGAGGGACCCAGGGCAGCAGAAGCTAGCAAGGCCACCCAAAAGCGCTCAGAGGAGAAGTGTGACACCTGCACCTGCACCTTGACAGCATTTTCCCCACCTGCAAGGCGCAGCACAGGCAGACAGGGTGGTGTTGGGGATGGCAGAGGAGCTTGGCACCACCTGGTGCTGCACCTGTGGTAGGACAGAAGCCACCTCAAGCTCTCTTGTCACAGCCCAGCCATGAAGACTTTTCGCTCTGCCTGTGCTTCCTGGGTGCAGGAGTTTCTCAGGATGGCAGGAGGTTTCTCCTGGACACTTAGCCTTGCATTTACCCATCCAGTAGCGTGGGATGATGGGAAGCGTCATCAGCCAGGATGAAGGAAGGGATTAGTGTCCCATGGCTGGATGCTGGGACTACTGCCAGAGGTGGAGCTCCACCAGCCAGTTGGCTGAAGCTTGCAGCTCCCTCCCAGCCCAAAGGGAAAATCCTATGGGGATGGACCCCAGAGGGGCCACCATTCCAGCTAATGTTAACCCTGCAGTGCGGGAGAGCTGGTTCCTCCCCTCAGACCTCAGGCTGGGTCTCTGCTCTGCAGCTGAGACCTGCGGCTGCTGCTGGAGGCTACAGACACCCCATGGCTTCCTCGGCTGGGGTTGTCATACTTTGTCCCAGGCACTGGCCTCTTGTACAGGCACAGGGACACATGGCTTATGGGCATGCAGTTGGGCTGACATGTGTGAGTCGGTGCTCAGTTCCTGAGGTAAAAAGCCCTGGGTGTCTGAATTCACAAAATTCACAGCACATGATGTTCGCAACAGTGACGTTGTGACTGCCCACATCAGCCATTTTCAGGTATTTTCAGAGGTTGCACAAATCCAGAAAGTAAAAAAAAAAAACCAAAAAAACCCAAAACAAAAGAGAACCACAGAAAAAAAACCCAACCAAAACCACAAAACACCAAAAAAACCCCAAAACCCAAAACAACAACAACAACAGGAAAAAAACAAACAAAGCAAAACAAAGAAAACAACAACCAAAAAAACCCACTTTAAAAAATAGCCAAAATCTATTTAGATGATACTGTCTTGCAAAATAAGATGAGATGTCACACGTTACAACAGCTGATGTGGCGTCACGTATGGGAACTTATAAATTCAGTTCATGGACTCAAAGAACAACAAAAGGCCCATGAGGTGAAAAATAGGGTTTTCCAAGTTTTTTCTTAGCACAGTGCAGTAATTCATGTGCTGTTAAGATGTGCAGCACATGTTTCTAATTCACATAGGTGTCAATCAGAAATAATTGCAGCAGTCAATGAAGCTATGCCTGTGAAACAGATAAAGAAGAACATAGCTCTCCAAGTCTCTCCAGCTTACTATTACTGACAGTATTGCAGACTCTAAGCGTTTTTAGAAACACATGTTTTGTGACATAGTTGCAATAGTTGGAATAATCTTGCATTTTTAAATTTCTTTATGTGAAACAAAATCTTACATTCTAGAAAGAAAACTTCCCTTGACTTCTTTCCACTTATAGTGCTCCCACGCCAGAGAAAGCAGCTCTCTGAGTATAGTAGCGCTGTTGTCTAGCCTGATTCCATATTTAGTAATTTAATTTGGAAGGGTCTGGAAGAAACACCCTTGGATGTGATCGTTGGTCCTCAGGGAAAAGTGCTCTCCTGACAGAGCAAACGTGTCTATTTTCATGCAGCTCACGGCCTCCGTGGTCTCTGGCTCTATGTGGGCTTAACTTGATGCAGAATATGCAATACACACACTCTTTTTAGGGGTCCAGTGTGACTTGTTTAAACATGAACCATTATTAATATGTGTCAGGATACATGCACTGTAGTAAGTCACACTGACAAAACAGGGAAGTTACTGCAGGCATTACTGCCCTGCAAAAAAAACCTTATTCATCAGCACACCCTGATGAGCCCTTTTAAATTTGGCTTAGCATGATAAGATGGATGGGTAATTGAACTGACAGGTTCAATGTTAAGGAGCAGTTGATTCTGAAACTTGAGGAAAACTATGTATGCAACACAGACCACTCTCAACCCACGAAACAATATGTTGTAAAACAGCTTTTCCTCCCACTCTTATAAAATGTTCATGGCCTTTAATTTTTTTTTTTTTTTTTTGGCCTGATGGCCAGTATGGATTAGCATTCCTTGCACAGTCTTGGAGTATTTTATAGAGCAGGTCTACTAGCACTTTAAAAACATTTGCTTTAAGTCCTGGACAGTAGCCCATTTTCACAGAACGTATTTCATTTGTCCACACCACACTTATATATTGTCAGGAGCACTATTATCAGCCAATAACTGCACCTCATTTTACTTCCTTGCTGCATCTTATCACAAGCCAAGTGCTGACATCCTTGCACGAATGTAACTCCTCCTGCAATGACTGATGAAAGAAACTGCCAAAGCTCTGCAGGTGAAGATACCCATGGGATCAAATTCAGGCTGGGTTCACGGTGATTTCAGATGATGTGAATTAAACTCAGCGACACCCATGAGAGAAATATCTTCAGAAAAGGTGTGGCTATTTTCCAGGATATTTTATGTCTTCCTAATTACAGGAATATTGATTGCTCCAAGCCACGACACTGCACTCATCATAGGAAGCATAATCCTGCAGTTAGAACAAGAGACTGCAAGTCATCATCAGAAAATGAATTTCTGTGCATGTGGTCTTCCATTTCCCAGGAGTCCCTCACCCATCCGTAAAGCAAAGGCTTTAATAAATTGTTAATAATTATCAGGCCATATAGGCTTGCAAAGCACTTTTCAGTGTCAATCTAGAAAATATTAATTGTGTTGACATTTTGCATTTGGAAGCTATGCAGCATTCTGATCCACTGCTGAGCTGTAACCTGTGCAATGCTTTCAATGTCAGGGCACTAAATTTTTTTGTGCTGTAGAAATCAGAGCTAGAGGCTGTAGCAAATAATGCCCTGAGTAGAAGCCTGTCTTTGTAAACATGCAAAACTGATGACAGGTTTTAATTTGCCTTTTTGAAGCATTGTAGAGATTAGGAGAAGAAAGGTTAGAATTCTATTCTGCATGTTTTCTAATGGCGTGCTTTCACATTTCTTTGTCCAAGACCCTCACTCACACTGGACCCATTCTAAACACAGGCAGTTATTGGTCCTGCTCCTGGGTCATTTGTGAGATAGCCTTGCTAGGCTGGGTTCCTGTTTTAGAAGTGGTAGGCACTTTATTTTTTTATATTTGTATATTTGTACATTGCTATATGATGCTTCTATCATGAGAGAACACACTTCAATATAAAATGACAAAATACCATTACAAAACAAAAAAATTCTCATGCTCCCATTGGCTAACTAGCAGCCTATTTTTTCCACCCTGAAGAATACTTAATATGATTCACCCTCTGCCTTTCCTTATCAGGTTTCCCCTTTCATTCAGCTGAATACTTCTTGTTTTGCATTCTGTGCCTGTTCTTGTGCCTTATCTGTTTCCAACTTAATTGACTAGAAAAGCTCTTAGAAACATCAATGTCATTTAGATCAGACTCTGTTCTCCTCTTCTTCTCCTAAAATGCAAGTAGACGGTGTGGTATTTTCCTAATTTTGATATGGCTGTTGTAAAATCATGGCCTACGGATTGTGCAGGTTGCTGACAGCACTGCCCAGAGAGAAGCTGATGCTGTCCCCACCCAAATCATGAGCAGGACTACGACCAGCAGTCACAGCCTGCTTATATGCCTGGGGTATAAAACCCCCACATTTCGTAATGGTTCATGGTAAGCATATAATGCTTCTATTCAATACTGATGTTTGTTGAAGATGACAAGAAATATTTAAAGACTGGAGTTCGTTTGTTCCCTCTTGCCTCATCAAGGGCAAGGAAATGCTTTTACTGCCAGGTTTGTTTAGCACTAGGAGTAGATATGCTCTTTGTACTAAACCAGACTGGGTTGCAACCAAGCCCAAATCTTAAAGACCTGGTTCCAGCAAGCTAGGAACACCCAGAAATGTATTGGCATCATCAACCCTTTGATGAGGAAGGCTGAGGTTTTAGAGGGTGCAAGGTGAACTGTGGCGTTGGCCTGTTCCCAGCCAGCTCCCTGCTGCATTTTGCAATTAGTCAAATCACAGCTGTGACTTTTCTTGATTTCTCCTTAAATGAACATTTTCTTTCTCACTGCCTAGTACACTAGGTGTTACTGAAAGAAAAATGCACCTTTTAAACAATTATTCATGCCCTCCCAAATTACCTCCAGCTTTGAGCTCCTGGTTTTCTCAGGGGAAAGCAGTTTTTTCTCTTCGTTCTTACAGACCTTCTGGTTTCAGGATCTCTGCTTGTGGTCACAAGGAGACATTTAAGTCACTCCACACACCTAAAATCCACAACCCACTCACTCTCTGCTGCTGGAGAAAGCTATTTCCTCCATGACACTTTGATGGAACCCGGCAGTCTTCCTTTGCTCACCAGCCCCTCACGAGTATTGGCCAGGTGCTGAAGAGCAAACATGGCTGAGGCCAAAACCTGTTTTCCAGAGTGTCACTGATTTTCTCTAGTTCTCTCAATGGTTAATTACCCTCACTGTTAAAAATATAGACTTTGTGCTCAGTTTCCAGCCATTGGTTCATGTTTTTCTGCCAAATAAATGTCATTCTTATGCCTGCAAAAGAAGAAAATATTTTGTAATAAAATAGTCCTTGTAGCTAAGCCTTCAAATTGTTTCTGTGGCTCCTTCTCTCTGTGAAGTTTTAATATTAAATCTGCCAAAAAAAAATGTTGACACAACACCTGACAACTCTGTTAAATGACTCAGCTTCATGTAATATGTATCCACTTTCTGCTTTTTTCCCTGCAGACTGTTTATTCCCCTTTTTGCTTCTTCCGCATAACTGCTAACAATTTTATCATCCCTATCTAGCAAGTGGCCTAATTCTAGTCTACACGTGTGTTTGTTTCTATTATATTTCTAGTTCTTCCCATTGTCCTTTGCCTTGTGCTTTAAATAGCTACTTATTTGTACCCCTTGCTATCTATTTTCTCTGTGTGATATGTTGTTTTGTTAATTGCATTCTCCTTGCAGAGGAGCCAAGGAGGTCTGTTAGCCAGAGCTCTCCTATCTCTGGAGTGTGAAAATGTGGCTTTCTGGTCAGCTAATTACTTCTCTTAAAGGATTCCCATTTCTCTCTCTACACCTTTCCCCCCAATTAATTTCACTGGTAATTTTCTTTAACTTTGGGAAATTAGCCCTTTTGAAGAACCAAATAGCAACCATCTTTTGTCTGCTCACAATCAGGTCATGATCACTGATCCCTAGGCAACCAGTGCTTCCAGACAAGTGATTAATTCATCTTCACCCATCCTAATGAGATCCAGAAGAGGGTTATCTCATGGTGACTGCAATACCTTTCCTGAGATGTGTTGAAATTGTCTCATGTAATTTTGAGAAATCCTAATACTGTCTTATTTCTGGCTGCACAGAGGGTGTCAGCAGCCTCATCACACCAGAGCGTGTGCCCTTCATTAATTAATGCCTCCGTGCTGGAGTGCATGGGGAAATCCTGTAGAGATGTTGGTTTTTATTACAAGCACGATACGCTGCATTTTCAGCCGAAAGCAGCACCCAGCCCCACGGCTGGTGACCAAACTCGTGTTTGCAGCTGACGAGTGGGGAGGTGCGTGCAGCAGTGGTGAGCGGGTGCAGGGCATGGTTCACTGGCTGCCTAAGTCACTTTGAAGCTCGGGCACTTCTCCAGATGTCACACATTTCACTTCCAGCAATTAGATCACTGTGACAGTTTGGTACATGCGGCTGAGCCTGTGCAGCCTGTCTCTACTCCAGGAATTCAGCTTCCAGAGTCCCCCTGTGACACCCTTCCCATCCCACAGCACAGCCACCACTGCCTCCAGCTTGTCCCTGAGAAGTCATGGTCCAAGCAGGACTCTGAAAATCAGTTTTACTGGAAGGATAGAGCCCCTGAAAGATTTTTAGCCCTTCATCAGTACAAGGCAATGCATTTTCATCCAACTCTTGATGAAATAATCTCGGCATGTGAAGCTGTGAGGATTTCTATCCACATATTTTTTACATTTTGCATCATCATCTGGTTGCTATTTTTCTTTAAGATGTGCACTGCTAGCAGCTAACTTTCCCCCCCCACCTTTTACCACTATGCTTTTAAAGCACGTCCCGGCATTGAATTACTTGTGCTCAGCAGAAAGGTGGCTCAGTCCTTCTGAAAAACAGAGTTCTTTTCAACCTGTTCAGCAGGAAGCCTATCTCCACTCCTTAGCCCATTCCAGGGGGGAGAGGGGTTGTGAATAATTCATTAAAATATTCCTTTTCCTTCCACCAACACACCGATTCACAAGAGATAAAAATCCCCTTCTACTTGACTCTGAGCTTCTCTTCACCTCCAAGAGTTAAATCAGCACTGATCACAAAAGGCTCATACCTCTTCCAGCTGCAGAGGTAATTTGGGTGTCCTGCTGACAGCTGGGAGGTGAGGTTTTAATGCCAGCAGCTGTAGGTGCTCTGGTTTGGGCTTTCTGCCCCAGGCTGGTGAGGGTGCCCTGGGCACAGTGGCAGCAGGTCTGCTCCTGGCTCTGGAGTGCAGGGGATGTGTGGAGGGAGCCGTCCTTGCAATTACCACCTGCGCTGCAGCAAGGACCCCTCTGAGGCACTCATAGTCTGAACATGTGCTCACCCTTGCTAACAAAACAAATGTCTGTCTATGCCAAACAGAGGCATGGAAGATAAGTGGATTGCATGTGGTGGTTGGGAAGAGGCAGTGGTGACATTAGCAAAGACCGCTAGGATTTCTGGAGGCCCCTGTTTTGCTACAGAGCATGCATAAGTTTGGACAAGTACTTGACTCTCCCTGTCACCCTATTTATCTCCTTATCCTAAACCTCTGTCCCTCAGGGCATAGGGGGATCTGGTTTTGGTAAGCTTTTGTGAGATCCTTTTTACATATTTAATTGTTGCAAGCAGGGAAGAAAGAAAACCACGTGACATGTTTGTATGCAGAAGTGTTTTCTGAAGTATCTGCCTGCACAAGGCCAACATATTCGAGCCAAGGTGAACATGTCTGGAGAATAACCTCTTCCTTTATGTAGGAAGAGATGCAAGCAGGTGTCTCAGCTGATATTTTTCTCCCCTTTGAAGCCTTTTCAAGAAAGGCAAAAGAGAATTGGAGGCTTATTATGAATTGGGTTCAGCTCTGTGTCTGTTGCTGTTAGTGTCACAACTCCTAGCAAGGAATGCTTAGAGAAAGAATTCAGGAACAGGACAGATGTGCAGAGCTAGAGCCTTGATTTTTCATTCTCATCCCCAGTGACCTGCACCCTCAATACTTCGGGAGTGACAAATAGTAGCCTTGTATTTGGTAATCCACAATAGACTCACCTTCTGTGAGTTTGTCTAATTTTTTTTTCTTGTTGTCAAGGACATTATGGAGTGACTGAAGTAATGAGTTCCACAAATGACCCATTTGAGTGACTTGATGATTTTATAGACTCCTGTAATGTTCTCCTGAAGCCACCCCTTTTCTAGGCTAGGGGTCCCCTTATACTTAATGTGTCTTCACACATGCTTTTCATACACTGATTCATCTCAGCTTCTCTTACTGCAATTTTCCCTTTTCTGCCATGGCTGATGGGGCCATCAGATGTACACTCAGTTTAAGAAATGCAAATACACTGTGCATTTATTCAGGAGAATAATAATGGACCATGGTTTCTTATATTTCCTTTCTTCCTGGTTCCTTATGCTCTATTTACTTCCTTGACCTCTCCAAATATTGAGCTGCCATTCCCGGAGTGGTCTCTCCCTGCCCTCGAGATCTCACTCCTGGAAGGTAGAAATAGTCTGGAGTCAATCATAAGGCACGTGGAATTAAGCTTGTGCACTCTCCCTTATGCACTAATTTACATTTATCAGCACTGAATATGGTGTCTGTATATATTTTAGCACTGTAAAGGAAGAAGCGTCTGTGTAAAAAAGCACATCTGCCAAACCAAGCAAAAGTCAGGTGAGAATCCCTGAACATCCAGCCTGTCTTAAACATCACAGCCACGTGTCTGGGCTTACCCTCCTGCCTGGTGACAGATTTTGTAAGAACACAAACAGAGCCTGGGGTTGCCAAGCTTGGGCTCCTGCCCTGCATGGACTTCATAGCTGCCAGGAATTAGGACCACTTGCAGAGCCAGCAGCCCCTGAGGCACATCCCAGCAGCCTGCACTGTGACCAGGAGGTGTCTGGGCTGGCCATTGGGACACACTGAGGAAAAGGCTGCTTCTTAAATCATACCCCTCTTAGGAGTTCAGACATCTATTTCCAGACTGCAGGGAAGTCAATCTGTCAGACCAGGATTCACAGTCTGTAATTCTCGTTTGCGAGATAGCTAAGCAACCCTTCCAAGAGGACAGCTGGGGGAGGGATGGAGGAGGAGTGCCAGTCTTTTCTGCAAAAATATGGCTGGGGCAGAGCGCCCACACCTCACTTCAAACAGGGGAAGAGCAATACACCACCCATGCAGCCAGCAGGAGCCATGGATTCATTCCATCTCCAGCCTGGGAGGGTGGACCCAGCCCCATGATCACCAGTGTCGAGTGCAGTCCAAGAAAGGATCATCTCTTACTTTTCCAGGTGGGGACTGAAATCACCATCTGTCTTTCAGAGTGACTGGCATTTTTTCTTCCTCGGGCTTCTTCTTCAGGAGTTCTATGAGTCAAATTAGACTCATAAAACTCTTTCCTTGCCTTATAATGAGTTTGTAATTTTCAGGTCAGAAACTTTCTTGCATAATGCTCAGCACAAATGATGAGCAGCCTGTTCATAGTTACTGTTAAAATTATATCATCGGAACTTCTATTATATCTTGGCAAAGTCTTTTCCCCTCTTCGAGTACAAAGAGATGTGATTAACTGCTGCCTTTCCACACTTGGATTGAAAGGCTTTGTGGGCTTTGTCAGTAGTTAACATAATTCACGGAAAACCAGAATACAACCTTGAGGCTAAATGTGGCCCATTGAATTCCACAATGGGGCAATGGTTTGATCAGGGTACAGCAAAGCATGCCAGAAGCAGAAGCTTTTGTGGGCCACAGCTCCATTGGAAAGATTAAATCAGCCACAATCTGCTCCATTTTATGTAAAATAGGTGCAGCCCTCAAGCTGCAGGCAAGTCGCCACTGAAGCTTCTGGCTGGACAATGTTTAGGCATCTTTGTGTAAGTGCTAATTGCCAGCTGTTGGTGACTGGAAAGTTGCCAGGGACAGAGTGACTGCAGCAGTGTTTCCAGCTAAAATGCAGCTTTTACAAAATAATAATCTCAAATCTATTTAGCACCTTGCAACAGACACACCTGTACTTGTAAGTCCTCGGTTTAGAGCATCTGCACACAGAGATGACCTTAAAACAGCATTATAAAGATGGTATATGTGACATTCAGACTGCCTATTCCATCCTCACAGTGGGAGGCAATGATAAATAGCAGCTATCTCCACAGCAGCAATTCATGATGGCTTAACACACTCCCATTCATAGCCCTCCGTGTTTGATTTGCAACAAATCTGGATGCAGGACACCAAGGCTTCTGAATTAGACTGTAGGATCACATGCAGTCCTATACGTTTCACTGTTTTAAATAATAATGTAACCATCTCAGCTCTTTAACGCTGGGGATATTTGCAATATTGTGAACTGCAGATTTTTGAATATGGAGGATGCTTGCAGATACTCAGCCCCACAAATATATGACAGATTAAACAGTATTTTACTCTTAGAGAGAACACAAAGCCCAAAGGCCAACATTTTCAACTGTGAGTTTCTATGGACAGTACAAAGTTGGTGATTGAATTCTTAAGATTAATTGTCTGTGTGAGAAAATGTTGCCTTCAGAAACACTCCATGGAAAGTTAAGGAAGCACTGCCAGACTGCAGGGCGAGGGCTTGCATTCTGGAGAGCAGCACGCACTCCACAGAAGAATTCAACCTGAGAAGGATGTCCTGATGTCTGGAACACAAGACTGAGTGAAAGGCCTGTTGTAACTCTCTCATACCAAAAAATTACTATTTGGCTTTGAAGGTAGTGATTTATTTGTGGAACTTCCTCACCATCCTTGCAAGCAAATGAGAAGTTAATTCACAAAACCCATCATCATGCGTCCAAGCTGCTGCTCATTCTGATATTTCAGCTCTCACCATGTATCTTTATATCTCTTGTATGGCGTTTCTCTGTCATTTGTTTTCTCAGTGACCTTATCCCTCTAGCTCTTGCACCAAGTGTGCCCATAGAAGTGCCCCTGCCTAGTCCTGGCTCTGGAAGGCCCATACTATTTTTGCTACTACTGGAGAAATGAGGTCTGCCCTCTCAGGTGACCTGCTCAAAGTCCAAGCTTGAAAGCTTGATGCTTCCATTTCCTCTGCTGCCATGTGTGTCTGGGTCTGCTCTTATCAAACACAATTCCACAACCCCAGGACCAAAGGGAGCCCCATCATCCAGGAGGATGCCTAGGCTAAGCCTTTGCTCTCTAAAAGACACATTTCTACTCAATTTGAATTTGTTTTTTTGATCTCAGGCCACTGCCTCTCAGTGCAGGATGAGGAACTTCCTTCAGTCTGGGCCTCTCATAAAGGTACCTTCATAAAGGTACCAAGGTGCAGTATTTCACATTCCCATAAGCAGCAAATATACTCTAGAGTCTGTAAAACTCTGATCACTTTATGGAGTGGCCACTGCATGCTCTCAGTTGCTGTAAACTGCCTTGGCCAGAGTTATGGTGACCAGCCATAATGGTAATCATTTACATTGTCACAGGGCACAAAAATTATGGAGAGGAGATTCACTGTGCTGGACTCTGCTTAAATAAAATGGTACAAATTTTCTTCTGTTCTTTTTATACCCTGAGAGCTCTTTTCTCAGGAAATCCTGGCAGGTAATGATCTGTTCCATTCACTGCCACAGCATCCAGCATTGTCTGTGCAGCGTAGCTCCTGCTTCTGTCTGGGAAGGCGAGCCAAACCAGCGGCTTCTCTCCTCTCCTCTCCTTTGTAATGAGGTATTCCCTCTGCCTCCTCTGCTGTTTATTTTAACCTGCATCACGGCAGAATATCTGTCTAATTGTACCTGTGTGCATGTAGCATACAGACTGGTTGCAGCTAAGGCTTCTATGTGGGGCTTCAACATGGAAATAGAATAAAAATAAAATGCTAATAAAGCATAGGTGTTCAGGCACACAGTTCTGCCACACAAGTGCTCGAGCTGTCATTAGAGCTGCATGTCAGGCTGCACAGATTTTCCATTACAATCTGCTCTTTTGCCACTGCCATTTTTGCCACTTGGGAAATTTCCAGTTCTGTTGCATGTCTTACCATGACTATTAGTTTTGAAAGCTGAATAAAAAATCCTCATCCATATTTAAAAAAACCCACAAAACACCAAAAAGCTCAAGGATGTTGTTTAGGTTTTTTCCCCCCAGCAATATCTCCATATTGCTGATTCCTATCACTCGTCACAGAGAAGAAACTCCTTGTAGCTTGCAGGTCTAGTTTAACAAATGTGTGATGGCTATTAGGCAACAAAATAGCTGTTCTCAATTGGAGTGGTTGTTCATAAAATCCATTATCCATAGCTCCTTTTAACCAGGCGTGTTTCCATGAGTGGTGTGAGGATTTTGATGCTAGCAATTTAGACACAGGGGAGCAAACTCCTACTGTTGTAAAGATTTTTAGCAACTCCCTTAGCACCTTCATTGGCTCTGCTAAGCAGTTAAATGCAATTTAATCCAAATGGCCCAGCAATTCAGATGTGAACCTTCCATAAGCAAAGACTGTTCTGCGACTTATGCTGCTCCTGATGGGAACATATGATGCAATACTTCAAAATGATTCAGAAACCATTTAAAAGAGAGAGTCGTATTTTTTGCCTTTAGTCTCTGAGGATGACAGTGGTGCTACATGGCTACATGACATATTAGTCTTAACTTTACTTTTCATTTAGAGACAGTGCAGGCTTTAAGCAGGGAAAAGATTTAAGCAAACTCTTTTCAGACCGCTTTCCTTAGCAGCAAAGATGAATATTTAATACTTGCCACCATTGTACTGTAGTCACATGCAGAATATGCAATATAGATGAATGAAGGTTGAGCATCGGCCAACAACACAGTTTTCAACAAAAAGAACTGTTTCAGAAAAATTCCTTTGGAAAAATAAATAATATTCTTGCTTTTTTTTTTTTTTTTTTTTGACTGCCAGAAATCTCTTTCCAAAAATCAGTCTGTGGAGGTTTCTTGATTCAAATTGGACTGATCTGAACTTTAGAGCTAAGCTGATCAGTGAGCTCATTAGCATTAGACGTAGGTACCATTGTCCCCCGAGAGCTAGCATGTACATGCCAGATTTCCAGCCAAATAAAATCCACAATTTTAGCAGGTCGGCCTCTTCAGAAAGTGGGTAACAATAGAAACAAGGTAGAGATTTTAAGGAATCTTAGCCACTGTCCTGACCCATCAGCAGAAGGAATGCAAAAAAGGGCATTTAATAGCTGTATCTTTTGCTCTGTATTTAGAAAAAGACAGACACCACAGTGATTTTTTTAAGCTGCATAGAATGCCTTTTATTCCAAAAGTAACCAAGGAAAATGTTAAACAGCAATTATTCTCCCTGGGCTTCTAAAATCTAGAAAACTTGTAATCAACAGCTTCAGAAGAGCTGATGAATGGCCCTCTGCATCAGTAATGTCAATTTTCAATGCATCTTGAAACACTGGGGAAGATCCGGGGCACTGGCAGGAAGCCAAAAATATGGAAATATTAGAAAAGGCAAATGAGATGATCCCATGGCATCACTCCTGTGAAAATGAACTGATCTTTTGCAGAATAATCAAATAGGTGATAGTGAATGTCATTTCATTTCATTTCATTTCAGAAAGAAAGAAAGAAAGAAAGAGAAAAGAAAGAAGGAAGAACGGTACAATTAGTACAAACTCACACAGGTTTCAAAAAAAATTTCAAGAATGTGATTTTATTCTTTAAAAATCAGTTAAATTCCAACTGATAAAGAATAAGCTTGAAATAACAGTGTTCTGAAAGATGTTTGGGTGTTAGCATGTTGAGTAAGAAGCTAGAAAGGCACAAAATCTTCATGATAGATAAAAGACACGAGAAACTAGTTAATTTGGAGATCTGAAAATGCAGTTGTAGATGGGAAAACATTTACAAAGATGTGTGGATTTGCAGATGTTTCACAGAACTTAGTTTTTGCATATATGCTATGCAAAACAATTGCCACTGATCTGGAAAAAATGTAGAATAATGTTTCAGAATGTTAATGAAACAGTAAAAACCTTGAAATGTGATAACTAGATTTGTATCACCTGTAAGCTGTATGCAAGGAAAAAGCATCTGCCAAAATATTATCAGCTATAAAGTCCTACATATATGGGGAAAGAGCACAAGTTTTATTTATATAATAATAGTTTATTTTAAAATGAGCTGGGACTCATGATGTATTGAATGAGTGTAGAAAATAGCATTGAAAGATGTTTCAGTTGTAGTTTAGGTGATAGTATGGGAACAACAAGGGAAGCAGGATGCATCACTGATATGTATCTGAAGTCTTCAAGGTGATTTACATCTTGCAAGGGCAAAGATAAAAGGCTTTCTTTCTCTGCAGTTGCTGGATCACTCTTAAATATTGTAGCATATACTCCCTGAAGAGGGGGGAACATCTATCCCAAGCCATTGCTGACACAAAGAATAGTAAACATTGTCTTTCAATATACAGAATATACAGAATATCAATTAGGACTAGATAGTTATGTTCTTGTACCCTTCTGTGGTGCACTCAGTTCAAGAATAATATGAACCAAAGGTACTAGAGAGAAGCCAGAGATGGGAAAACACAGCAGAAGTACAGAGGAGCTCAGACAGTTAATTTTAACAACGCAAAGTTTAAGAGATGAATTAATCATAGCATCTATTTGAGGAACAGAAATTGGAAAGAAGACTCTTCAGATAAAGATGTAACTGGATCTAACAGCTGGAAGTTGAAGCTGACAAATTCAGTCTAGAAATAAAGCATGTATTTTTAATAGTAAGCAGCAAGCAGAGCAACAAACAGCTAACACTTGTGGTGGCTGCTCCATCATCGGAAAGAACGAGCTAAGAGTTGGCATTTTTGAATGTCTATTTATAGAAAAGACAGCAGGAAATAATTCAGAGAAGACCTGTGGCTTAAATTATACTGGAGATCAGAGCAGATGGTCACAGCAATCACATCCAACTACATAATCTATGAGTAATCAAGAAGTTTAGCTGCTGTGGTCGAAGGCTAGCGAGGTGGTAACGCAGAAATGGATTATTGAGGAGGCCCACATGGATGTGTCCCCTTCAGCAGAAGGCAGATATGCAGAGGAAGCAAATGGGCAGTTGTGGTGGAAACCAGAAGGAGTTTAGGAAAGTAGAGAGTGATTGCCTAGGTGAGTATCCGGGTTAGTCGTCTGTGGGGGTCAGGAGACACCAAGGTGGAGGAAACCCAGAGACTGTGCTGTGGGGTGAGGGAGCACCACGGGCAAGGTGAGGGTTGTGCTCAGGGAGGGAAGAAGGAGGCGTGCAGAGGAGATCCACGTGGCAACCCAAAGAGGTATCCACGGTCCATGGGGCAGAGGCCAGCTGCGATGGGGCAGCTGCTTGCCTGATCCTTGAAGAGGGGAAAGCCTGCCAGAAAAGGCAAAGCCTGGGAATTGGGGATGTCATAGAGGGGTTCAAGTGGCAGAGGGTGAAGGCCAAGTAAATGCCTGGGGGGAAGTCTGGGTCGTGCATGGTGGATTCGACCTAACAGCTCAGGGGAAGGCCAAGGATGAGGCAAAAGACACAAATTGCTGCAGTCAGCTCCCTCTGAAACAGCCTTAATGAGCTGAAATGCAATGTATGAATAGTCAAATCTGAAAGGATGACAGTGTAAAATTGCTTCGGCTCTTAAAATTTTCAAGTGCTTTTATTTATTCAAAATAACCATGACATCACCTTCTCCCTCAGAGAGTGAGCTCACGTAATTGCTGTTTACTGATTCAAGGCCTTTCGGGGTAATTTCTGAGGCTGTCTACTTCTAGGATGAATGGCAATTATAATTTCTTTTGTCTTATAATGCAGTCACAATAAAATCTAGAGAGAAGCACTGCATGAGGTTACTTCTGCACAGCAACAGTGCATGGGACAAGGCTGGACCCTCATATGGAAGCCATCCAGCTCCCAAAGGAGAGAGGTCAGCCAGTGTTTAGGGCTAGGAAAGGGATGGAAGCAGGAAACCTGACACAGGGTGTGAGAGGAGGAGAGGTGAGGAACAGAGGTAGAAAATGGAAAATCTTATTTTCTCCTAGAGCAAGTCTTAAATTGGTCCCTAAGCATAAAGCAATATTAAATTGTGAACTGTATAGCATCCTCTTCCCAATATATGCAAACCTTCAACACCCAAAGGCCAGTCACTAAAATATCTCTCATTTGAGTGTGAGGTGCAGGTTTTACCTATTCTGAGATTTGATGTGGTGCTACATCTTGTAATGTCTAGTTTCCTCAAGCCTGGTAATAATGTGTAATGTCTCGAAGGACCGACACATTGTGACTTATGAGGTGAGTGCCTCACTGTAATTAATTTCTATTAGGATCATAAAATATATATTCTGACTAAATATTAGGCTAATGATGTTAAAATCCTAACTGCTCCAAAAGGGAAACAAAGCAGACCAATATAAAATCCACATGATATAAAAAAAAGACTGATAGGTAAATCTTGGTCTTAGAAGTTAACAGTTTTACACTAAGCTGGTTGTAACTTCAGTGTTATAAAAATTATTAGTGAAAAAAAAAGAACTTCAGAACTATCAAATTAAAAAAATATATAAGCTTTAATGTGCTGTTATTCTGTCCTGCTGTTAATATAAACTGCTTGTGGCTTGTGGATGTGACCCAGCCTGTCTTGACTGCTCCATCAAATCACACAAGCAAATAAAAGTAACAGATAGTTAAACAACTTCCTGGCTAATTCCTGGCCACTTTTCAGCAGCCATCACTGAAGCTGATGCCTTGGCAAAGGGTGCTTCCCAGTTCTGGGCAGCTCTGCTGGAGTCACAGAGGTACCAGCAAGTTTTTCCACTCTCTTTCCTCCAGTAAAGCAAGGTCCTGCTGGTCACGACTCAGAGCAGCATTTCTTTGAAGGCCTAGATTAGTTCCTCAACTTTTTGCATTTCTCAGATTCTAAGGAGGTCAGGTAGGGACAGACAGCACAGCAGTCTTGACTTTTGTAATGTCACTGCTTATTCTGCTCACAACTTGGGCAATCATTTATAACATGCTCACCGAAAGACTCCGGCTGACGTAGAAATTTCTCCCTAATTTTAGAAACAGAATTTCACAACTCCTTTCTTACATCGAGGAAGGAATTTGCTCCGATGGCTGCAATGCCATTATTATGCATCATTCAAGGTACTGCATGTCTCTGGCTCCAAGGAGAAAACCTCCACTGAAATAAATCAGCACTGCCAACTGCACCTTCCCCTCTCCCTGAGTGCTCTGCGTTTGGATGCTGGCTGTGTGTGTCTGGGGCTGCTGGCGCTGCCTCCAGGCTCCATGGGATGGGAATATCCCTGGTCTCTGCCAGCCCTCCGCGGCCTGCAGAGCACGCAGGGCTGTCACAGGGATAAAGCCAAGGAAAGGCTGGGTTGAGGGACTTGTTTATTACAGCATCAAAAGCTGCAGAGCCAGCCGGGGCGGTGAGTATGTCCCATTCTCTCCTGGGTGAGCCAGCGGAATACCTGGTTTCAGCTTTCTGCTGAAATACTTTTTGGTTCATTAGAAGACTTGCTTTTGACACAAATCCTTGCTGTAGATCTGCTCAGATAAATGAAATATAGACTCACTCTGGATGTAGCAGACCCAGGTCGCAGATCTGCACCAGGCAGGTGAGCAGCTTAAAGCTGCAACTCTTCCCACCCCAGCTGAGCACTCCCACTCAGGTGAATGCCTAGGCCAGCCACAGGATGCTCCTATGCTGCTGGCAGGGCCCTTCAAACACCGCAACTCACTGCCCACGGAGTTACCAACCTCATAGGATGGGGCTGCCTGGCTCCCTCCATGCATGGGACCCTGTTTTTCTTCTGCCAGGCTGGGCACAGAGCTGCCTCTGCTCCTGCAAGTATCTCCACAAAAACCTGTGTTACTCGCTAATCTCAAGACATTCACAGTGGGGAGCCACGAGCCTTTGTCTGCATCTGAACAACATAGCCTGGGCCCATCTTTATTCAGCCCTGCTGCAGTATGACTCAGAGTGAAGCAGGGCAGAGTACTGATGCAGACATACTCATCCACACAATAATTTCATAAAATAACAGTTCATATCTTGTCCTCTAAGGACTAAGCCTTGGAGCAAAAATAAACATGATTTTCAGCCTCTTGCTCATTGTCAGCTCTTTTCTTTCCTGTGTAGATGAGCCAGGTATGAGCTCCCACGTCTGGCACTGGTATGATAGAAGTCCTTTCAGTCCCCTTTCTTCCAGGATGGGATGCTGCTGGGATATGAACTTTCACCATATGAGAGATTGCCTTCATGTGCCTCCAAGCCCAATCCTCCCAGCCAGCCAGTGCCTCAGCACACACTGCAGCCCAGCACGCTCAATCCTTTGCAGAGCAGCGGTATTAACAATTCCAGAAATGTTATGGTGCTTTTCCTTTCATCCCTGCTGGGACAAGCAGGACTGAGGTCGTGGCAAGTCACTGCATTTCCCCAAGCTGTCGGCATTTCCAAAATGTCATAGGCATTTTTGACTTGATGCACAACACTGAATCAACTGAAGACATTTTCTTCCCCACTTCTAAGCAATTGTTTTGGAGGGGGGCATAGCTTTTCAGATGAATCTGTCATCTCTTGCCAGTATTTTTCCACTGGCTCCCTTCATTACCTTACTGGTGGTCTGTTTTGAAACTGCACAGACATTATCAGCTTCAGGGGAGCCGAGTCCTTTTCAAGGCTGTTGCAACAAGCACTGAAGGCATCTTCTCAGATGCCTGTGCACAGGGCCCAGAATGTGACTCAGCCCTTCATTTCTGCTCCAGCCAAGCTCTTAAATATTGTAGAATTCCTCCGGTTGCCAAAGGGGAAGAAAATAATTCACTAACTCATCTGAATCTTGAGGATCCCTGTCCCGGATGCTGCACCTGCCCAGGAGCTCACATTCAATGCCCAATATTGCCACTCACCAGCTCTGCCTCTCCTTTAAAAAGCACTTTGAAGATACAGCCTCTTTTCTATACCAGCAATCCCCTAACCTGAAACAACTTTTCCCCCACCAAATTAAATGTGCTGGAAAAGACATCTTTCTCCATGCTAATACTACTTCTCAGAAGTAAATTGCCGGTAGAATTGATGCTCTGAGGCGCCCTTTGTTGGGGCTGGACCCCTGGTCCAGGTAGGGAAGAGCCAGGGTCTTCTTCACTCTGCCTCTTGGGTCTCCACTGAAGCACAGCCAAAGGGCCTCACCGCTCCATAACCTGCAGCTCCACTTAGGTTGAGTTATGCAACAATACAAACCCAACAATATCATGAACCGCCCCAGCAGAAGTACATGGATTTGTGGAAGAGCCATGCCAGGGAGTGATGGCTGTTTCTTGGCACCCCTCTGGCACTGTTTCCCACAGCATTTGCTCTGGGCTGATGTCAGAGGCAGATTAAGAAGGCAAACTTTTGCTCTAACCCAAATAGCCTTTTTTACCTTCTGATATTAAAGGGGTATCTTTCCACAAACTAGGATGCCCAAAACCAGCAGGCATTGGCACTCTCCAGTCAGCAATTACTGCATTTTTTAATTCTCTCTATTGCCCTGTTCCTCACCAGGTAAAGGATAAATTATTGCAACTCTGTTTTTGTTGTAGTTGGTGGTTGTGTTTTAAAGTGTGTATGGACTGTGTTTAAAAAACAATGCAGAAAATAACACTTAGTTTTTGAAGTAATGCTGCCATTTCAGGGAGCAAAAAACCTTGGCTTAGAAATCAATGGTGTTTCTGCTTCTTTGCCATGCAGCTGTAACCTTTATTCACTTACACCTTACATCAGGGAGTGAGAGCTTTGTCCCTGGCATCAGCTAACCCACCTGAGAAATGGTGTTTTACTCTCTTTGGAAGAGCTCATCTTTTCATCTTCTGTTTCCTTTAGGAATTATTTTTGATTCTCTTCATCTTTCTTGTCGTCCTTTGCTGCAGGTTGCTTCCAATCAGCTTACACTCTGACTGTTTTTCTGCTACTTAATCTTCTGCATACTCCTCACTCCCCTCTGCTTTCTGCTCCTCTGCCTCTGACTGCTGCCTGAAAGTGTGGGCACAGGAGCAAGTCCCATATCTCATGTGGGAAGGGGACTTTGGTGGCCAGTGTACCCATGATCACAGCAGAGGAGCCAGTCATGGGCACCTGCAAGGCATGGAGAATTGTGCATCATGGTGCAGGAAATCCAGATGTGATGCAAGGAGGCCTGTCTGGAGACACCCCACCAATTGTGTGGAAGGTTTTCACCAGTAATGCTGGCAACTCTTATTTTTTTCCTTTTGTTCTCTTCTTCCCAGGCACTTCGTCAGTAGAATTTCACAGCAGGTGGGAGAAGATGAGTTTTGTGGAGATATTTGATGTGGCAGCTTATCCCAGAGTCACCAGTGTACTCACACGGAAAAGAGACACTGAGACCCCTTGAACCCCAGAGAAAGCGTAATGGGCAGCTTGTGTCTTGTTAGATACCAGTTAATTCAGCCACGAGACTGAAAGGAATAGGGAAACAGGCTTTGCTTTTTTAATGCTTTTGGAACAATCTGCTAAATCTTTCTAAACTAGAGATGTGCTGAAAGCTGCTGGAGAAAGGGCAGGAAGGTTTGACATCCCATCCTATTGCTAGAGCGAGACCATGTACATGGATAGCTCATGGCCACAACAGTGTCTGCAAGGCAGAACATTAGTAGGCTACTTGAGTAAATAGCCAAAACACAGCTAATTAAACCCAGAGTTGCTCTGTGAGAAGGACACATGTCTGAGGGTACAATCACCCCACTCAGTAGGGTGCTCCTCTCCTTGCACTAGCAGCTGGGGCTGCTGCCTGAAAAGGTGACCGAAGAGCTCCAATGGGGCCTTTTCTGCTGAGTGCTTCACTCTGCCTCTTGGGTCTTCCTGTGGTTTTTTTGGTCAAGGGAGGTGCTTGCATTTTCCATTGGAAACAGCTGTGTCACGGAGGAGAGAGGGCCAGGCAAGCACATGTTGCACGCACTTAAGTTGTCACAGCAAGATGGGGCCCCATGAGCACTCAGGACATTGTCAGCTGTCACCTAGGAGTGATAAATACTCCACTCCTCTGGAACCAGGAGATCCTGGCAGAAGGACAATGCCCAGGCTGCTGGCATGTGTGGCTCCAAGATCTGCAGCCCGCACTGCCTGGGGCAATCTACTCTACCAGCTCTCCTTTTGGGGCAGAGACCCAAAGGCAGCTAGTGCTGAGCGCCCTGGTGCAGCTGGAAGCCTTGCTTGCTGCCAGGCTGCCCCGCAGGCACCCCTGTGCCCTGGGCCAGAGCCGGACCCGTCCTGCCTGGGCACGCAGCAGCGGGAACGTCTGGGTTATTTTAAGCAGGTTATGTCAGTCCTGCCCTCCCTCTCTCTCCCCATTCTCCCTGAAGCACTGATCACTGTGGCAGGATGGATTTGCCGGACGAAAAGGGCCAATGGTTTAATTGATATGATATGGCAGCTCGTATGTAATCTCATTATTCTGTCTAGCAGGACACATTATTCTCTATTTATCACACTTCTGTCATCGCAGGTCTGTTGTTCCCGTTCTTTGAGGACAACAGAACACACCTTTCTGTCAGAGAAATCTCAGTGGGGGCAGGAGCACAGGAGAGGCTTCTGCAGTGGAAGACAAAGCTCCTGGGTGTGGGTTGTAGGCATCTCTGCCTCTAATCTTCATACAGCAGGGCTGGGAAATGCAAAAGGGCCGGCAGAGGAAGAGCCAGCAAATTTGCTGGAAAATGAAGCCTTTGCGAGTGTGCATGTATGGGGAGTGTTATTTATTAATGGGAAATAAGTTTGCGTCTGACAAACACAGTTTGCCCCCCAAGCCTCCCGTGAGAAGGGAAATCTCTACCAGAAAATATGTTCTCGTGTTTTCTGTGCTAAACTGTCTTCTCTTGTTTTTTTGTTTGGTTTTTTTTTCCTTTGAATCAACCAACAGCTGAAAGGAGAAAGAAAGGAAATAAATATTCTGAACACGCAAAAAACCTAAATGGTTTCAGGTCAAAAAATAGTTGGTTGATTGAAATGTTCTGACACAAACATTGAAACGTTCCTACACATCTTCTCCCACTTGATTTTCTCATTGACCCTTAAAACAAAATAAAATTACTGGGCCAGTTCTAGGTGTGCTTTTTGCTCCTGCTGCTTTAATAACAGCCAGTAATGGTGCTGCTGCTGACTGCTACGGAATCCTCTGGCAGTTTAGTGTGGCAAACAAAACCAGGGTTTGTTAGAGGGATGTGCCTACAAGGACTCCACAGAGGAGCACAGTACATGGATGTGTGCATGGCGGTCGGAAGGCGAGGGGCTGTGGGAGGGAAGGGCCAGACAGCTAAAAAAGTGTCATAGGCAGAGCAGCCACTCACACGGCACTTTCTACGCTCGGAACTGAAAATGCCTTGCAGAGGATGGGAAGCATAATTAGCACAGTATGCCGTAGGATTGATGCTAAAGCAGTCTGTCTAGCAGACAGATACTACAGTACTGAATAATATAGACATTAAACCAATGACCCAGAATCTAGCCAGCTAGAATCTTAATCCCCCTTAAATAGATTCACAGACATCCTTTCATTGCAAACATTTGATCTGAGCAGACACTGGATGCTGTTGTGTTGTATTTATAAAGCACCATGACAAAAGTTTGAGATGTTTGTGCTTAAATAATGCTATTTTCCCGTGTTAATTTGTCAGCACAGTGCTGTCTTTGCACAACATGCTTTTGAGATGGAAAGAAAAAGAACATCAGCTCTGGATCCACAAGCAGATAACAAAAAAAAAGGCTCTGTGCAAGCAAAGGCTGCCCATGTAGGACAGAACACGGGAGAAGGGGATCCAAGGTTGGAGCCAGGGCAGGGCAGGCTTGACTGGGAAGAGACTTTTCATCCAAATAACCCCCTGGCTGGAGCTTGGCAAATGTTTGTAGTTAAGTGCATTATTTGACCAAAACAAATTCCCTCAAACCAGCAAATGGAACAGTTAAAAGTATCTGTGAATTCGGTTTGCGTTCATTAATTTGGATCAAAAAAAGGAGGAGGATGACCTGCAAACTTTCTTGCTTTGGCACTTCTGGAAGGAACTGCTTTGATTTTGAAACTAGATTCAAGGGTGGATTTGCAAAACTGACAAGGCAAGAGTGGTTGTCCTCTGGCTTCTAGGGTGTCAGCAGACCCAGGAAGGACAGAGTGGAACACGGTTCAAACGCATTTTAGGCCAGGAGGTAGACAGAGGCTGAACTTAGGCTTCCCAACCCCTATTTATCAGGAAAATGCCCTACCAACTGAGCCATAGAGAGGTCTAACAAAAAGGCCTTTCCAGCATCTCCTTGTAAAAATATTTGACTAATGTATGTGGGTAAGCACAAATTGGAGTGAAGGCTACTGTCAAGCTATATATTGCTACCAAATCACGCAAGATTTTCTTTTTTTCTAATTTATGTTTAACAGTTTTGCAGGGAATATCTATTTCTAAATGAGGAATACTCATTTAGAACTCCTGTGCCTGTTTCCACAGCTCAGAGAGCTTGGATGAGATACTGAAAGTTTGTGTCCAGGATTACAGACCAAGAATTCAGTTCAAATAATCCTTCTGCCTAATTCTACCTTGCTGCTCCACTCACTCACTCATGAGTCGTGTCCCCTGGAAAGGCAATGGTTTATTTTCCAGTTTCCTTCATTGTAGAAAATACTCAAGGATTTCCTAAATGAAATCTGTAATTTGAACCAAACAGCTTTTATCTCTTCGATTCAGTGGCTTTTAAAAAGCAGATAACTTGGTGTTATTTCAGTGACCTGGTTTATACTGCCTGTCTGGCACTGGTGTGACGGAGCAAGGCTGTTTGCCTACTGTCCCCTTGAGTAGCCTATGGTAAAGATTGCTCACAGCAAATGAAATGGAACAAGACATAAATGCATTGAAGTCAGTCAATAATTTTCTTTGCAGGCAAGTAATGCTCAACACAGGTAAACATACTTGAGTTTAGTTTTCACCTTACCACTCCTTCATATTTGGTTCCTTACCTATAATAATTTTTTGAAAATTTTTCAAGAGCACCTCGCCCTCTTCTGTGTGAGCAGAAGTCAGAATATGGGCATTGGACTTCATTCTGCTGATAGGACGACCAGCGCTGTATTCCCATTCAGCTGTTGAGAAGCTGTGGAGATTCTTTATTCTAATTATTTCTACCAGAAGACAGATGCAGAACCTCACTCCTACGATGAATATAAATCTTCTGATTTTCCTTCTCAATTTATTCATAGATAATTTATACACATTTATTCTTGTGCCAGTATTGTTCAGCTCCCAGATCTTTTCTGTTTGCTGGCTTATGGAAAGCAATCATATCACTCTCAGTCTTAATTTAGCAAAGCAAACAAGCAAAGTTCTTCTACTTCTCCTTTTGTAAGATGGGACTTTTATTTCTCTGTGCATCCTAGTAATCCCTGTCTCCACGTGTTTCAGCTTGAATCCGTGGTCTCTCAAGCCTGAGTTCCAGAATTACTGCAGTTATTTCAGATAAGGTAGTATCAGCATCTCAGAGTCCAGCATTCAGATTTTCCTAACTCTACTGGAAGTATCTTACTAGGAAACACATAAAATAAAATTTAACATTTTTGCTTTTTCATTATGCAGCCTTCTCCATTTACCATTATCAAGTGGTGAACTTCTGTGTCAGAATGAAAATTCATGTTATTAATCTACAATACTTTGTACAAATGAAATTCAGCCCCTTTTGCTATTATTATTCTGAAAGGCATCTACAACTCTCTGGGTGATATCTGGATCCTGCATTAATCTTGCAGTGCCCTTAGTTTTGGGTCACCTGAAAATTTTATCAGTACATGCTCTGTTTTGTACTAATTCATTTTGAACCAATATCATCCATAAATATATTAAATCAGACCAGTTCACTTCCATAGAATTGTAAAGTGGGAAATGAACTACTTACATCTGCTTTTCTACTCTACGCACAATCATGTCTAACACTTTCCTAACACTTTCTTTTAAGGAGTTGTTAGTCCAGTTAAGTTCAGGCCTCTTTCCAAGTGTTTGTTTTATTCTGCTGAGGCTGCAAATTATTAAGGGTTTTGAAGTCCTGGCTTAAGGACACAATAAACTTACATTTAAACCACTGGGCTGTCCAGGCCACTTGGCTTTGTTAGCTCATTCCTACACACTTCTCGGAGTTTGCACTGAGAAAAAAACCACCTCAATGTGTTTTAATTTCTCTTTCATTTAATGAGTATCTCATGATTAGTTCACTAACTCCACAATTACTTTCTAAGAGAGGCCTGTCTGTAATATCTTCTCCAGTTATCAAAACTACATATAAAATGTTATAATGTTCTCATGATTACATTTTTAGTGATGAAAGTTTTTGGCTGTCATTCTAGGAGTAACTGGACATTGAATGATTAGCTCTGCAGTCTGTAGCTGGAAAGATAACATTTCTGTAATGATGCTGTGCATGGTTAATAGCTCTCACTTTAATAGTGCAGAGATGTCTATTCATATTCCAGCCCAGAGCTTAGAGATCTGATGTGGATGTGGAAGACTAATATGCAAAGCCTCTTCTGCTGTTCTTTCTCCAAATGACTTTACCAAAGCAAGTTCACTTTATCCTTTATTTCTCATGTTTCTCTGGTTTATGACACCATCAACACTCATTACTTTCTAGCTGGCCATACACATTTTTACCTCTGTGTTTTCTGGACAATCCAGTCTTGCATTCAAGTCACAACTGTTGGTTTTTGGTATTAATTTATTTCAGGAAAAATAAAGCACTCTCAATGCCTGGGAGAAGTATGAGCAGCAATAAAGCTAAAGCAACCTGTATAGGAAATCCTGAATTATATTCTGTTGTTTACAAGCTTACAAGAAAAAAATCTTCAGAAAAGGCTGTTGTGATTGCAATTATGTTAGTGAAAATCTCGGGTCCTTAGCAAGGGAGGCTGTGTGTCTGCGCTTGGCATTCCCTGCATTTGGTTCCTGGACAAAAGAAAAGCACAATGCTGAATGGAAAAAGATCTGGCAATCCCAGGATACAAAGATTTGAGACTGAAAGTGGCTATTGATGCATTGATTAGTAGAGCACTTAAGCTCAGGATTCCAATTGGTTTTGAATAAAATACTGGCCTGACTAATGTTAGGCAGGTGCTCTGTTATCTCACAAAACCAGAGCCCTCATGGGAATAAAATAATAAGAAAAAATGTGTATGGCTCAGCCATGAAGTATAAATAGAAGAATAAGAAAAAGTACTTCTAGCTCTGCTACATGCTTCCTAAATGAAGCATACAACAGCCTAAATATCTTTTAGAGGCAAGGAATCCTGATTTAGAAGTATTTATTGTGATGCTTGAGGCCTCAATTAGGAGTACAGGAGGTAAAGGAGAAAAGGAAAATATAGGCTGAGGATCAAGAATTTGCTGACGTTCTATTTTTGTAAGCCAAGAGCAAGCAGAGGCTTTGGACTCGCTGTGTGTGTGACCCAGGCAGAATACTTCCAGGAGGCCTAATCTTTCAAAGGGCAGTTTGGGGGGAAATTCTGTAGGTCGAGCTTTCTTTGAAGTAGTTCCAGTTAGCACTCTGGGCAGCTTAGCCATTTTGCAAAAGCCACATTATAGCCCCATGGTCTCTTCTGCAAAGAAGACATGTTTCTGCATTTCACTTCTAGGCTCTTAGAAGATTTTTTTTCTTTCTTTCTTTCTTTCTTTCTTTCTTTTTTTTTTTTTTTTTTTTTTTTTTTTTTTTTTTTTTTTTTTTTTTCTTAAGAAAGAAAAGAAAAATCCCAAGAGAAGAATATACTCTTGCTTTTCTGGATGATAATTTTTGCTCACATCAGTGAGCTGGTAAAGGTCAAATGGCATCTGTCTTTGTCATGAGTTACTAGACACTTAGAAGCTTGCCTGTAAATAATGGGTTCAGTCCTGTATTTCAAATGCAGACTGAGTACTGAGTGAAATCTGCCTGCGAAAGCCCTGTGGGATTTGACTAGCAAGGGACAGCTGCAATAATGAAGAGAGAACTTGTTAAATGTTTAACCAAATTAACCAACTGCACAATGTGGTGCTTTCCAGCTCTATCGGGGTGTCTCTGGGAGAAAGCAGGGATACAGAATTTGCAGATGTTTGTCTGGGTGACTGAGATAACCTTGCAACATCTGGAAAAGAGAAAGAGCTGACTAGGGAGTCTAATGGTATCAGGGGTTGTCACTAGTTGCAGGGACATGTTTCTCAGATTTTAAACGCTGCAGCAAAACAGCTCGCTCTTCAAAGAGCAGTGAGCATGCTGGTGTTGGGTTGCAAATCCCCTGCCACCCCTGCTCCAGCATATGTTATCTCACTGGGACTACCAAGAAACTTAAAAGATGTGCTTCTGTCATCCTAAAACTGACAAGTGGGCTGAAGGAAAACATTTGCTTGGAGTGTAGGCTTAATGAGGTCTGATGTTATCTTTGAGACCAAATGCCCAGCATTCTAAATGAGCATATGGGCTGCTTTAATGCCTGCTGCCTTTCTCCAGTGGTGAGCAGGTCCAGGCAAACCAGGGAGGGTGCAAAGAGCAGAGCTGCAGGGCTCTGTGGGCCCCAGGGGATGGCTAGCGAGCAGAGTCCATGGGACAAAAGCAGTTTTGGGGGCTCCTGCAGGTTTGGGTGACACCAGAACAGCACCCATGCCCTACTCTACAAAACTGCCCCTCCCTGGCTGACTGTGGACTGAGATGCCTTTTGCTCACTTAAAGCAGAGCCTTAACAGTTCAACAGAAGTGAGCTCCTCATCATCTCTCTATTTCTACTCCATTCCTCTCTACCATGGCCGAACAACCCCGTGTGTTACCTGGGGGATGTGGTGATGTGCCCCCGAGCAGAGCCGAGCTGACAAGGGAAAGCGTCTTGCTCTGACAGTCTTGTTCTGGGATCAGGATAAGGAGTGAGAGAAACATGTCACTGTCAATTAGCTAATGTTTGTACAAGGGATGGTTGAGTCCCATGGAGTTTTCTTAACCTCGTGGCCTCTTTGTAAAACCTGCCTGAGTTCATGAACCTATTCCCATTTGCAAGTTAAAGCCGTACATTTTCCTTTGAGGTGGGGTTGATAAAAATATGCTTTTAGTTAGGAAGAGTATGATGCTATGCATTGAGGTAGAACTCAATTAGCTCTCAATTTAGGCAGTTAGGTGCTCTTGGCAGTACAAGGGCTGTACATGCCCTTTCATTTGTTTTTTCCTTCCTTCTTTGCTTCCATTTCACAGCTACTTGGAAATTATTTTTCTGCTAACTGCATTTTCTCACTTGATTTCTTTGCAGTAGTTTGTTTTTCTGGCAGTGTCCTGAAGGCGACAAGGCCCTCATGACTTACCAAATCTAACCATGAGAGCATATTCAAGTAGGTTTTGAAAACAGGCCAAATGGACTCCCTGCTCTTTTGAAAGCAGCTTCTATCAGCACAAAATATCAAATGCCACCAGTATCTCCTGCCTCCAGCAGAAGCGACTGTAAGGATTCCCTTTGTCTGGAGAGTCTGACCATGGGTCACTGTCTCTCCATTACTGCTGCTAGTGCACAGCACCTACATCATGTGAGTACTGTGGACCACAGGCCCCTGACCTACTCAAGACTCCATTCCTCTGTTGTGTTATATTATGAAAAGTACCCAAAAAATGGACTTGTATCAACTACTTTAAAGGCAAGACTGATTTTGGCCCAAGTCCAAGTCATTTCCCTCACATTAATAACGCCAAGACAGTATTTCAGAGTATATCAGTTAAAACCATGTTATCATCTAAACATCTCACTGCAAATTCAGCGCTCACAGGCAGGCTAGCAGCTCTGGGATTGGCATCAATCCAGAATTAAAATTTGAGTTCCAGAATAGAGTGCATTTTTTTAATGTAACATATTTGAGTGGGTTTTTTGGGGATGGGGAGGAGGGGTTGGTATTTATGATGCCTTATAGCTTCAGGAATTCAACTTATGTAACATGTTCGTGTTTTTTTGGGAAGCATTCTGAAGTTTTGAATATGATTATAGGTAGTATTTGAAATTATAATATTTAAATGTTTTAGTGTAAATCTATAAATTTGGATCCATGCTGTAAGTCATGTTAGAGCAATCAACAGAGCAATTCAGACCTGACCCTTCCCCTTTTCTAATGCAGGAAGAGTATAGAAGGAATAATTTTAAAAAGCAGGGTATAAAAGAAGCCATTCTAAAAATAACTACTCAGCACTTTGGTTTTTTAGAAGATTTACTCCTCACCCATTAAATCTTATCAGACAAGGTAAATTTATATACACAGACACAATCTGGTAAGGATTTTGATTTATTAATGTGCTAGCTGGCTTGTGTGCCAACGCTGATTTGCCACACACCAAAAAAAACAAACAAACCAGACTTCTGAGAAAATGCATTTAATCACATGAAAAATGACTTTGTTTTTCCTAGTTTGCCTCACTGGATTTGGAAGCCTGGTGACATTTTATTTAGTCCCCAGGTCACAGAGCATTTCTCTGACATCACCAGCCTGCAAAAAGAGATGTACTTTATATTTTCCAATGTCTACAGCATAACTCCTTCCCTTTTTTCCACTCAGATTTGCCATTACGTTCATATGGCTCTTTTTTTTTTTTATTTTCACAGAAGTCTTCTTTCTGTAGCAAAATGATGGCACATAGTGGTGTCCAAAGTAGTTTCTTCTTCCAAATCTGTTCACAGTGACTGTGAATGTGTCATCAATGTAACCACGAGTAGGACTGGACTGGGTTTATTAGCCTTTTCCACCAGGGTCAGTGTTTGGTTTTTTTGGTACCCATGGCATGTGACAGGGATGTCAACAAAACAAAGTCAGTGAGCAAGTTTCTCTTGAAGAGACTATGGTACACAAACCTTGCCACCACCACTTGGTATTGTTTTTGGCAGAGGGCAGGTGTCGAGTGCTTTAAATGGGTCTCTGGGCAACTTAGAACAGCTCTGCAGAAGGAAATGCTTCTATGGAGGGTTTGAAAAGTCATGGTGGATGTTGCCTTTTTCTGCCCAACTCCACCAGGCTTTTCATGGATTTGCTGGGTGATCCATGTGGAATCTGATCTGTCCTCTCATGCCTTCTGGGGAATGAATCACAGTGCTGCCCCTATTGTGCTTGTTCTGGGGTAAAAGAAACATTGCACTCACATCTTGTTTCCTCAGGGTTTTCTATAGATACAAGCAGTGAAGGTAAAATGCTTGCCCAGCAGGGACTACCACACAGGAATAAAACCTGAGGAGCCCCTTGCTCCAAGGAGAGCTGCAGCTGCTGTGCAGGAGCACACCCAGGAGCACCAGAGCCTCCTGAGGGGGAGGTGAGGTGGGCAAAAGTGTGGCCTCCATGTGTTGTGAATCCAGCACCACTGGTCATGCACACGGTGTTTGCTTATGGAGTAACCTCTTTCCCTCCTCCTCCCAGTTTTCTTTCATAAATCACAGTACAGGCCTTATATTTACTCAACCCCCACTGTGCTCTGCAGTTTGGAGATCTGTGCAGGGGGTCCCATCGTTAGGTGCATGCAGGCTTTATGTATGGAAATACAGTACACTGGGGCTTTTAGAGAGTTATCCTGCTGGAGTCAGCAAGTCACAAAGTCCAATTACTGCTGCTTTTACCATTGTGGCACTGACATTCCCCATAAAGTTATGAGTAGCCACTTTGAGATTTGTAAAAGCCCTTAAAAATAAAAGCTGGGGCCAAAATGTCTCAGCTGTAGTACTTCAGTTTGCAATTCTACTTGGTGAATGTATAAGAGAAGAAAGATAATTTCTGGAAGTATAATACAACTACTGGTAATAAGTAATAGAACGGTACACTGTTCTTGCTCCTTTAATTCCTCAGCTGTTGGCTTGCAATACAGAGGGAGAGAAATTAAAGATAATTAACAAAGCATAGTGTGGAGTGGTCTAATCACTGAGTTGGACGTCTCAGCCTGAGCTGAGTGCTAAATAGTGTCACAGTCTGTAATGTCATTGGTTTCATGACCAGCTTTTAGAGGCAAGAGCATCAACTAGATTGTAACAGGATATAATATTTTACGGAGTGAAAAAGCTTTACACAGTGAAAAAGCATCTTTTTACCTATCCTGGTGGCAATACATGGATAACAATTGTGTTTTTATAATTCATTGGATTTAAAATTATGTACAGGTCTCCTAATTACCAGGGACACACAAAAAGCCAGCTCCATCCTGCATAGAGCCTATTTATCCCCGAATGCATATTTTTGGCTTCTGACACTGCTAACAGCACATTGAAGGGAAATTTTGCCCTGACAACTCACCAATCTCTCTTCATAAAACTCTATCTTGAAGCCCCCTCTAATACCTAGGTATTTTTGATAAACAGAATATAACAAAGCCATAAACTCTCCAAAGGGAGCCATGCAAGTATTTGATGCAGTTTTATGCTCTTGAAGACTCCAACATAAAGTGCAGCAAATTACCAAATTGCAACATCAACTGAGCTACGGTAATTGCAGAGAGACATTCCAGTTAAATTGCTCTAACGTGCATTTGGAGTAGGCAAGGAACTTAAAGGCCAGTGTACAGAAATTTCTGGAACTACCACGACTCCATTGTGAGTCTGCATATGAAGTGAAAACCCTTTTAAATAGCAGTCCTGGGAGACACACATTGGTATTGCAGTGCGTGCCATGTAAAGCATGATATTCTCAGCTGGGACAGGACAAGACCTCCATGGTCTTTGACAAACACCCAAGTGCCTGGATTTTTTTCTTACGCCTGACAATGACTGTTAAATCTTAATTAAAGGTACCATGAACAGGTTCATCTAATGGCTCTGCCTGTGCAGCAGATAGGAGTGTGTCCTGCTTTTTGTTCCGGTTCATTCCCTCTTGTATGGTTTCTTTGGGGAGGGCTGTTCTCCACACAGGAACAGATCTGCAGGTCTGACCATGAACCACCTGTGTTTTAGTCCTTCATGGAAATAGCCTAAAGGAAAACTGGGCCTCCATCTCAGTACTGCACATTAGATATCTCAGTGAAATTACTGACATGAGATAAAGAATCATGAAGATGAATTCAGCAGTCTTCCATCTACCGAGAATACAGCTCCAACATCGAAAGTGCATGAGAAGGACTCTGGCACTGTACCAGCACCCATCCACCAGGGTCCAGTGGAGTCAGTTTGGTCTTCACATTCATTCAGTGTTGAACTTTCTGCTGAATTTATTGACAAAGGGTGGAAATTACAGCAGCAGTTTTAAAGAAAAGGTTATCTATTTCTTGACATCAGGACAAGATCCTGTGACGTCACAGATGCTTGAGAAGCCTCCAAATGCTAGTGATTTTTACTCATGCTCTCTATGCACTGAATTAAAGTCAGTTGTCTAAAAGAAAAGTAGCAAAGTAGAGTCCAAACTCTGACTTCGACTGAAAGCTATAATGGGCTGCCTTTGCAGTAGGAGTGTCCCCAGAGCTCCTCTCACCAGTCAGTTGGGGTTTTTTTTGTGTCAGGTGAGGTGGCCAGGGTGGAAGCTTCTGGGTCAACATTAACTGTAAGTTACACAGAAACAAAGAGAATTGCCAACGACTCAAAAACAATTTACCACAGTCGAAAAAGGATTTAAGGTTTTTTTTTGGGTTTTTTTTTTTTTATTTTAACAAAGCAAACAGTCAAATGCTTGGCTGCCTGACCTCCTGCAGAGAAAGTTATCTGACTTCACTGAAGGGCCATTCACAGCATTTCAGTCAGACTGAAAAACAGCTGTACCTGCTGAACAAAGTAGGAAAAAACACAACAATGTGTTGCAGGATGGACTTCCTCCTTATCAGGATCTAATTACTCCTTCAAAGGAGGAAAGGCTTAGCTCAAGGGTTTTGTAAACTGGAAAAGCAGGGATGGGATCAGGACTGAACTGGGAGTATACAGAGGGCAGGCTGGCTTAGAAGAGTATGTGGACCCACCTTTTGCATGGAAAACATTTGCCACGTTTAGAATGGACACTATTTTAGCCCTTCAGATCTGATGAAGAAAATGGGGTTTCCTATCTCCAGGGGCTGCTGGTACAATAGAACATTTCACTTTAATCGGATCACTGTAAGAGCAGACCCAAATTCATCTAGTCAAATGGAGCTTTTCAAGGGGACAATGGAACTTGCAATACTGCCATTTAGAATCTTTTAATATGCAGCTACTTTAAAGAATGTGGTGCTTTTATATTTTCAAGAATTTTTGGATGAAATGTTCTGATTAGTTGGTCAGCTCACTGACCCCCATGCTCATTGCTGCAGAAATTCACTGATTCTGACATTTTCCTCAAGAAAGGAGCTCAGGGCATTCTTAGCCAGGGTAGTCAAAAACACAGCACCTGATTTAGGATAGAACCAAATGTCAGCTTTAGTTGTAACCAGCACAACCTCTGTGAGCACATGGGAGCTTTAAACCTGGAGCCTCACCATCCGAGATGAGTGCTGCAGACTTGGGAATGTCATGGAAGGAGACTGTCTTTTATCAGAAGAGAAAAGTTTTGATCTGACACAGAGCAGGAGAAAAATGCAGACTTCTGAGATTCGTTGTGTGAGAGGTAAAACATGTCTTGCCCAGGGATGATGAGAGCATAGTGTGACCCGGTCTCCTCTCAGAAGACGGAGCTGATTCCAGCAGGGCCTCAGACGATAGGTGATCACCATCACGGTTTCAGAATCCTGGTGTTGTAAATGGAGTCCTAGAGCTACACACTTGCACGGGCCCTGAATGTAGAGCTGATCCACATTGCAAACAAATGGGGAGTAATGAATTGCATCTAAATGTTTTTGTAGCAACAAGGTCAAGAAAAGGAACAGAAAGATCATTAGTAGGATACAGAACAGAGAGAAAAGGAAAGATTGGAGATGAAAAGAAATTGTGTTATCTGCCTTGCACTGTCAGATCAAGCTTTAGCACACCCTTTTTCCTCCTATTCCTCTTCCCAGCCCTATCAATGGGCCTTCTCCAATGAACTTGACTCTTATGAAGGATGACTGGGAAATATGAGCCTGCTGCTTTGGTACTTCTGGTAGCTCTGTGCACAGATAGCATAGATTCCTTCCCCTCATGATGCTTTACTTTGTCAGAAGACCAGCACAACTATTCTTGGTCACTCAAAAAGACACTTCAGTCACAAACAGAATATGCCCAATATATCAAAGAGGGGCATAGAAGGGGAAAAAAAAAAGTACAACAATTTTCCCAGGTTTTTTTCACCTTGTTTGTCCTACTCCCACCTCTGAGTCTTTAAACTCTTTGAAAACCAACTGTCCTTTGCCATGTGTGATAGAGCACTACATGATGATGATGGTTAATGAAGAAATGTAACACTTTAAGGGGCAATACATTATGTTATTACGTTAAAAAGCACTGTGAGAGATCTGACATGCTGTTTTTTCACAGAGAAGATAAGGCAAGAGGATCAGAGAGCGAGGTGCTATGGTTATTTGAGAATGCACTCTTCCTCACAGGCTGTACAATTATTGTAATTCAGACTCCTTATTTCCACTGAAGGTCTGTGAGTCAACCAAACAGGGAGGCTTTCTGACCATGACATGTAGGCTCCATGCTCAAGGTCAGTTGCTGGCCTAGAATGTAACATGGCACCTGGGGGCATGGTTTAGTGTTGGACTTGGCAGTGCTGGGTTAACGGTTGGACTCAATGATTTTAAAGGTTTTTCCCAACCTCAATGACTCCATGATTCTAGAAAGCCGTTCCCATGGAGTTCTTGCATTGAAATAACACTTTCTGACTCTATAAAGGAAGTTCAGAGGCATCCAGTGTACACACCTGCTTATGGCTGCAGTGAGAGAAGAGGGGAGGGCACTGCTTTTAAACCATTCTCACTTTCCTCTGCTAACCCTATGGAAACGAACTGTCGTTTAATCCACACGTGGACCACGTATATGTCAGGTGGGTGAAGGCTGCTCACAACCCATGTCATGTGTGCTTGCAAATTCATGGACCTTTTGTAACCATGGATGAGATTAACATTGTCAGCACTTCCAGAGAAAATGCTGTAATTGATAAACAAGATGGGCAGGTGGCAGAAGGGAGTAGGGTTGTGGAAATCTTAATGCACGTTGCCATGTATCTTCACATTTCTCATAAGCATCAGGCGCTTCATGTCTGAAGCAGAATGTCTCACAGCAGCTCGCAAGAACTCTACCTATTTGTCATCCAGAAATATTCCAAGGAAATACTGAATCCGGGCTGGTTTTTTTCCTGCTCCACACTGTGATAAACAGAACATGAAAGCCAAACTCCATCTCCTGCTGAAGATCACAGTAAGCAATACTGCAGATTCCATGGGCAACACAGGACTAACAAAACAGCCTACTCAGTTCAAATGCATTTCAGCTCGGCGCCCTTGCTTTCTTCTCAGCTGAGAAAATGATGCCATTGGTGTCAGAGCTGCTTTTTCATAGCAATTGTATGTGGTACCTACAATGACTGTTTGAGCTTTTTCATCCCAGTTTTCAAGACACAGGGAATAAGAACAACAACAAAACTCTGACAGCTTCTATTTCAAGGAGAACTGTTTTGCTGTAACGTGAACGTTACCAGCGAGCTACTTAATAGACCTTGAAAGGTTCAGCTTACGAAGCATTTTAAGCCAATTTTTGCAGGCATGTTTATGTAAACCACTGAAAAGGGATGTGAACTGGTAATGCTGAGAGTTGTTTAACTTCAGCAGTGTTAGCAGGGAAGTGATATGATTGGACAGAGACAGGGAGAAATGGATGAATGGGATATTCCTTGGCTGTGCTGGCCAAGCAGATACATGACTGCAGCAGCTAATGTTCATATCCAAGTAGGATAATTTCCATATTTGTAGGATGAAGCCAGAAACTGTGGAGTTTATTACCCATGAATCTTTCAAGCCAGGCATTAAACACTCTGCCCTTGTTTGGATTGTATGAACACTGATCCTCCCTTAGCATTTGCCCTATAAGTAAAATCTTTATTCATCTGTCCTGAGCTAAAGTCTCCTCACTGTTGGATTGCATAGTGAATATTTAGCACTTTCACTCTACACGGTGACTACATCATACAATGAGATGTGATTACAGAGTCTTTGAGATGAAAAATATTATATCAATACACTGTCATGAAATATGGATTGAAAATACATTATAATTTTGGATATAAACTTTTTGAGAGCAAGAATGGTAATTTACTACATATTTCCATATTTCCTAAGACAGTGGCACCCTGACCCAGCCTTTGGCTCTCCAGGAACATCATAATGCAAACAATAGTCACAAATCTAATGGAAAAGTTTTTGTGTTATGAGCATTGCTCCCAGAGATATGTGTGACATTATGTTGCTGCATAAAACCATGGAGCTCTGGATGATTAGACTAACTTCCACAATCAGGGCATTGCTTTACAGAGAACCAAAATCCACTTTCAACTGTCTATAAAATTTCCCATAAGACCTTCATGAGGTCTCCTATATGTCAGCTGAGGTTTCAGTAGGATGCAAAAATCTGTGCTCTGCTATAAAATGACTATTGTACATTAGGCCACCGACGTTTTCATATCTGTTGTACATCATCACATCCATTGCACTTTAGCAATTACATTTCTGTAGTCAGGCTTCCTCTGAATCTGTTTCCAGGATGATGTGATCCTCAGTGTTGAGCTACTTTAGCCTGTTTCCCTTTATTCACAGAACTCAATTACCTTCTGTGGAGTAATTTTGGATTTACACAGCCTGAGTGTGAGAGAAAAGTACTAGTCCTACTCCTTTGAGCAAAGTGTTGAGGAGGGCAATTCTTTTTGGCCCAGTGAAAAGACCTCATGAAATTGCTTTCTGCACAACCACCCAATTCAATGGATATAGAAAGCATGAAGGAACATGTGAGTGGATGGCTGGAGCTGTCCCTCTTCTCTTCTGATAAAACATTATTCCTGTGTAACTCATTAAGCCTTGTAATCTGCTCTCAACAATTTTTTCTCCATATTTTCCCAGGGATCATTAATTACAGCTCTGCTGCTAGGATTAGGCACCTTTTTTTCCCCCAATAAGTGTCTTGCCATGTAGCAAGGGACAGAAAGCTTTGGAATGGCTCAGCTAAGCCTTGCTACCATTCCTGTTTGAGCATTGCTTTAGAGACATGAAACAGAGAGGGGTAGGGGTTAAAATTAAGTTCTGTCATGGCAGAGGATTATGTATAATTTTTCCTGTACCCTGAAATGAGGAGAGAAAAGACAGGGTAACAGGGGGAAGGCTGTTATTAAAGCCAACTGCCAGCTTAATCAAGCAAGGTTCAGAATAAAATGAGGCGATGGCTCAAGGCAAAGAAGCCACCATGAATAAGCCAGCCAAGGCAGAGTGGTCAGTTTTTCTGCATGTGCGGGATGTGCCGGCAGTCTCAGCTTGGCTTAGGCAGGATGACAGAACAGGAGAACATCAGCAACAGCTCTTCCGGCTGCTGCTTCAATATTGCCTGGCTGCCATCAATTTGCCGTTAATTCCCTTCAGATGTACTGGGTTTGCCTCACTGCTTTTCAAAAGCTGCATGCTGCATGGCACGAGCCTATCACTCTTCCCACCAGACGTTTGATAATTGCAGTGAGCTGGAGATTGGCAGTGACAGGCATTAACGGGGGCATTACCAGCATTATTTATGTGTGTTTGCTTTTCTGCTTCCCCTGCCTGCTCAGCTTGCAGATCTGTTCAGTTGCTGTCAGTGAAATGACCTGATGCAAAATGATACAAGAAAGAGAAAACATAGTTACAGCACTTCCTAAGTGTAATTCATCTTGCATAACACCAAGCTCTATTGCCATGCGTTACATCCTCTCTATGAACATCAAGGAAGGCAATATTCACTACCTTGCCTATGGAAACAAACCTACTTTATGTATGCTATTCTCCTCTTTCAGGTGCAGTACTTGGCAGCTGCACATGACAGCACCGTGGTGTGATAGGGTGGTTTCCAGGATAGCAATGTGCTCAGTCTAGGGACGCCTCTGCATCCATTCCTATTCTCACTCACAGTCAGGAGTCTGTTTAAACTCACCAGGCCAAGTTCATCCCAGGAGTGCTGCCTACCAGACCACAGAGTGAAACCAGGGGGGATGTGCCATGTTTTCCTCGCTGTTACACTGCAACACAGCTCAGTGAGCAGCTGGAGTTCTTCACACCTTCATGGTGCTGCGGAGCTTCCCAACTTAGAAAACTCCTCTCTGTGAGAGTATATCACACCTTTCAAGTAAAAGGATGATGTTTTGGTTTGATTTGTTTTATTAATCGTGGAGCTTTACGGTCATGTGATGAATTGGAGCTCATCCTGAAAAAGACTAAACTATATTTAGGAATAGCCTGTGCAGGCAGTGTTGCTAATGCTGCCGCAGTGAGTACATGCTGGTTTTTAGTTCCTGTCTGTTGTGGATGAACAGCTTTTACATTCTTATAGTAACAACAGCTACCAGGAACAGCGTTTGTTTTGCAGCTGCCTTGAATGAGCATGCATGCTGCCAGCAGCACTGATTCCTGGGAACAAAGTCTGCCTGGCTTTGTTTCCGGATATTAACCTCCTGCAGTAAGTGCCAACATACTTCACCTATTTTAACACAGATGAGACCTCTGCAGAGAGACCTGGGAAAGAAGGTCTGGAAAGGAGGAGGGTTTGTCAACAGAAGAGTAACTGTCCTGGAATTTTTCTTGTCTGTGAACAAAGGGACAGAAACGCTCTGAAATGTGTAAACCTAGTCTTTAACATCTCAAGGAAATGCCTCATCTTGGCAACTTTCCCTTTCTCTCCAATATTTATTTCCTAGTTTCATCATTTACTGTGTGAAACACTGGTACTGAGTCAGTCTTGGAAACAAACATGTCCTCTGCTGTAGGGAGTAACAAAGCATTGCCCAACTTCTCTGAATGGATTTGAAAGTTAAAAAGTCCAGTTTTATGCAAGCAGAGTCTTTGCCTAGGGCCATAATCAGGATATTGGCAGAGGAGTGGGGAACAGACATCCCTCCTCACACCTGCATTGAGCCCACACAACTTATGGCAGAGACATGAATTAGGGGCAACAGATGCTCACCTGAATGAAGGGATATGGGTGTGCATCCAGGATGTGCCTCAGCCATGACTCAGTGCAGGATCTCGGTGAGGTGCTGCTCTGCACCTGTCCCTACTACTCATCTGCTTTGGCTTTCAGGGAACCAAAACCTAGCGTGAGGGCCAGCAAGGAGACTGCACTGAGTTTCAGGGGGATTCATCCCTGCTGTTCTGGATGAGAAGGATCCTGGGTGAGCCAGCAGCGTGCTTGTTAACCTGGCTGGATGTCCTTGCTGTCTGGGAAAGCTGGAAAAGCTGTTGCTGGTAAGGCAGGGGGTGGGAAGTAACTGTAAAATACAAGCTGAAAGCAACTTAAGACTGCTGTAGAGAAATTTCATCTCCCCCCAAGTCTGGGATCTTGGTACAGTGCTAAGCTAGTCCCTCCAACCAAAATTCTCACACATGGTTGTCAACTGGCATAGTAAGTAATAATTTTTTTTTCATTTAGGTTTAACATCTGCTTAATGGTTTTTAAAGTACTTTTAAAGCAAGATTTCAGATTGAAATAAAAAATTGCCTTTTAAGATAATAAAATAACAAAAAAGTGATTTTTACATTCAAAAGCAACAGCACAGCAAGCACTATAAAAAAATTGCTGTTTCAAATCCACATTTTTCACAGAGAAAAATGGAGTAGATACCCTCCTTCGTGCCCCCAAACCCTTATTCTAGCAGGGTTAGGGATTGTTTACTTTCCATTTTCTGATTTCTGCTTAAAAACCCTTCAGTCTGACTGGCAGAAGTGCTGAACACTTAAAGCTGCAATTGTAGTACATGAGAAACTTGCTTTCACCTCCATCTCTTTTTGCCTCGTATTCCTTATATGTAGAAAGGTGCTGAATTGCTTTTCATTAATAAGAGTTATTGTGAGAGGCTATTTCTAGGCACCTGTGAAGCAACTCCCTCCCGACTCTAAATTTTGCAGGAGGGCTCATAGAGATATGAGTGATTCTTCCTGCAGTGGTGGGTGGTAAATAAGGTGTGGGACTGCACAGGGCCAACACAGAGGCAGGAATGTGCTGCACAGTTTCTCCTCAAGCGAGCATCCTCCGTTGTGTCCAGGGGCTGAGGCAGGGGAGCACAACACAGATTGTGTGGTGCTGGGAAGCTATGGGCCACCACGGAACCTAGACTCTGAATGGGATGAACTGAAGGTGTGTGGATGATTTTAGTCTGGGCATTTCTGAATACAAGTGCATGAATTTGCAGCCTTGAAAACATATTTTAGTAGAAGGGGTTTGTGTGCACTAAACACGGTGCAGAATAAGTGAAAATCCATGCCTTTAACCAGCTTTGTTAGCAGCTTGTCCCTTCTAAAAAACAATCTCCTTGTTGGGCTTTTTCCCAATATGGAGGCATTTCACATTTTTCCCTTTTTGACCAACTAAAACAAAAAGCTAGGACAAGTCAACTTACAAAGCTCATTCCTGCAAAGCTCACAGTTTTTAGGCAACAGTCATTTGGATACATTTCAGATAAGCAGCCAGCCTTGTGCATGCTTATCCAAACCCAAACCTCTTACAGTGTTCTTTCCCTACTATTAATCTTACATCCTATTAGTAGGATTTCTTGTGACTTTTGTGGTGGCTGGTGCTGTATTTTGGCTGGATGTGGGTGACCAGCTCTGTATGACCTAGAGATCAAAAGGTTAATGGAGAACTCCAAACATGTAATTCATCTCAAACTTTACCTCAAACTTTATCTCCCCTAACAGGGCTTAATAGTATCATTGATAGTAGATCTAGATTTGTATTAAATGACTTAGATAATAAGAAAACTCCTCTCAAGACATGGGGGACCCTTTCTCCTCTGGAGCTAAGAATCTGTTCAGTGGAAAAGAGCATTTTTATAGAGCCTATTTGAACTTGAGGTATACCAAAGGTTCCATCTCTTATTCAAAGGTGTGTGATACACAGATAACATAAATCAGGATATTTCTGTTGACTCCAACTGTGGGGAAAAAAGAAAGGTAAGAAACCATGGTCTGTCTGGGTGCATAATGATGTATATTCTTGATTGGTGCCCAGTGCATGAGACAGGGTGGAAATGCACACATTGGTACAGCCCAGAAGGGAGATGGCACAGCACTGTTCTCCCCACTTTGCAGGATGAGAAGCTGGGATGCAGGGCAAGCCCAGGAAACAGATGCTTTAGATGGTCTATGTTTATCTGTGATATATTCCCCACCCTTCCTTGTTGTACCACGCTGGCAAGGGAAGCAAGTGGCTCAGTGGGAGATGCAGCTCCTCTCTGGAGCAGTTTTGCCTGTTCTCCTTGAAGAGGGTGAAGCAGTCTTTCTTTTAGTGGGGAATCACAGCATGTTCCTATGTGAGGGAACAACCTGCAACTCATGCATTCCAAGAACAGTTTCTATTTAGAAGCACACTTGGGACAGTTCCTATTTAGAAGTATATATGGGATGAAATGGTGAAAGGCAGCCTGTAGCACTCAAAGAAACAAAAAATCCCCTTCAAAATACACAGTGTGGGACTGTTTCCTGCTTAGTGCAGTGGCACCACCATTGCCACTCTATGAACACAACAAAGCACAAGTTACTTCAAGTGCCCGTGGAGCAAAGGAGCCCCTCTCTTTTTCCCCATGTTCCTGCCTTCTGTCACTCCTGCCTTAGTGAGCACAGCAGTGAGGGACTGGTGGCAACATATCCTAGGTTTGGTATGTTCATCTCCTCTCCTCCTCCCACCTCATGTTCCCTCGGGCAACACTTGCACGCCGAGATTTGTCTAGCACCAAGTGAAGTCAGGTCAGCCTGCCACAGCAGAACCGCTGATGCTGAAGAGAGGAGAGTGGGTGGCTAGGAGTGATATGTGATCAGCCCTGTACAGAAGGTGTTTCCTTTTTTTGCTCTTCAAAATAGAAGTAGGCAGAGAAAGAGGGACATGCTCCAAGTGGTGGGTATTTTAAAAAAATTAATTCTGTAATGCTCCAAAGTGAACAACTTTAGCGCAACACGGAGGGCCGAACGTTGAGCATGGTCAGAAAAGGACTGAGAGGATTGGGAGCCACCCTTTGACCCCGCTGTGGCTCTTACCAGATACAGTTCTGACTCACAATTTTAAGGCAGGATCCAGGGAAAGTCATGAAGACTGTCATTCATACTGCTACACATATTGCTTCCTTGAGGTGGTGGGTTATTTTGGGGTTTTTTAAATCAACTTTGAGACATCAAAAAAATTAACATTTCAGAAGTGTGTGTTGGCATGCACAGTTATGTCCATAATTCATGAGGGCTTTTAAAGCGTTCAGGAGGATCCAACAGTGCTGAAGTCACGGGACAAATCCCTAATCACTCTGACTTTATCCTCTTACACTTGGACCCAATCTGCTCAGTGTTAAAGCATCCAAGATGTGGTAGCAGAAGAGAGAGCCCAAGGTCACTGTGCTGTACAGTCTGGTCTTTATCACTCTCTGACTGACTTCTGAGAGAGATTAAACCTTCAAGGGTGGCAAATCAGCAAAACTTGAACAAGTAATGCCAGCTTCCAGACTTTCATTAAATTTTCAGTAAGTCGGCTGTTTCCATGAAATAAATTTTGCCCAGGTACCTCTGTGAGAGGACCCCAGTGGATTGACCCCAGGTACAGGATCTGGGCCCTAGGTGTGCTGAAATGTCCTGGCTTAGAAGTGCTGAGGGACTCTAATCTCCATCATGTGGCACGATACGTACATCAGTTCCTCCGAGTTATTTTTGGAGGGGAAATGCCCATATTTTAAAAACCCAAAACTGTACTAGATGAAAGCTAATTTAATCAAGTGTATTTATATAATGACTTTCATATGAACAACAATTGCTGAGATGAATTATAGAGACAGGGAGAAAATGAGTACTGTGAGATGACATAACACCAGTGCTCAGAAATTTGTAGTCAAGGGGGAAATATGCCAGATGTTCTGTAGTACTTAAAGCTAATGGGATGCCACATTAATCACTTTTTAAGGCATCCTTCCATGCTTACATAGTGGAAATTGCTATCTTCCTTTTAAATTTCACATTTTTGATTTCATCACATTGAGTCTCCACTCAAGGTCATTGCATGGGTATCGTACCTTTGAGTGTGTCAATAGCCCTTGACCAGACTGAGATTCTTATGCTCTATGTGTCCAAGAGGTTTCCTTGGACATTTATTGCTAAATCCTGCCAGAGGTACTGCATATATTATGGCTCCTAAATTGGCACAGTTCAAAGACCTGCCAGGTATAGGATTTAGCTGCTAAGAGCTGCATGTTTAATTACACCCATTACACACTCCAATTACCTGAAACAGTTATAGCTGGTCCCAGGGAAACACTTAAGTGGTCCAACTAGGAGTTCACAGCATCTCCATTAATTGCTCTTTGTACCAAAATAAATTATCAACTTGCCACACCTACCCAGAAAAGAGAAACTGGGAATGACAACAATAATCCAAGTCCTACTCAGTCTGGAGTTTGTCCTGTAATATAATGCCAAAACAAGGAACAGAAATTGAACCAGAGCCAGCAGATAGGGTGTTTGGCTGACCAATGTGGAGACACTGAGGAATCAAACATCCTAAGTAACAGCCAGTCCTATCATCCCAAGGTGTTAATCAGGAGTTGTCCATTCTCAAATAAACACTCCCACATGTGCAATGCTTGGTCTTGAATTAACTATTTGTCCCACCTATTAATTTTCAGGACAATTCCTTGAAAATTGCCAAAACTTTCAGGGAAAATGAAGGCTAAGATCCAAATGCCAAAGGAGGCAAATACATCCAGAGAATGGAACTGTATGTGAAAAGCTATCAGGATTGGAAAGGGAGACATATGAGATCTGTCTGGCTGAGAGTAATCCAGAAAAGTCCTGAGAACTGCTGAAGAATTTATCTCTGCAGACCAAGCTGGAATAAAAGGCTGTAAATCTAATGCTTGCTAAGCTGTATCTGTTGAAGTGATGCCATGGTGTGTGCAGTGATTGAATTTTAGCACATTAGTATTACAGTCTAAGTTCTCTTCCACATTGACCAATTATTTTTACAAGTTTTAGAAGCTTAGAGAATTTTCTGAAAGGGGAAGAAGCTGTCCTAAGGAGATTTTAAAGCTCAAAAGCATTTCCTAGGTCTTCCCATTACCACTTGAAGTGCCAGCTATGCATCCTGACAGCAATTAGATCAGACCCAGCAGAAAAAGCAATTGAAGAACTAAATTGAAATCTTCACATAGCTGTACCCAGTGCACAGCATGCATGAGGCAGAGTAGCCTGTACCAGCTACACACAGTCAAAAAAGAGAGATAACAGGATGCTCTTGCCAGCTATTTTTTGTGAGGGGTTTTGAGAGCCCGATTGTTGTCATGAATGAGGGCACAGTATCCCCCAGAATGATTGCACTAGTCACAACACTGACCCACTTGTATGGAAACATCATCTGGCAAGGATACCAACATGCATCCTCTGCTGCTTCCGCTGCTTGCCAGAAATAGTTGTTTGTCAATCAGGGAGAAGAAAAGGAATGAAGTGTGTGAAGGGAAGCACAACAAAGTGGCAATAGGAGCCCAGGAGTGCAGGAAGATGTTAAAGCAAAGGAGGAACATCTGGGCAGAGATCTGGCTCCTGCTGAATTCAGCAACAAAGTGCTTAATTGGCTCCTACAGGGCCAGAATTTAAGCCCTGAAGAAGGAGAGTTCTTGTGAGTGGGATGAAAAGCACATCTGTGTGGAAGAAGTGTCTGGACTGTCTGAAGCTCTTGGATAGTTACAGCTGAGGATCTTTTATCCTGCACATGTTTGTAGAAATAGACTGGACATGACCAAAGACTTTTGCATTGTTTGAACTGCTCTGTCTTGGTATGGGGGTCTACAGAAAGAATAGCTATACAGCCATTAAAACCCAGCAGGGTGGACATGTCTCTTAATGGCACATAAATGAAAACTGTGGGTTACTCCAGCAAGGGGTCTCCTTCTTCTTTCCCCAGACTCAGCTACTTGGGGACATCCAAGAACAGTAATTAATGAAGGGAAAGACTCCTCACAAACGGTAGTGATACAGACAAGAGGATGCCTCAGAGGGTCTTAAGTCAAAGAGCAAATGAGGGTTTGCCTGTGCTACACTGATAGAATAGCAATAGGCAGATGAAAGGTAGATTTTAAAAGCTGCTATATAAGACATGTTGGACTTGAAGCACACATTAGATCCGACCTTCTGGCAAAACATTAGTAGAACTACTGATGCTGTCAGACCACGTGTGCTGGAGGCAGGAAACTTTCATGGGTATGCATCCAACAGTTACATTTCTTTCCCAATGTAAAGGCTAAGTGGGATGTAGAAACCCTGTGGGAGATGCTGCCTGGATCCTTGTGGATGCTCCACAAAAGGAGCTACCAGTTGGAGGACAGAGGACACCTCGTTTCTGGGCAACACAGTTCACCCTGCTGCTCCTGGGTCCTGGGGTACTTGGTTCTGCCTCATCCCACGCAAAAACCTGCCACATATGTTCCCTGTGTATGACCCACCCATGCCCTACTGTTTTCTCTCTGAAGTTTTAGCAGTGGATTCTTTTTCCTCCTGACCTTCAATGGGTCCGACTTGCTTTCCAATTCTGTCTTCTGGTTAGGGCATCCAAAATCTGTTTTCCCACCCAGGGGCAGCAGCAGGGTCATCTGGAGAACCTTCTGTGTGGCCGAGTGACACACTGCTGCAGCCAGGTAGCCTGGGGCCGTGACACTCAGGACAGCCCTCACCCAAAACTTTTCTCCTTGGAGCTGAGCACAACAACCTCTATTCTATGGGGGCTCCAAACATGATGAGATGGGGAGAAGGAACATTTTAAAGGAAGCAACCGGGGTATCTTGTAGATGATTCCATCTTTAAGATGGCACAGCAGTTGCTCACAGGAACAGGAAAAGGTTGTCTGTTGGAGACTTTTAAAACTATATTGGAGTAAGTCCTAGAAAACAGCGTGGGGAACATCTATGTTTTGAAGTTGTGGGTAAATTAATTGCTTAGAGAATTTTGAAAACCTCCCCCATTATTTGTCATAATAAACTCCCCTTCCGCCTTGAAAACAGACTTTCCTCTTAGTTACATCAGTACAAATGAGAAATTAATCTATTAAAGGCAAAACATTACACCAGCATAAAAGATAAATCAGGCATTCAGCTCTCAGTTGCCTGCTGTTTCTTCTGGATAAGCCAATGATTGCCCAGGTCTTAGACTAAATTTTTCTATCAGTTTCAGAAATTGACCTCCCATATACTTCAGCTCCCATGTACAGAAAAAGTAGACCAGATTTTGGGTGGTTTAATTCTCTAAAATCTAAGTTTTCATTGCCCAATTCAAAGGTCATTAAAGCTGGTCATTAATTATACTTCCATGTAATTTAGATGATCATAGCTGTCCTTTCTGACCTGACTGTCCTTTCTAGATGGCAAGTAAGCCAGGCTCAAGAAATTTCCATTACTTAGAGACCGACAAAAGGAAGCTAGAAATAATTTCAAAATATGAACTTCCGCTAGTAATTTAAGTTAATAGTCAACTACCCTTGATCACTATAAAAATAACACCACATAACACAATGAATATGATATGAATTAAAACTACAACCTTTGGTTATATCTACAGACCTTTTTTGAATGAAAAGCTGAATTAAGTTTATAGGAATGACTATAAAATACCTAAATGTTCCCCTTTTAAAATTCTTATCATGTTATGTATTTTATTTCTGCACTCTTCAGGACTTATATTTCTTCAGTTAAAAGGGCAAAAACCTTAGGGAGGTCATTTAGAGCTCCACTGACCACTGATTGTATACCATATTTGTAAAACTAGAAGGTGTATAAATCTACCTTTCAGTACCTGAGTCTTTTCAAATGCTGTAAAAACTTTAATGTGTCTATAAAATTCACCCCAGAGGAAGTGGTGTAAAGCCCGATGTAAAAAAATGCATCTATCTCAATATATGCATTCATTAGTGTGTGCAGAAACACCCCTCATCAGTCACTGGTGAGGACATGTTTACTGGCTGTCTTAAATATCAGCTTGGGCACGTTAGCAATCTTTACAAGCAAGAGCACTGCGTATAAGAGCGTGAAGTGAAATGACTGGTGGGTGCCTTTGCTGAACACCTAATTGACTGATCAACACAGATGAATGAAGAGCTGGGAAGAAATAGCAAGACAGTGAATTCAGGACGAGAAAAATTATGGGATGACTTAGGGTGGGCTGACTGTGTGCAAGAGCTCTGCAGCTACAGAGGTGGATGGAATAGGAAGGTGTGTGGCCAGGTTATTACTTTGCTGTAGGCTGTGGACTGCTAATTAGAGCTTTGACTTCTTTTCCAGCTTTAGTCCTTCTTTGAGCTTTAGCAGTTTGACTCTGTATTTCAAACCAAAGCTTGGTAAATAAGAGAAGGCTGCAGAGTAGTACACAGAACCAAATCTTTGAAAAGCCCAGATGTGCTTTCCATGCTCGTGGACTCCAGCCTCACACAGCAGCAGAAACACTGCTGAAATGGGTAGAGAGGTTGTGCCTGAGGTGCTCCACCTGTGCCCTGCAGTGCTGATCTGCCATGTGTTTCTGTTATTGAAAATTCCCCTGGAAGGATTTCCCTCCCACCATTATGACCTCAGGAGAAACCTGTGCACCAAATGCCAGGAGCCAAGCCCTCTGCACTCACCCTGCTGCCCTCCGTGTTCTGCAGCACTGGGTGTTTCAGCTACTTTGCTTTTATGGCTGCGCTGTTACAAGCCAGGGTCATGTCCACGTGGCCTTAAAAACACAGGGCAGTTTATCCTACCTGAGAGACAAAGACTTTTTACAGCCATTTCACAGGTGGATAGCAGGCACAGACAGATTACATGGATAGTAAGGCAATACCAGAAAAAATTATGGCACTACAGGAGCAGGAGGAGCCTGCTCCAGCATCCCAATCTCCACGCAAATGATGGAGTTAACAGCAGCTCTGGATCAAGAAAAAAGAGATGAGCAGGATGGATACATCATCAGGCTTGGATTAAGCCACTTCATAAATATGTTTTTAAAGAATTGAAAGGAAACAAGGGCGGTGATATAAATGAATGTGCTGAGGACTGAAGAGGAGGGAGCTTTTAATTCATTTTCCCCCTGGACAAGCCTGTTTTGTGCACATAACAAAGGCAAGGAAAGACTCCCGTGCTGCACAATACCACATCTTTCCATGGTGATAACAGGTCCATAGAAAAAGGTGGCAGCCTTGGAAAGATATTCTTAGCAAGATACTCCCAGAGACAAGAACATAGCTCAAGCGGAAAGATGGAAATTGCCACTTCACCCTGGGTGTGATAGATCATTTTCTTCTAGGTGATGTGGGGCATCTATGGATGGGCAATGGAGTGTATTTCTTTAAAGTTTTTTTCTAATTACATTATAAGAATGGGGTGTTCTTCTACCTTAAGAATACTTGGGAATAATAGCCTGGGATTGCATAACCTTAGGTGTTTTTGCCTGCAAATATTTGGATTTTTTGCTGAACAGCAAAAAGGACCACACATGGAGTTTTCTGGGGAATGGCAACCTTCTAAGTACTGGCTGTGCTAGTCTAATTTGATGAGAGACAAGAGAAATCAGGTACTTCTTATCCCAAACACAGTCTGGGCTGTGCTTAGGGCCTAAGGGACCAGCAATAAAAACCTTTGTAAATGAGATGAATTATGCACTCTGTGGGTTAATTTCTGCTCTGTTGCATCACAGTCCTCTCCAATTAAAATCTGAGTGAAATTGGCCTCTTTTAAAGAAAAATTAGGATTCCATGACATTTGAGCCATAAGCAAGGTCACAGTAATAGTTACTCCTTTTTCAGCTTCTCTTCATCTACAGAGAAATGTTGAGGCGGCAGAAATCCACTGCAGCTGCTCGTGGCCATTGTTCCAAGGGTTTTGGCACTTTCCTGGATACAGAGTTGGCCCTTGGAGGCCCTTTGGGATAGTTTTCATGCTGTGCTCTGCTAGCTGATTGCTGTCTTGAGCCAACTCTGTGAACCTTATTCTAAAATAAAACAGGAATAGGCAGGGTTTGAGAGAAGGAAAGAAAAGGGGCTAGACTGAGACATCTCTGATAGCTTTCTTGTGATGTCTGACTTTCAGCTGCTTCCTGGTAAGTCTCAAAATAAAATATTTGGAGGTGGAGTAGGATAGTAGAGCTAGCTTGCCTGGTAAAAAAGGTGTGGAGGACAGTCCTGCTCCTGACTTCATGGAAGAGGATTACCCACAACATCCCCTTCTAGCTTTCTTCCAAGAAAGGGGAGAAAGACACAGTTTGTCTTTTTCTTTCTTTCTTTCTATCTTTCTTTCTTTCTATCTTTCTTTCTTTCTATCTTTCTTTCTTTCTATCTTTCTTTCTTTCTATCTTTCTTTCTTTCTATCTTTCTTTCTTTCTATCTTTCTTTCTTTCTATCTTTCTTTCTTTCTATCTTTCTTTCTTTCTATCTTTCTTTCTTTCTATCTTTCTTTCTTTCTATCTTTCTTTCTTTCTATCTTTCTTTCTTTCTATCTTTCTTTCTTTCTTCTCCCCTCCCTCCCTTCCCTCCCTTCCTTCTTTCTTTCCTTCTTTCCTTTTACTCCTCCTCATTCCATGTCCCCCCACTACCATCACCTCTAGGTGGTCACTCAACATGACATTGCATGAAACAGGTTACCCTAAATATGATCTCTCTTTCGGAAATTATCCGTAGCCAAGGCACATCTTCACAAAACCCCACATCCATACATGAAAACTAATTGTGTCTTTCTAGCCTTGGAAACCCATTATAGCTCCAAAAGGCTGCTATGGCAGGGAGCAGTGATCAGGTTTTGCCCCAGATGTGGATATTGGGTTAACACACCTTCTTAGGTGCTTTTCCACTTCTTTGAAGGTCCTAACTCCATAAGAGACCTCTAGGACAGCTTGCCAATGGAAGCAGGTCGTTCTAAACACCATTCCCCCATTTATCTTGCAAGAACCTGCAGTGCAGTGTCTGCATCTCTTGTTTTTAGCAGCTTAGTTCTTCCTATCTAAGGCAACTTTTTCTTTTGTAGCTACCCTCCAAGCATTTGTCAAGGACACTTTGTTTTGAAACTTTAAAAGGTAAGGGGCTTTTTTCTTCAATGTTTTGGCTTTTAATTTTTTTTAAGGTAGTAACCTCTACTAAAGTAATATTTTTAAATTCTCTTAATGTCCCAGTGACATTGCAAATTATTGCTTTTTATACTGCAGCTGCTTTCCAAATTGGCCAGAGCAAGACTGACAAAAAAAAAAAATTCTGCAAATAGCTTTTTAAAAGCAGCTAATATTAGGAAAAAGAAAAACAAAAAAGGAAAAAGGAACCAGTAGTTGGGAGCTACGGTGAGTAATATCCAATGCACTTTGCTTGTAAAATAGAAAATGACCGGTGTTTTAGAATATCTTTCCACTTACTTACATAGCAATCCATTAGATGAGCAATGCAGTATACAGGTAAACGTTGTCTGCACTTTTAGAGCTACCTGGAAGATTTCATTCTGACAAAGGTTCCAGATGAAAAAACACCTTTTCAGAAATTACTCTTTGGAATCATTGTGGGTCGGAGCAAATTGAAGCAAAGGAAATTGCCAAAAGTTTGGGGTTCTAACTCGAGCTACAAGAGACTTACCAGGTGAAATGTTGCTGTTTCTGCCTGCAGTTGCTGCAAACCACACGCAAGGTGCATTTCAAATGCCAAATACCAGTCTTCAGAAATGTGAGACAAACCTTTTTTCTTCTCTTCAGTCTGCAAAGTCTCTGTTTTTCCCTGCCAGCCATACATGCCCAAATACCCTTAGCTATTGTAATAACTGCCTGGAGGATACACCAATCCCGACATGGAAAAAACATAAGCGTGTTTTTCTCTCATTCTCTCCTTCTTTTTCCTTGTCTAACATAATCTCTCCTATTCCCCGATGAAAGCAATAGAAAGTTTTTCTTGTGTATTTCCCCTGTGGTCACTTGTGGGTGGGCATAAATTAAGTGATTATTGCTGCTATGCTGCTCCCTCGAGGGAGGGATTAAACCAGATTTGACACCCAGGAAAGGTCAAGCAAAGTAAAATGTGGCACCTGTACATTAGCTGAAAGTGCATGCTGACCTTCCACATGACATGTCAAACACCAGCTGTGCTGTACAGAAACAATTTCTAGTTCCTAAGCACCATTCAGCAAAGGCTCAGGGAGGATTTTTTTATTCCAGTTACTTTTCACTTCATTGTGCAATGCAGTATTTACTTCCATAGCCTCACAGTCAGCTGTTTTCTAATTCGGTAATTCAAGGTAAGTCAATAAATGGTTGTTGGAGAGGAAAATCATTACAATCAGATAAATGCTCTCTTTCTACATTTATAGGTGGGCTATGGTTTTCAACAGGAGGAGTGTGAACAATAAAAGCAGATTTAACCCTAAAATTAATCAAAATTTGGGCAATAGGATTCAGCTTTCTGAGTTAAAGTGCTCCTTTACATGGGGATTTAGCAAGGTCCCTGCATCTGAACCATCTCAAATTCCTGCAGAGACCTTGTGAGCACTGGAGCTTGTCATGACCTTTCTGGCCCCTGCCAAATCAATAAACCCAGTTTTATTGCCTCTGCATCTTGGTGTAGCTAGAAATCCAGATCCCCTGCAGCCTCACCACACTCCACAGGCAGTCACATGCAGCCCCCTGTCCTGGAAACCATCCTTCTCCCTCTCTAATCTCCCCATCTTCCTCAACATGGGAAGATGTTAATAAAACTGTTAAGTAGTAAACCAAGGCGTTTCATCATTGCCAATTCTGTCCCCAGTGTAGTGACAGCTGTGTGACAAGCTACATAATATGCCCAGGCCTTATTTCACAGCACTTGCCATTTTCTACAGGGACTCCTTTTGAAGTGGTAAAAAATACCCAGATTACTACTTCTGCTGTACTTTAGACTCATTTTGTCCCGTTATAAATGGCATTTAGAGGTGCTGAACAAAGGACATTCGTCACCTTCTATATGGACACAATGATGTTTTGATCTCGTTCAGGTTCAGTTGCTTACATGCAAGATGTCATGGTATCTACGGTTCTTCAATAACTCAATTTCCTCACATGTTCAAATGAAAAAAAAGAAAAAAAGAGAAATGTTATTCAAGGCCTGCCTGTATATTTCAGCAAGACACTCTTAAGGGTGGATCTCAACCCTTTTCTAGATTTTCTCTTTACCTTCCAAAACTGTAAATCTATTGTACTCTACCAAATTAGTACACAATTAACTGGATAAATAGCACCAGCCTTCTTAATTCCTACCTTTCAGAGTTACTTTCAAGGTAGTGGAGAACATGTGAATTTGCTTTAAACACGACCTATGATTTGAAACTGAAAAGGAATGCAAAACTATCACCATGTCATCTGACTGATCAAATTGATTCCTTTCCTGTGTGTGTATGAGTGCGTTTTACAGCAGTAATTCCATATTTTAAGGAGAGAGGAAGGATATACTATGTTCACTGATGGGGCTATCACCTGCCCTTTTATAGCTGGTCTCAGGTGACCTCTGTAAGACACTTCTGCCAAAACACTTTTCTCTTGACAGTAAACAGGCTTCACTTCTGTGCTTAGCAGAGCTGGAGCTAGATCTCATCCCTGTCATCATTAAAGAGCCTCTAGAACAAAACTTTAATACCTTTCAGGGCATTTCTATATGTGTATTTTGTAACATGATTGCCATATACAACCCGTAAAACTAACTCCATAAAAACATGCTTTCAAGGAGATTCTTAGGCACTCAACTGGGGGAACATGATTTTAGGTGGGATACAATATTGATCTCTTTGTCAGAAAAGGGCTTGAGCTGATTAGTTTAGGTCCAGGTTGGAACTTGCACAGTCCAAAGTTCAGTTTGGCATTTGGTTTTGGTCCAAACTCAAATCCCTCCAAATTTCCCCATCACTCGCTTCCGCCTTTGCCTTGGTGTGGGTGGTTCACCTCCTCTGAGCGTTTAGCACATGTTCACAAACAACTAAGTGGTGCTTCTTCCTCCCTCTGAAATTTGCAATAATGCATGCCTTTTTCACCGTGGTCTTCACAGATGCTCTTCAGCCCTGGCAGATGTACTGTTCACGATACTTTTTCCCGCCATAGCTTGTTGCAGTGATGTTTCATTACCATTTGCAAACTGGCTGCAGAGGGGTCTGGGTCAGGCTTCTATTGAAAACAGTGGTAGAGTTCAAATCCCAAATTCTATAACTGTATAACTCAAGCCATTATCATGCTTTCTACACTAAGAACCTCTGTTACCCTCTCCACTGCCCAGAGGTGTTCATATTTCATTTACTTGGCACGATAACAAGGTCAGGCTGTGCTATCTGAAATAAAATGATGCCAATCCACAGCTGAGCAACAGGGAAAGCAAAGCTGCCTTCTGATTCTCTGGGTAAGTGACAAGATAGGGTAAAGAAACTCTCTTTAGCTCATGTGATTCTCTGTAGAGGCCTGACTACCCTGAAAATCCCTGATGGCTGATTTGAGAGAGCAGACTGAGTTGTCACGATGAAGGAATAAGGTACCACATTCTCCTAGAGCAGCTTTAGAAATGCCCCACCTATGGATTCATAGCTTTGGCACTTTGGCTTACGCTCAGCAGCCGCTGTAGGTAGGCATCTCACACTGCACGCAGGGGTAAACCTGGCAAAATGGGAATCACCATAATTCTAGTACAGCATGGTGCTACAGCTGAGCCCAGTACAGTGGAGTGTGTGCATCTAGAAGACACTTCCCTGACAGCACTGATTTTCTTCCTTCTGTTTCACACGCGCTCTTAAATATCCCGCTTAACTCCTGACGCTGTCTCCACCATTCATTTGCTGAAGGATCACCCCTCCTATATACTTAGAAGTCTCTCATGCATATATCTTCACGATCACTTGCCAGTGATTTCCTACTCTCAGCAAGGCTTTTAGAGTTGCAAGTCAGACTTTTCCCTCTGGCATCAACATGGGCAGAGTCCAGTAAGAAGCCACTCAGTCAGCAGTTTGCAGAGTATCAGCAAGGCAATTAACCTAATGCCAGAAACGATAACACGCCCAGCCCTTGCCTGTTCCACCCATATTTTGCTCCCGAAGAAGTGCCATAGTATTCATAGCTAAGTAGTTTACTGAACCTTCACTTACTCTTTATCCCTAGCTGAGGCTTCACAATATGCACTTTCTTTCTATCACCTTCTTGGATCTGCAGAAGTTAATTGCATGGAGAAGCACCAGTGACTGGGATAAGCAGCATAATACAGCCAACACATAGGCCTCCCTGATATGAAGCCTGTCTTGCCAGCTCATGTCGTGAGTGGGGCTTCCTTTTCAGTCGTCCATCAAGTACCTCTCCTTTCCCAGTGCCCTTCAGACAGCTTTGCTTAAGGGATGCTTTTTTCCTAAGCAAGTCCTCCAAAGAGGAAAACCAAGAAGAGCCGCAGCCCAGGTCTGGGTATTGCAAGCTGAGAGGAAGGCAATCCATGGCAGTGGTTAGGACTGTTTGGCAGCAGAGTGTCTTTGACCCTGTCCGAGGAGACCAGTCTTTCTCCTGTTCCCTCCCTCCCATCTCTCTCCCTTGAGGATTATTTTCCAACTGTTCTTAGCACCTTCCTGGGAGAGTACAAGCTGATGAGCACACACTAAACAACTACAACTTCTTCCGCAGTCCCAAAAGCTGTAAAGGAGGCATGGCAACAGTATCTTTTTTTGGAAAAAAAAAGAAGAATATTCTGGATTGCTGTAACTTCTAAAAAATCCAGCAGGACCTATGTCAGAGACCATCCAAATGCATAGGGATACTTCAACTTCAATTGCCTCATGCAAGTCTGGGCCTAGCTAAGAGGGATATGTGAAGACACCCTCCAAAAAAAGATGTTGTATAACTGATAAGAATATTTTAAAAGTGTTCCGCAAATTTCCTTTTCAGCAAAAACTATGGGCTTCTAAAGTGACAGTTCCTGCAGGAATGAGCATCTACAGAGTCTGGATGTAAAATTCATCATCCCTGTTTTTTACAAGCAAAAGATCAGACACTTCTTGGTTTTTATTTGGCAGCAATGAAGAGATGAAGTCACTGAGTAGACAAAAATAACTATTAAGCCACTAGAGAAGCTGCAGGTTAGATTGTGATCCCCACTGATATGGGAAATCCGTACCTAATTTCTGTAGACAGTGCCCTTGTACCACATGCAAGCAGGAAATTCCAGTGCTCCCCCAGCACTCATGACCACAGAGTCGTAGAATCACAGAATGCCAGGTTGGAAGGGACCTCACGGATCCTCTGGTCCAACCTTTGTAGGCAAAAGCACGGCCTAGACAAGATAGCCTAGCACCTCGCCCAGCTGAATCTTAAAGTTTCCCAGTGTTGGGGAAACCACCACTTCCCTGGAGAGCTTTTGCCAATGGCTGATTGTTCTCATAGCGAAAAGTTTTCCTCTTTTGTCCAATCAGAATATTTCCAGAAGGAACTTTTACCTATCACCCCTTGTCTTTTTCATGGGACTCCTTATAAAAATGGAGTTTCCATCTTCCTTGCAGCCACCCTTTAAATAGTGGAACACAGTGATTAGGTCCCTCTAAGCCTTTTCTCCAGGCTGAACAAATCCAGTTCTCTCAGCTTTTCCTCACATGGCTAGCTTCCCAGTCCTTTGGTCATCTCTGTGGCCTTTCTTTGGACCCTCTCTCTCCTGCCCACATCTTTAGTGTTGATTCTCAGCTCTGGAAGGGTTTTTCCTGTGCCTAACCTGGCCATTTTTCTACAGATGTAGGAAGAGCTCTGCAGAAGAGTGTAAGGATCCTGAGCATACAAGCCCCTACAGGGAAGAAAGCATTTGCATGTCATCATTTTAAACAGAGATGTGAAAATAACAGGTTTTTTTCAGATGCCTGGTCAGGACCACAAAAAAAAAAAAAAAAAAAAAAAAAAAAGAAGTATTTAGAGTTCATTTAAAAAATCTCTTTCTTCCTCCAGTGACTCTAAAATGGCCATCATCATTTAACAAGTTTTAGTATCTAGTTTCAGTCACACAGAATCTGGCTGGTTTTCTGTCCAAGAAATTAAAATTCTTTTTTCTGGTTCTTGGATTGCATTTGTAGAGGGTTTTTTGCCTAGACTAATTTTAAGTATGCTTTATAAAATATTCGATGCTTCCAATCCCTTCTGAGAATACAGATATTTTTATCCTTGATTTTGGAGAGAAAAAGAAAGGAGACCACTAGGGTTTAAAATCACTAGGGTTTCCTTTGTTCATTCCTTTAATATTTTCCTATTTCTAGCATGTGGCTTTCCTCTCTAACAAGGTATTATTCTTAATATATTCAGCAGGAAGAAAAGAGAGTCTGAAAGTGACCGGAGCAGCTGCTTGAACCCTCTTACATGCTAAAACTCCTTAAAGGTTCAGGCTTGCTCTGAACTGAACAAAGACAGCCATGCTTGCAAACAGACATACTTTCCAACTGCATCTGTTTGCCTAGAAGAAAAAAATTATGAATTATTCTGTGTAATCATACTCCTGCATTATGGCTCCTGTCGGTTTATATCATGTGTGAGTAACAAACCAATGTCAGTCCCACAAATTTTAAAGGAGAACAAAACCCGGTGAAGTATATATATAACATCAGCTGAATGGAACCAAAATAACCATCCATCTAGCAAGGAGAAAACCACATCTGATCTAGGGAAAAGGACTGTTTTCTGCTTGATCTGGAGATTAAAAATATATCATATCTAATATGAAACCAAAGCGACACCATCCCCAGTACAGAGAGGAAAACCACAACTTTTAGAGTAAATCTGAAAGAATAAAGGAGTTACTAAAAAAATCATGTGACTGTGAGTCCTTGCTGGCATTTCTACACTTGTCAGTCTACTATTTTCCACAATTTTTAATGGTTTTTGCTTGCATCTTACTCAGTACCCTATCTATCAGGGCTCCTTAAAATATCCTGTGGAAAATGTTGGCACAGAAGACAATCTCGAGACAATGCCACCTTCAGCTCTCTGCCCACCACTTGTGCTGCATGTACCACCCCAGCAGCAGATGCTTCCTCAGCACCAGGGTTCCCTCCCTTGCTGTAACCCTGGTGTATAATCATGATATTACTGTGATGAGTGCCCAGAACAGGCACAACCCAGCTCAGCCACTGAGAGATGGAGAAATGGATCCGGCTGAAAGATTTTCTGCTGAGGTTAGTCTTTAGGTGGATTTGCTCTGCAGGTGGCCTCACAAACAGTTGCGCTGCCTGTCCACAGGGAGTGGATGTATAGCTGAGCTCTGTGAGACAGGGAAACCGTTCTCAATTATCGCATCAAAGCTCACACATTAGGTGGAAGCACATAACACACAGTCTTTGCAAAGGTCTCTAACACAAATTCACAGAATTTTAGGTGATATTGTCATAAACAAGTTTCAGACCAGAAAAATAATGCAACCTCACGCTGTCTCCTGCTCTAGTCTCCCCATGACTCTGAGCTAGTGCTTAGGCCTAGGTCAGTTTTTTTTGAAAGTCTATTCTGTTCTTTCCCTGCTGCATGTGGTTTCTTTTATTCTTCTACCCTCTTCTATATTCACACTTAGTCATCTGTAGTTTTCATTTTTTTCCATCAAAAATGGCTAGAGAGAAGTGTTTTCTATTATTGTCTCCCTTTGATGCCTCCACAAGACTCACCAGGCATTTCTGGCGATGCTGATGTGAATTTAGAAATAAAAATACTCTGAAGTATACTGTGAAAATACTCCAAAATATCCCCCAAATGGCAACCAACATTTTATTCCAGTCAAAATTATTTTCCCTTCTGTGTGACCACTGAACCAATCCCTTCTTTAGCTTTGGCCATTCCCTCCCACCAGCTGCTTACTCTCTCTGTGTCTTGATATTAGACCAAACTTTCTTGTTTCCTGCCACTCTCATTTCAAGAGTCTCTTATTAAAATAAAAATCTTTAAAGATAGCCAAAAGCCAAGATCATTGCTGGGCTTTTGAGATAGCTGCTGCGGAGACAGAGAGAATGAGACAGCTGAACACCTTGCCTGTTCTCTCACAGGACCCTTCTGCTGTGGGACTGCTGAGGGACAAGGAACAACAGGTACCAATTGCTGCCACAACAGTGCACTATTGACAGTACCGCACCAACCGGGACTCCGTGACCCCCATCCACGAGATGATCCACGAACTGGAGAGACAGGAAATGCTCAGCAAGACTCGCTCACCCTTCAACAGTCCCATATGGCCTGTGCCTAGGTCCAGTGGAGAGTGGAGACCGACAGCAGACTATTGTGGCCAGAATGGAGTCACACCAGCACTGAGTGCTGCCGTGCTGGAAATGCTGGAACTTCAGGGTGAACTGGAGCCCAAGGCAGCCGAGTGGTGCCACAACTGACATTGCTAACGTGTTTTTCTCCATTCCTCTGGCAGCAGAGTGCAGGCCTCAGTTTGCCTTCACCTGGAGGGGCGTGCAGTACACCTGGAACCGACTGCCCCAGGGGTGGAAGCACAGTCCCACCATCTGCCATGGGCTGATCCAGGCTGCACTGGAAAAGGGTGAGGCTCCAGAACACTTGCAGAACACTGATGGTATCATTGTGTGAGGCAACAGGGATGAGGAAGTTTTTGAGAAAGGAGAGAAGATAATCCAAATCCTTCTGAAGGCTGGTTTTGATATAAAGCAAAGTAAGGTCAAGGGACCTACCCAGGAAATTCAGATTTTAGGAGTAAATGGCAAGATGTATGTCATCAGATTCCAATGGATGTGGTCGACAAAACAGCAGCTGTGTCCCCATCAATCTGTATAAAGGAAACACAAGCTTTCACAGGTGCTCTGGGGTTTCGGAGGCAGCGTATTCCAGATTACAGTCAGACTGTAAGCCTTCTCTATCAAGTGGCCCAGAAGGAGAACAATTTTAAGTGGGGTCCTGAACAACAAGAAGCTTTTGATCAAATTAAACCGGAGACTGTTCATGCAGTGGCCCTTGGGCCAAGGACAAGATGTGTAAAGTGTGCTCCACACTGCAGCCAGGGAGAATGGTCCCTCGGAGTCTCTGGCAAAAAGTACCTGGAGAGACTCGACAACCACTCAGGTTCTGGAGTTGGGGATACAAAGGATCTGCAGCCAGCTACACCCCAGCTGAGAAAGAGACACTGGCAGCTTATGAAGGGGTCCGAGCAGCCTCAGAAGTAATTGGCACCGAAGTGCAGCTGCTTCTGGCACTCCGACTACCAGTGCTGGGCTGGATGTTCAAAGGGAAAGTCCCTTCCACACATCATGCCACTGATGCCACGTGGAGTAAGTGGGTCATGCTGACCACCCAGCAAGCTCAAATAGGAAAACCCAATTGCCCAGGGGTCTTGGAATTCATCATGACAGCAAAAATTTTGGACTATCATCATCAGAGGAGGAGGGAAAGGTGACACATACTGAGGAAGCTCCACCATATAATCAGCTACCAGAAAATGAAAAGCAATATGCTCTCTTTACTGGTGATTCCAGTAAGGATAGAATGGTATGGCTGGGTACTGTTAGGGCTTTTCTGTGTTGTAGGTACTCATGTGGGGATTGTTCACCTTTCTTGTACACCCTTTTAGTAATTTTGTTGCTGTGACTGTTCATTTCTTATTTCATTGCTGTTTCCAGTAAATCGTTCTCGTCTCAGCCTGTGATCTTTACCTTTTGTGCCTCCAATTCTCCTCCCCAGCCTGCTGCAGGGGAAGGAGGGATGGAGGGAGTGAGTGAGTGGCACACGGTTTGGGGTGTTTCGGTGGGAACACTAAACTGGGGAATACCACTCCTAAACCATGACAGCAGGTTAGGGGAAGTCTAGCAGGAGCACATGCAAAACTTTCTAATCAGCCCTAAGATGCATTGATGTTGTCTGACAAGAACATTGTCTTTTGTTTCTTGAAAAAGGGGGAAAAAAGGCACAAACAGATCCAAGCTCTTTAACTGGTATTTCCCCCTCCCATGGTTCTTTGCCAGATTTTCTTTTGCCATCAAACAATCAAGTCTCAGTGGAAAGGTTTTTGGTTTTCTACTGAATTTAAGTCTTCTGTGAGCTCCAAACAGCTCAGCAAAAAGGAAGTTTCTACAGGATCATCCACCTTCATAATGCTGGTGGAAGCTTTCTTTCAAGCTTCAATACTACCATTGCAGATAACTAAGCTGACTGAAGATGTGCATATGCTGTGCTATAAAGGGAGAGCTGGCACCCACGCCCTGGTCGTGTTAAATTGATGTTTAATTTACTATTAATAGTCCTTTGAAAGGAAATTAAATTATGAATCCTGTATATTGGTCTCAGAGTTGCACATTTCTCATAGAACGTGCTGCAACATTTGTGGAGCGCTCAGAAAAGACAGACACAGGACTATATTTGTATCCCCTTGTCTGCTCCAGCCAGCACAGTATGAGAGTTCATTAACTTGATTGAAAGCAGAAGTGCCTTCTCTCCCCAACCCATTAAAGAGATACAGATTTGAGCTGGCAGAGAAGCTACTCTGTACCTGCTCAAACAGCCCTCTAAATCACATGCTCGTCAGTGGCTCAGAGCAGTGGAGTTAGGCTGCGGTTCTATAAAAGCAGTTTGTTTTTCAGAAGTTGCTAAACTCATCCTTCAGCCTCTTGAATTCCTTTTGTAACAGGAGGCACTCGGAGAGCTTCTGCTGCAATGCTATCCAGAGGCACCTGCCAAGGGGTCTCACCCTCTGCAAATGGGCACAATTGGAGTGAACAAGCCTGCTGGAGCCCGACGTGAATTGTGCTTAATCAATCCCTCAGAAAATCCCTGAGCTGCTCCTTAGGCCTTGCTAGGCAGTTTCTATAAAACATGAAAAAAGTAATTTGAATGGAAGCAATGGCCAGGTTAGATAAGCACAGCAAGACCTTGCTGCTTTTTGGTTTTCTGTGCCCCACTTCACATGATATGGCATGTAGTGAGGAGTAGGTGGGAATCAGGCTAAAACAGGGCTTGGCTAAAATGTATTTCCCAAGCTTGCTGCAGTTCTTTGGCAGATCAGGCATCCTTTTCTGTGTCTGCCTGTCCAGCACACCAGTCCATGCTGGACCAGCGTGGCTGGGCTTTGCAGGGCAGCAGCCTCCCATCCCTCTGTGTGCTGCAGTGGGAACATAGCACCCACTGCCTGGCAGCTGGGGAAGCTTGGCCAGAGGGAAGGAGCAACTGGGATACCAGGCAGCTGCTGTGTCTCTCAAAAAATGCAAATGGCCTCCATGAGGCAGAGAAGGGAAGGCAGGGGCTTCCAGCTACCATGCTGTGCAGGGACTTGCCAACTAAATGAGCAGGGAACGGATGGTGCCTGGCTCTCCGCAGGAACTGGGGACCAATTGGCAAAGGCAAGAGGAGAGACAGCTCTATTTTTCCATGGCTAGCCAAGGGAGTACAACTTTACTGTGATTCTTTAGTTTATCATAGGCCATCTACAAAAAGGTGCTGCGTTTTGCATATCTTTTTGTGTGCACAGCAGAACATGAGCCACCTCTTGGGAAAATCACCACAGGACATAAACAGCCCTCTATGTCACAGTGGCTACAGCTACAGCAGCAAGCTGAAATGGTCCAGGGCATGGATCCCATCACTGGCACCGGAGCATCTGCACTGTTTAACTGCTGATGTGTTTATTGGCAGGTTTATTGACACAGGTTTGACCTGTGCCAACAGTTCCAGGCAATGCCAGAGCATGTTTTGATGCTGAGGGATTTTCACAAAAGGCAGTATTGATGAGGTCCCTTCCTTTTTGGGGGAAGACAGCTTACCTCTATGATTTCAAGCTGTGACACTTACTGTGAGGACTGCAGAAGGAGCCCTGGCCTGGTTTATTTGCTGGTAGAGATACAACCACTGAGGCCAGAACTGGTCTGTTTCTGGGTAAAATTTTAGAATTATTATTGTAACTATTTTAAATAATAAGCCATAGCCATTCTACTAAGATTAGCAAGTAGAATATACTAAAATGCATGTTTGGACACTTATTAAAATGGTGAAAGTGTAAGTCAGATATACTGGCTGCTGCATAGTAGGTCTGTATTAGTTTTTACGTAAAAATACCTACCAAATGTTAAATTGAGTAGGTTATAAAACCTATGATTCTCTGACTTTACACATTTTATTTTCTTGCCTGTCAGGCTCTGGAAGGTTGGCTGCTTCTGATCTGGAGCAAGCAACATTTAACAGCACAGCAATCAGCAGTGATCAAAACTACTTCAGCTGAAAGTTCATTTTTTGCCCATGATACCAAATATTATTTGCTGCGGTGCACACCGGCTGTGTAGGATCATTTGCTCCAAAGGGATAAGTTCTCAGTGAGACACATGGCTCTGAAAAAGCTAGCTGGGCTTGTTGTTTACAATATCTGCTCTGAGAAGTGGCTCTATCATCAGCGGAAATGCTGCCAGGGGCGGGCAGATTTCCTTAAAATGTCAAAGTTATCATTACTCTCACTTCATCAAAGATCTTATTGAGACAAACTCTGGTGACATTCACCCCTTCCTGGCGATTCTGCTTGTCAGGAGGTCTAATTCCTCTGTCTCCCAAACCACAGGCGCTTTCTGCATGACAGGACATGAGTCTGCCTCAGCTTCACATGACATGTGTAATGTGCCTGTGCTCTGAAAGCCACAGAGACACGATGAGAGGAAGGCGGTATCCTGAGACAGCATTTCTCTTTCCACTTCAGCTTGCTACCTGTGAGGAGTTCCCTATGAACATCTACAGAGTTTCAACCCCTCTTTAAAACCCGGTCTCGTGGTGATGCCTATGAAGCTCGACTCACAACACAGTCAAGGAGAGTGTTCAGCAAGTCGAGATAAGTGCTCGTCAAGTCACTGACTCCGCCAGGCACCTTGTCCTCCCAACCCTCCCTCAGTGCACACTCCCCGGTGCCTGAAGCTTTCAGAGGAGTTTTCAGGAAAAAAGACCCCCTTCCCTTCATCAGTGAAGAGAGTCTAGTGAGACAGGCCTCCCTGGGTTAGAGTCACTCCTAGGGAGTTTTTCCTTCTTTCTCTTCCCTCCACCCCATTTCCACAGTAAGTGTCTGAGTTCCTCAGCAGGCTTTAAATAGAAATCAGCAGGAAGGGCAGGCAAGGTTGATCAGCTTTGCACACAGCAGGAGGTGCTAGTGCAGTCATCAAGAATTAACACATCAGTTTCAAACCAGGGACAGAGAGACAGCAAAGATGATATACCACACACACAAATTGCAATTCAGCATCGCTGAAAAGACTCCAAGAAGCAGGGCTCCATTGCAGGGGGCACAATGATGCTGCCTTCAAATCAAGCACTCCAGATTTATACCCATGCTGCTCTTCGCATCCCTTCTTCCAAAGGAAGAATTGCAGCCTGGGATTAACAATTCCCATTAAAAAAAAAAAAAAGAAAAAAAAAAAAGTTATATTAGCAGATCATAATCACCTGCAAATCATTTGGAAAAGAAGAGCTCTTATCAACTTGAATAAAATCATGAAATAAATTCAATATGTTATTTATTCTTTATGAATGAGCAACTGGGGTACTGGCTGGGGATATTCTATGGGAACAGAAGATAATTATCTCATTTTACTGACACCATTAAAACCCAGGTAGACTTTTCATTGACTAGCTCATTTTCATTTGTTCCAAACAGCCAAATGGCAACAGAAAACCGTGCAGCACAGCAGCAATACAAGAGAGTAATTCTGAAGGCAGATTTTACAGATGTAAAAGCCAATAAAGGTTCTTGAGTCTTATTTTCCTCCAACCAGTGTACAAACTCGCCTTTATCAAAGCAAAGACAGGCTCTTGGGGCTGGTGGTAGAAGTCACAATTGTAAGTTTAACAAACCCTGTGTGTAAATCTGATGTGTTATTTATAAAGGTCTCCCAAGTAAATATTGATGAGCCAACTGTTCAGCTAGGTTACTCAGCATATACGTAGTGTATTTGTGAACCAGAAACCTAAAAAGCCTAGCCAACAATGAAACTAGCTGGATAAGAAAAGACACCCTTTGTGGCCTGCAGGCCTGTAGTTGCCATTCCACACTATCAGTATTGACTAGCAGTGTCAGTATTGACTGATCTCAACGATCAGTTCTTTGTTTCCTACAACTCTATCTTAGACCTTTACCAGAGCATTTGCATTTCAAAAATATAAACATATATGAGTGCTCAAATTGGTTACTTACCCCTAGAAATCTTGATGTCACCCTACTGACATTCAGTTTTTGAGTCTGAAAGCCATCTGTCCTTATGTTCTTCTCCAAGGTCCAACTGCAAGCGGACTACAGTCCACAGATCTGGACCTTTTTATGCCTTCCACAAAAATCATATGGAAGCAAGTCAGAGCCAAAAGAACGAAAGAACAGAGAAAGAAAGAAACGGTGATTTGTGGCCTAAGGAAGAGCTAAAATTTTCTTCCCATACTGTAAAACTGCAGCAGAACATCAGGAAAACTCATTCACAACCTGCAAGTACTACATCTCCTCCATGTGAGTCTGACAGATCATTATGATTTGCATTTATATCTCTGTGATAGAGAAACTAAAAGCAGTAAGAAGTTGAAACTCTGCATCAGGTCATTGGTAATTTTTTTTTGACCATAGGTATGTGAACAGTCTGAAAGGACCAGAAAGTCTTAACCTAAATGCAGATCGTACCTGGAGCTCCAAGTTCATGGTGACTGAAAAGGAAGACTCTTCAAGCTGTGCTTCACCATGGCTGGTGGCATGATATTTCTTGCAATCCTATCAGCTTAAAAGTGAAGGTGATGGAGTTGTATTATCAGGTTCAGCTGAGTAGAGGAAAAATTGAGATGTAGTATCAGATAATTCAGGAAGTGTTTTTTGTTTAAAACCTAACTGCAGCCATGGGGGTGTGGAGATAGAGAAAATGGAGCTGTTAAAATTTGCCAATTCTCCAAAATCATTACATTTTGCAGAAATAGCTTCCTTTTTTCATGAAGTTTTGGCAAAGTTCAACCTTAAGTTCAATCGAAATGTGCCTTTTTTTCAAAGTGTCTTACCTGGCTCCTAGCCAGACCATCTCTTCTACTGTGTGGAAGTCAGAGAGCCCAGCGCCCGGTGTTACCTCTAACCCACACTTCTTTCCTTTCTGAAGCAGAATCATTTTCCTTTCTGTCCTTTGCCCTTTTTTCTCAATTTTTTTCCCCCAGCAGAAATAGTACACTAGGGCTAATACCAGATGTTAATGTCTCCTGCCTTCTTTTTTATGGAAATACAGAAACAAGACAATTTCTCATCTCTCTGACAGTGCCACTAACTCTACATGGTTTTCTCACCAGTGCATAGCAGCAAGGGAAAACTGATGCCCATTTATTCATCATTATTTGATGAATAAATGGGCATCTCACCCTAGTTTTATAGGGGTTTGATTTTAGGACCTAACAAGAACTATTTGAACGCTTCAGGCCTTTTCCTTTCTCTTTTCTCTCTTCCTTCCCTCACCAGCTAGCCTATGCCTTGTGATCACAGTAATAAAATTACACCTCTCTTGCACTGCTTCTGCCACCCTATTTCTTCCACTCTGGAGGGCTTTTCTGCAAATTACAATGTCTTGTGATAGTTATTATGTTAACCATATATCAGAGCTAATATTAACTGTATATACACAGTATTTCACCAGGATCTGGTGCATCATTGTTTACTCTTAAGTGACCCTCTGCATAACATAGGCTGTTAAACGCAGATCTGGCATTTATCTTGCCTTTTTCTAAACAATCTTTGTCCTTCCACTGAATTGTTTTGAGGATTCCGGCTGTCACACACCAGCTTGTTGTCTTTATTCCTTTCATAGGTACGTAAGAGAACACTTTTTTCCTTCTCTATAGCCCCAGTGCTCAGGCCCCTGTTCTCCCTTCACACCTGCAGTCTCTCTGTGAGGCAGCTGCTTCCCATTAGCTTCACCTGGGATACTGAAGACCTGCTCCACAAGACTGGATCTTTAGTAGCATGCAGAGGACTTTTACCTTCTAGTGGTGCAGCAGTAGACTGGACAATGCTCCATTGCCTTTTTTCAATAAGCCTCTTTAACAAAACCATACTAAAGCTTTTGTGGTAACTTTTGTCCAGAGATTCAGGAAATTCATTTCATTTCCTTCAGTGGAGATTTTGGCTTATCACAACAAAGTCAAATCCTTCAGGTTTTCATTGCATTAGTCCTGCTAGGGAAAGCTGAGCATTAAAACCCCAAACAAATAACAGTTTATTACATTACACAACAGGCAAGCAGGCATTGCCAAGGTCTAAAATGCAGAATGTTTGCAACTTTATTATTGAGTCTTTCTTTTATTTATCACTGAATTCTGAAGACTTCTCTATAAACAAAGGGACCCAGCCAGACCAAAGGGTACCTTCCCTCTGAAACAGAAGATTAAATGTAAATGCTAAATGGCAGATCTTTAAAACATGGAGATGAGATTGTCAAAAGACTTAGTAGCTATTGTATTTTTATTTGTTCTAGGCTTAAGAGGAAGAAGGTCACTTATCGGGTAAATTAATACAAAATTTCCTACTCATGTTATGTTTAAAATCATCTTAGTCTCCCTAATGTTAAGGATTCAATTCACTTCTGATTGAAAATTCATTTCTTCTCTTGTTCTCATTTGCCCATATTTTCTGCTGAGGAATGTAATACACCTTGGTATACTATGGCAAAGGAAGGGTAATACATATCCTACTGAACACAGATTTTATGGGCTCAGAAAATTGGGAGTTAAGATGCAACTAAAAGAATAAATCCATTGGCTGTCAGTAATTAGTATATTCATAGTATATTGTTGCGTGGTTGAGGCAGTAAAAAAACAAAGATCGTGCCTTTGCTAGAAAAAACAGTAGTGTTAACAGGAAATAATTAGTAAGCCATATCCACATTACTTAAAATCTGCATAGGGCCTAGGCATCTTTAGATTTTGTTGTTAGATAGGTAAATAAAGTAAGTATTGTGTCTCAAACTAGTGGGGCACACCTGACAACCAGCTGACCTTGGGAAACTGAAGTGAGCTAATCTACACTAAAATGAAGACCGTGCCGCAGTGAAAACAAAACCCTGAATAGGACACAATGAAAATAAGATACCGAATTCTCAGCTTTGCGTGGGGAGCCCCTCTGAATTGCACCTTGGTGGGCACAAGCTGATTTGCCTAGATGGCAAACAAAGATTTTTTTCCTTTCTCACTTGAGCTGCTCCAGAGCTGGACTCCCTTCTTGATGCGATCTCTTGACACAGTCCAGCTCTTGGATGGTTCCCTGCGCCCAGAAGAGGAGCATTCCTACCTTCATCATCCACAGGCACAGGGCTGTGCTAGAGGAACAGCTTCCTCACAAAATCACACAAAGGTCAGAACAAAGCCAAGGTATTTATTTTCTGAAAAAAAAGGGTGGATAATGTCTTAGATAGGGTGTTAAATGGTATAGATTTAATTCTTATCTTGGCAAACAGCTTCAATTTAGATATGTAAATATCTGTCTTTGATCTGGAGAAATAAAGCAGGGGTGCTGCTTCTCTTGATGGGATGATGTCATGGTTCAGATTACGTCCTCATTTCCTGTTGGTGCTTTCCCAGACCGGGCACACACTGAGTCTGACTATTGTTAAGCTCCGTGTGACTGGTGAGCAAGCCAGCCAGAGACCAGGCGAAATTTCTATTTTTGTTTTGCCTTCTTAAATCGAGACTGACACACTAACATAAATAAGCACAAATATTTCCAGAAAGCTGCATTTCCAGGGCTTTTTCCCCTAATACAAAGAACAGCAAGTTATTATCCTGTCAATGAGCAAACAAGAACACCCACAGCCATTTGTTCAGAGCAGCTTCCTGCCACAACCGTGCAGCACATGCTCGAAACGACAGCCGAGCTTGAGGATGTACGCCCAGAGCGCCAGCTCCTGCTTCCAGGTGGCTCTGGCAGCCCAGCAGGACACCATGGCCACCCTCCCCAGCTGTCCCCTCTCCTTGACCCCTCCTCATCCCTCCTCTCCCTGCAGGTACACCCAGCGGGCGCACAGCCAGCCTCAAACCCATTCGAATCCGAAACAATTCCTTTGTTTACACCCACAGAACCAGGCTCATCTGAAGCGTGCTCACCTTTAAAACTATCAGGGAGCACAAAGCAGAGCCGTACGGGTCAAGGAAGAAAGGCCCCAAACCCAGGGATGAAAATAATTTTGTCATCACATCCACAGCGTAGAGATTAAAAGAAATAAAATTAGAAAACCCCCCTGTGTTAGTGTTCAGCCTCCCCTCCTAAAGATAAGTCAGAAGGACAGTGTGCATCTCCCTCCTGAAGCTTTGCTAATTCGAGCAGTTTTGCTAGCTGGGAGATTTGGAAGGAGGGAGAGTAAGCAAATTCTGCATCTCCACTGTGCCAGAAATTTTCCTAGAAGCAGAAGACTTTGTACCATATCCTCAGCTTGATACCATATTTTAAAAAATACTATGTGACAAACGCAATCAAAACCATACACAGTGCCAGTAGATGCAGAGAAACTGTTTTGTAGATGCAAACATGTGTTCATCAGTGTGCTGCAGTGCCAAAAAGCTTCAAGTTGTGTGAGAAGGGAGGAAAATCAACTCCAGAAAAACAAAACGGTTACAGATTGTCATCAGTCAGTGCTAGTCCAGTCTGTCCTGATACAACTTTCCTTCTTCATGAGAGGGCAGGGTAACAGAAAATTCGTATCAGAAAAATAAAGAGTAGAAAGAGAGCAACTGGCTTGTGCCTGACAGGAATTTCTCCAGCAGCACAGAAAGACTCATTAGAATTTTTCCCATGACACACCACAAAAGATGGCTGGAGAAAACAAAGTGAGGTGCTGGAGCTCAGTATATTTCTTTGTCCTTGAGAAGCCTGGCCTTGCTGAATCTCACGGGCTAATGCATGCATAATTTGAGGCAGCTGATTAAGTTTATTGTGTTCCTGACTAAGTCGAGAGGAGTGAGGGAGGGAGGGGGAAAAAGAAACAGAGTTGGCTTTAATTAAAGCTCTGCTATTGTCTTTAATATTTACATAGTGTGCTATCATAATTGATCCTGATTGGAGACTTAAGATGCACAGAAGAAAACGACACGCTGGAAGTCCCCAGCTGAGGAAACAAAAAAAAGGGGCAGCCCCCTCCCCTTCCCCCCATCACTCCCAGCCAAATCAAAAGCCACGGAAGAGGAATTGTGCCGAGGCTCTATATAAACCCGGAGCTCTGCATGGGCTCAGAGCAGCACAGCTCCTTTCACGCGCCGGTGAGCTGCGAGCGGGCGGCTGCGCTGGCAGGGACAGGAGCATCCTCTGGCTTCACACGCCTGGTCAGGTGTGAGCTGCTCCTCGGGTGTGGGGCTGGACAAGAGGCTGGGAGAGCTGCTGCACCTGCTGAGGCTGTCTGGTGCTGTTTCCTAGGTTTAAGTGAGGAGTTCCCCACGAGGAGGAGACCACAAGCTCCACAGGAGAAGGAAGCAGTGGCTCTGCAGAGGAGAGTAATCATTCCTTAATATCCCTTCCACCAATGTCTGTTGTAAGGAGTTCTTCACAGAGGAGGGCCACATGTAATTCTGTTGGAAATGGTAGAACTGTCAGTGTTTCTTCAATTTAGAAAGACTGAGAAGTCTAGATCTGAATCAAAGACGCCAACCTCCTACAGCCTGGGCTGTTCTCTGGTCTGGGTCCAAGTGCTATATTTCAGAGCCACCTCTACAGTGCCCTGGGCTGCAGTCACAGATCTCCTGATGGTTGGATGCAGAAGCTCATAACTGCTTGCCCGTGCAGCATAGGTAGCCCCCAAAGAGATGGTTTAAGTATCTGTGTGAGGTCCCTTTTGATTCAGGATTGCAGATATTTTGTTTGCAATTACATGCAAAGGCAGGCACCGTTCTGCTCTCACTGATGCTGCAACCACTTGGAATGGAAAATATGCATTGCAGTATTCCCCGTGGAAAACTCCCTTCAGATTTCTCATTAACTTCCCTCATAGAAAATAATAAATAAGAAGAGTTTATGATTTACCAGGTATATTGATTTACCAGACCTTGACTTTATATTTTTATTGTTTTGCTTTAACTTTCTAGTCACGGCAGAACAGATAAACCAAAAAGAAGTTTCTGTCCCTCCCTTCAGAGCATAGCTATGACTCACAAAGTTCGTGCATTCACTTGGAAATATGGTGCTGCATCACTCTCACTCCATAACAGCAATAACGTACAGAAACTGCACTGATGCTTCAGGCATCAGATAACCTATTTACTGGCAGGGAGGGCCTAAACCTGCACAGCTGTTTTCACTAGCTCCTGACTCAGAATACAGCAGGGACCGCTGGCAGACTCAAGAGCTACTTAAAGGTTTAGTACTCTGGTCCAATTCATTATTTGTATTCCTTTTTCTTCGATATAAAAACTACAATGCTAGAAGAGCATAAGCATCATTAGATATGCAAGACACTACAAAATGCCTAGGAAACCATTTACAACACCTCTCTAGATGCTGTACAATATCCATGATGATGGTATCCAAAGCAGTGCAGTTGTTGATACCAGCAAGAACTTTCTGCCAGTAATCACAGACCTTGTGGAAACCAATGCTGGTATAAAAAGAGACATTTTTCTAGAGGTTAATACCACTGAGATTCAAGAACAAAATATTACTTTTCTTCTTCAGATATTTCAGTTCAAACAGTCAGGCTTAGGCTTCTCTGTGTGATGTCACCCTTTTGCCTATGCTGTAACCAGACTATAAAGATAACTCACCAGGAACACGAACAAATTTTCAGGAGAATTGCCGAGAGGGACATGAAGACCATTGTGAAAAGAGCATTTCTATCCTAACCTACACTGCTGATTCTGGAATGGAAAGCTGTAATAGTTTGAGGTTCAGCATGGGCAGATACTTTATTCCAGGCATAGGCACCCACTCAATTCTGCAAAGGAAAAGAGCATAAAATAGGTTGGAAACTGCACTGTAGGTAGGAGTCAAATTGTAAATGGAAAGGGATATTTTCTCCTCCTTTTTATTGCAAGCAGCCTGTTTTATCCCAGCAGTTTGTATTTGGACTACATTTCCAGACACATAAAAGTTATGTGGGAATAAAGCAGCTGAAGAGGTGGTCCTTTTTAAAACTCTTTTCTTTTTAAATGGTATTTCGAAGTGAAGATGAACACTGGTTGAGGTAGAAAGTCTTCCTGCAGCTCACCATCTGCCCCTGCACAGGGTATTATAGCACTTACTGGCTTTACTTAGCTGTTAATGAAAAACTACCATCAACAGCTGCCATCACTCCCACTACAGATTGTAATAAACAATAGCCCATTTGGCTAATAGCCCTCATTCTCCTGCTCTAGAGAAAAAATAGCTAGGTAGTCCACAAAGAATCAGTAAAATTGAGAGACAAGAAAAGATGGCTAGAACTCTGTGATTCATTTGACTTTATTGGAACTGTGTTTTGCCCAGCCTTGAAAACCACCTTAAAAAAAACATGCGTATATATATATATATGTGTGTGTGTATATATATATAAACTGTGGGGCAATTAAAATGACTCCAGTTTTAATTTTCCCTGAAGTCTTTTCTATTGACCACAGTGGGAGCAGGGATGGTCCACCAGTCAATTATAAAAAATCCACTCTACTTTTATAAAATTAAGAATTTATAATTGGGTATGTACTCAGTTTCAGACTCTAGAATTTTGCCTTTTTCAGACTTTAGAATTTTTTGCCTTCTGATGTCTTTTCATGAATCAGCTTTGTTTTACCCCACTTTCAATGAAGTAATGAAATATTCTCTTCATTGTCTCTGAGGTTTATTGACTCAGAAGATCTCTGCTTCTCTTTAAGCATATCAGTGAGTCCCAAGGGTTTGCCAAAATTTCTGCTGGAAACTTGGCTGATCAGTATCAGTTTGGCCAGTCTTATTTTCAGACAGAAGAAATCCAACTTTTTAAAATATGTCTTCAAACATCTGCTTGTAGCTCTTGCTTCTAATCCTAAAGTTGAGCTCTTTGTTATTCATACTTAGAAGAGTAATATAGGTGGATCACTGTAAGTGTGATGAAATAATAGCGTTTAGTTTTATGTGATGCTGTCGTAAAATTAGTAAGACACATTCATGGCTCAACATCTCCTCCAAGTGAAAAGGAAAGCTCCACCCATATACTTCACAGATCAGTGGGAAAATGAAAGATTGGATAACTGGAACAACCAGCAGCTCTGCTGTGACATGCACATGAGTATAAATCCCAATGGAGATGCAGACACAGCACAGAGCTACAACAGGGGCAGACTGCTTTATCCAAATTTCACTTAGACCTCCTTAACTGAGACTTTGTCAAGAGAAGTACACTAAGAGTTCATGCAATAAATGACCAGCCTAAGAATTGCTTTAGAGATATGGGAAACAAGCTATTCTCGGAGCTTTCTAGAACACTTGGCTATTTTCAGGCTCTTGTCTTGTTTCCTTTACTTATCTACTATATTTTCATTTTCCACTTTGAGAAATCCACACCACATAATTCCAAACAGTCAGCTATATTTGGAATTAAATTTTTTTTCTTTCATTTTCATTGTTCTTCACCCTGTACAAGAAGAGTGGAGTGAGCAGATGAACAATTTTTTTGAGCATATGAGACTGGCAAGACCAATACTGGAAGAGTGTAGTCAAATCTGTTATCTAAGTTTTAAAAAAAGATACTTGAAAATTGAAAAAGAGGTAGAAGGGAGCCAGAAAAGTTTTCAGTTGGCCAGGGAAAATGAGTTACACTGAGAAAATGAAGATCAGCTTTCTTAGAACAAGGAAGTCCAGATAAAGGGACAAACATCAAGAACTTATTTGAAAAAGTTTACAGAAATTATTTTCCTGGGATAAGTGAGAAGCTAAAAAAGGTCTAGAGTAAATGGACAAACATTAAAATTTTATGTAGTTAGGTATAAATAAACATTCTTTTCAGTCTTTCCTCCTACCAGCCTCATCCCTAGTCTCTCCAGTAAGGGACACAAATGCATGAATGAACTACCAAAGGAAATAGCAACTCCTGCGTATTTGACATCCTCAGGTGGGGATCAAACTTGCATTAACCAAACAGAAGTTACTGACCTCAGTATGCAAGTAACTGGATGAAGTTTAGGGGCCTTTTATAGGGAAGAAGTCAAACACAGAATATTTCATGGTCCATTTTGGTTTATCAGCTGTGGTTCCCCACAGCCAGCCATATGTATATATACTTAGGTGTTTTATTAACAACTTGAAATGCTAAAAAGAGGTAGACATTCAGTGTAGTGAGCACTAACTCCTCTGATAATTCAGATGTCTCCAAGCAAGAACTATTTCTAACACTACAAAGATATTTATGATTACTTCTCGTAATGCTGTGTACTTTGGTGTCTTTTCCAAAGTTCCCTCCTTTGGCACACTACAAGGCTCCAACATTTATCAGGGAAGCAAGCTGAGACACAGAGAACATAGGAACTATATGCCCACCTCTTCCATCACTCTCTTCAGCCGCTTGCAGGACTTTCATCTTTATACCTTCTACATTTTTGAGAATGGGGAGAAAGAGCATTTTCTTACCTTTGCAATATAATTTACATAATTTAAGTGAAGAATGATATCCAGTTGCCACACACCTCTTTTTTTTTCCCCATATCTGTCCATACCACAGGAAAAAAAGAAATCCGAGTGCTAAGTATCTGAAATACACTAGGAAGGAACAGATTTAATGGGAAGATTATTCCTTCTTTTCCTCAGATCAGACCATTTGTTTGAAAGCATGAACTACTTCATGTAACACAGTCCCAACCTCACATCTGGATCAGAGCTGCCCACAGCACTAAGAAAACCTCTTATTTTGCAAAGCTGCTCTGAGTGAAGGCACCCACATATTTACTTTCACAGCAGTGAGGCTGAGGCTTGCTGTACCACTCCAGAAATGCAGGCACTGTTAAGACCTACAAATGCTGCCCAGAGTGCAGAGGAAGTCAGAGTTTGGGTTTGTAAACATTTGAACCCCAAATCATCCAACACAAAATGGGCTTTTTCAAAGAATATATCTGACGTGTTACTCATTGCTCAAAAGACTATGGACACCTGGGTTTCCTCGGTATTTCAGTCACATATTTGGCATTAGAACTGTCAGAACATGTTGCAATCACTCAGATGACTAATACATTAAGGTATTTTTGTGGCAAAGGGCTGGAATACTTCCCACATTTCCCCTTTTGTCTTTTCAATAGAGATGGATTATCCCTTTCTTTCTCATTCCCTATTAAGTCCCTAAAATGTACACTTCATCAAAACACAGTGTCCAAGGATGTTAAGAGCTATACAGCACCTACAGTCCTCCCTAAATTGGACACTCTGTGTAATCTGCTCTTCTGGCAGCTCATCGTCATGTGAGGATGCACCAGGAATCGGCTTACAGGAACAAGGCTTTGTATGTTTGTTGTCCCAAGACCAGCACTGCTTGAGTTCCCCTGCTGCAAAACGGGAAGCTGAGGCCAGAGTGCTCTCAAAACTCAGAGGCTGGTGTCAGCCAGAATCCGAATGGTCACACAGAGGCCCTTCAGGCTTGCCATGCTCAGAACAGGCAGCTTCTGAGATTCATCTCAGCAGGGATCAAGTACAGCTCCATGAAAACAAACTCAGTTTCTAAAGTACAGTAAAAATGGTTCTTCATCTTTTCCCCCCACATGAGAGCCGTCATAGATACGTCTAGGAATCTGAAATTCAAAGTCCAGCTTAAAGCCTTACATTTCCAAATAGTCAAAATACCCTCTTGTCTCTTCTCTTCCAGTTCAGCATTGATCTCTGAAGGCAGATCATTCATAATTTGTCCCATAACAGGAAAGCCACTTTTATTTAAAAGATTGCACAGCCTTTCATTTGATATTAGCTGTCCATGAAGCACAGAAACCAATGACCACTTCAATTGTATCCTCATGGACAGGATGCAAATTCTTTTCTTTCCTGGTCTTCCGTGGTTTTCCTCTGCCTCTTCTCTAACAACTTTCTCTGAAACAGCTCACAAGAGTTATTGCCTTCCTCTCCTCAGCTTCTGCCTGGGCATGTGCAGAGGCAACCTTTGTTTTATGGAGGTGTGGAAGGTCACACTAATCCCTGTTTTCTGTGTTACAGAATGAAATCTTTGTTGCTGAAAAGGCTTTGGCACGTGCCACACAACTTCTTTCCAAGGATTTGGTAGTCTGTGTGGACTTTATTCTTTGTGGACTTTATTGTTTGTGGCAAAAAGACAATTTTTCAACCCCTTGTTCCTGCACACCAAGGCCCTGATTCCACAAAAGCTTCTGGACTCACTCAGGTAAGTCGTCCTATAGATTTCTGCTGTGAGTAAAGGTAGCCATACAAACGAACATGCCATGGCTTTGCACTCTTCTGACATATTTTGGGCAAACACTGATCTCCTTTTGATATAAATCCAGGATAGATCAGTTTAATAGATTTTCTTTCTCTGCGATGAGAATGGAAACACTAAGCAGAATATTAAATAGCATAATATTAACTAATGTTATATAGCTGAAAAATCTTACTTTATAACAAAGTGGTTGATGTTTTTGTTAGTAACTTCAATTATACATATTCCCCCTTTAGAGTGATCAGCAGCTTCAAGGCCTTTTGATTATGATTATTTTGTATCCTCTCTGTTTTAACGATAATGCACTTTGCATGTCTCTAACAATTTTCATCTGAAATCTAAAATTACTTTGCAAGAATGAATTCATTAAACCTCCCAAAGTCCCTCTGAGAAAGCTGTTTAATAATATACCCATGTTATGAATATATAAATTCAGGCACACAGATATTAAGTAAATTTCCCAAAGTCACAGAGTAAATGAAGAAAAAAGAACAAAAAGAGCATTTAAAGGACACATGCTGCCAGGTCACAGAAATATAAATGTGGAGAAAGATCTTAATAGATAACACAGAGGTTGCAGGTTGCCACTGACCTGAAACCAGCTCGAGGTAGCCCTTCCCATACTGCCTGCCAGACCACGGACTCCTGCTGATCTGAGTGTTTCAACCAAACTGCTGTGACAGCCATAGGGTAGCATCACTGCCACCACACAGCAGTTTAGATGAAAAGAAAATAGAGCTTTTGGATTTGCCTACGCAGGAGCTTTACTTTTTTTTCTCTGGTGAGGCTCGCCCCCATGATGAGCTGGAGCAAAGGAGCAGGAAAGATTTGGTGGCCGCAGCAGCACACCAGCTGCAGCTAGAGCCTCTCTCCCTACCTACAACCAGCCCTGGAAATGGATTATTTCATTGTACCCTAGACCCAAGAGCACCTAGAAAATTTCTGGATGCCCCATTCCTGGAAGTGTTCAAGAACAGGCTGGATGGGGCTTTGAGAAACCTGGTGTAGTGGGTGGCGTTCTTGCCCATGGAGGGGTTGAAACTAGATGGTCTTTACTGCCCCTTCCACTCCGTACCAATCTATGATTCTATCTCTTAATGGCCAGGAGTCTATTGCTGCCTCTTCTAACAGCCCTGAAGTGTAAAGGGCCCCAGGATACAAAGGAGCTTGGCAGAGACAGATAAATTTTTACTGCCAAAGCTTCTGTTTCTCCAGTGAAAACACTGCTAGTACATGATCGTCTGACATGGTGGCAGGTTTTGGGGGTCTTCTCTTATGCTCAGGAATTGAACTCACAAGCCAGGCATCAGTGCATGGAGGGTGCAGTGCCTGTGCAGCATCACAAGTTCTGCACATGCGGGCCCACGACTTTGGGTATAGCTGAGACAGTCTTCACCCACAGCACGGGTTGAAATCAGTGAGTCCTAATGGTGCTGAAATACCTCCCCAGACTGGATCAGCACTGTCAACTAACTGCTTCAGGTAAAATTGCACCCATTTACAGGTAGAATTACACCCGATTAACAAGGCTCCAAGCACTTTCAGAGCTTCACTCGTTCTCTCTCAGAATACAATCTCAATGACAGTCCAATATTGACCCCAGCACAACCTTTCCTCTCTCCCTTTTTTTCTCCTTATTTTTCTCTCAAATGCTACAGAAATTGCTTTCCTGGAACATGAAAACTAATGTATGCAAATTGTTACACAGCATTACCATTGCCGTGGTGCCACTATACTGCTGAGGTAGTTAATTACCAGGATATTGCAGTTTGTCTGCTCTCTATCCTCTTGTGCTGCTCCTAAAAGGAAACAAAGGAAACAGCATCAGAGAAACAAAGACGGAACTCAGTCCCCTATTAATAACCACCATAAAGGAAATAAAGGATTAAAGGCCTTTTGCAGCACACACAGCATACAGCTTTGTATGGCACAGATGTTGAAGAGGTTCTTGGAACTGTGTCTGCACCTGGCCATGTTATTCATCAAGAGATAAACCTTGAGATCCTTGCTTAATTTACACTGAATTGCTGTAATGCCAAAAGGAATTTCACAGCAGTGAGCTCTAAGTGGAAACCAAGGCCTGTGGCAAGAGCATTGCTAGGAATCACACAATGCCTCTAGTCCTGATTCTGCCACTTTCGTGCAGCTATCAGATTTGCAGGTGACTTTAACTGCTCTTGCTCTCCCTGTTTGTAAAAGGAGTGGTAACTTTATCCCTCAAAAAGTATTTTGGGATTTACCTTAGCACTGAAATTCTAATTTCCTGGTGTGTCCCAACAGGGCAATATGTTCTGAATGACTGAAAAGTCAGGTCCTCACAAAAGGTAAGTAATATCATCACCAGACTTTTCATGCTCTCTGCAATCAATGATGACTTTTCTGAAAACCAATGACAGTGGGTGGTCCTGAATAGAAATTACATAATTTAGCCTTAGGAAGCATACAGCAACTTGATAAAAAAATTAAAATCAAGAAGCCGTATGGATTCTAATGACTGCATAATTTTTGGAGCTGCTCTGCAGGGTTTAATAGTAATTTTAAAAGGACGGTTAAAACTGCCATATTGAATACACAATTGCTCATTGCATTTAAAAGTATTTATTTTAAAATGGTTTCTATTGATCTCATTCAATCTTGTTATGATCACGCTTGGGCTGGTCCTTCCTTGCTTTATAGGACGCTTCCATGAAGACCAGGCTGTCCCTGTAGGTGACATCCATTAAAAGGGTCAGTTGCTTTGAAATAAAGAGAAAGAGATAATGAGAAAGCCCAGCTCTCACCGAGGGGGTAGGCACCAACACCCCACCTCCCGTTATCTCCAGCCAATAACGCTGTGCGGTGATGAGGTAATGCTGGCATTCAACGCTCCAGGCGGCGCTCCCGTGGTTTGTAATTCTCCTTAAGAGGAGACAAAACTGGGAGGCTTCTCTCTCTGTTCGGCTCGTGCAAATGGGCATTTGAATTCAGATCTTTACAGTTACAGGGAGAGGGGGGCAGTGGGGAAGTGTGCCGGTGCTCAAGCTTTTCTTCCCTTCCGTCTTTCATAACACATAAGTGAGTTTGAAGTGTTTTACTCATGCAAGTTAAACAAAATCTAAGCAGGTGGTTTGGTTCCTGCTGTAGACAAATCCCAGGATGGATTGGTTCCGAAGACTTCTGAGTAAATTGAGGAAACTGCAATTTTTATTTCACAAATCTATTCACTCTCCTTTCATCATCTTAATGGAACCAAGGTAAAAGAAAAAAAAATATTTTGTGACTCAATATTTAAAGCATATCAGTGGGGGAAAGACCACAGAAACAGCTTTGTTTTCCTCAGCGGGTGTATTCTGCATGCATTTCAGTCACGCCTGCGTATTTGCTTTGACAGGAGGAGCAGCTCCTCCTGTTGAGGCCGTGGCTGCCACCATACGCAGTAGGTGTATGGGGCGGGCTCCGCTCCCGAAACAACACAGCACCGTCAGCTAAACCTTGGGAGCAGATTGCGTATTACAGACAACATTTTGGGAGGAAGGCAGTAATTCCCCTCTTCACACTCAGGCCCCAGGCTGCCTCTGCAGGCTTGTTAGAGTGGAAGACAGCGCCTTGTTACCAACTGCATATACTTGGTGAGAAGTCAGGACGAAGAAAAGAGGGGTTGTTCCCCACAAGCCTGATCCCACCCATCACCGAAGTCCCCCTGACTGTACCCAGAGCAAGAGCCATCCTGGTGGCATTTCCCCATCACTCTCCTGACTGATTTAAAAGAGTGATTTAAAATGGATTAACTGCCCACTGTACTTGCACATCACCAACAGGATAATTGTCCTTGGCTGGCCAAACATTTTTAAGTGCTCATTTTTCTGCTACAAAAAGTATTTCTCCCTTTAATCAAGTGCAATTACCCCAACCATCTCTTTTAATTGTTGTATTTCCAGAAGATGTATTCCCTAGGGGCTTTCTTGCCAGCACAAGTGGATGGTTTTTAGGGGATTATATTGATCTGCTGGGGCTGACATCCATCTTTCATCTGCAGCAAGCCCGTGTTAAAACCTCATGGACATGGATGCTGGGATGGCTCATGGGCATGGGGGGAGGGGGCAGAAATGGAGATCCAGAAACACACATGTGAGTAGCAGTTCTGCCTCTTGAACTAGAGCCAAAACTCCACAGATGCTCAGCTGGATGAGTCCATATGGAGCCTCTGGGGCTGGGAGCCATGGAGATGTTACTCATTTTTGAGACGACTTCCAGTGTAATTGCTGAAGTAGCCCCTTTTCTCTATCTCAGCGGGAGTTACAGTGGGAGACCAGAGATACACAGCTTGGCTGTTATTTTACTGTACATCCAGACTGACAAGGGCAGTGGGAAATCAAAATCTGCTGCCACTTTACACAACTCTCAGCTCCAGTGTGATCAGGAGGAATCAGAAGTGGGAGCATGTTCCCTAATTGCAGCACATGTGCTTCAGTGCACCCAGATACACAGATAAAAGTGCAGTGAAAAGAATGGAATGAACATGATTTTAAGGAAAACCCACCCCAAGTGTTGAGTCCAATAGCCCTTCTCCTTAAAGGCAGGAAATGCGCTGGCCTGTACAGCACATTGTGAGAAGATTCAAATACAAGAGATAGAACAGCCTTTGTAAAAAAAAAAAAAAGAAAAAAAGAAAAGAAAAAGATAAAACTACCATGTTCAATTAACCTTGAAAAATGAATTTGAACTGTTCTTCGATTTATCTCAAATGCACATTACAGTAGGCTTTTAAATGTCTGTCTTCTTTCTGTCTGTAGTCAGCTTGGTAAAAGATATATTTTCATTGCACAGAGGTTCCTTCCTTGCCTCTTGCCTTTCTTCTCACACAATAGAAAAGGCATTTTGGACAGATTTCCTCACTTATCTCCACTGCATTTGTTTTCCAGCATGAACGTAGCATTACTGTCGGCAGTACAACTTACCTTCTCTGCACTAAGCAACACACACAGCATGAGTGTGCAGAGCCATGACAAAGATGCTCTTCAAAGTGTTCACTGATACCTAAATTGCAACACTGAACATTGGTGAAAATACTTGTCCATCCACTCCTGGGTGTCCTGTTCCGTAAAAGAACTCTGCTTTCACATCTGTGTTGTCCCTGCAGGAACAGCCATGTGGTGATTCAAGGATGGTTTAGCCTGTCTGAGTTAGAGGCGGTTATAAAAAGCCACTGAAAGAAGAGAATAAACAGCTGGAGAATAAACAGCCAACTCTCTCCTCCTGCCTGTTAGGTTACTACTTAACTTGATCCTTATTCCTGAGTCCAAAAGGGAAATTGGTTTCTCTGTGCTGCAGAAAGAGTGGAGAAGAATGAAAGTGGGATCATCAGAAATTTTCTTTGCTTCCAGCAGCCTGGAAAGGGACACACCTAGCCTGCAAAATTCAGAATAGGATCCTGATTTTGATGCATCTCAGTTGTTGCAGGTTTTTAAACCAGCAGATCTGGATCAGCTCATGACAAGGGTGAACCTATTCACAATAGCCTGAACAGCTCAGAAATCGACTGTCACTTGACCTATATAGATGTGCCAGTATGGCACTTGATTTGGGCCTGTGTTTGAATTAAACTTTTTATGCTCAAGAGTGATTCCTCCTACAGGGGAATACTGTGAATAAGACCTGATGGTAACAGAGTGTGATCCCTGGATCATCTACAGGTATTTAAAACTTTAATTTTGAGGAACTGCAAAAACTGTCACTTCTGTGGGAGGAGGAGAGGAAATAAAGACTCCTGCAGAAACCAGAGTTGATATACTGTCAGTCAAGACCAAGAGGGGAACATCTAGAAGAAAAAGAGAAATATTTTTTGGCAAAGTGGTGAGATAAGAACTAAGTCACCCAGGCCAAGGGAGTCAAAATATATACAAGCTGTCATGAGAAAATAATGCTCAGGGGAAGGAGGATGATATACAGGCATCTAGTTTGCATGAACAAGGACAGATATATGGAAGGAGAAAAAGACTCTGCAAAGGAAGGTGAGGAAGAAAATAAAGAGTGACGGGAAGCAGTGAAGTCAGTTTGTTTATTGAGGGGCAAAGCATGCACCTGACAATTTGGAGTACATCACTTTGAGGGTGGCCTCCTGTATCTTAGTGGAACCTGCTTTCCTGAAGTGCGTGAGCTCTCAGCTCCTGATGGCCAGGGGTGCTTTAGAAAGGCGAGCAACATCATTAGTGGTTTTGACCTTCTCACATAAAAAAGGATAAATTTCATCACTACCACCTCAACTGCCTCCTTGAAGTAGAGTTGGCTGTGACTTCCTCAATTCAGAAGGAAAATGAGAAATTTTGATATAGGAAAGAGGCTCCTCATGCCTGAGAGAACATGCAACTTCAGGGTAGGCAGTGCAGCTTCTATAAATGGGATTTTCAAGGGGTTAAAGAGCAGAGTGCAGGTAGGATATGGCAAGGAAGGAACCATGGACATTTATTAGCAGAGAAATGGCCACTGGCAGAGAGACTAAGATATCACAGTGAGGAGGAATAACAAATCCTAGTTATCAGCTGTTCCATGTGTGACTATAAGCAGGTTGTAGCTACAGTGCTTTTCTCATCCCATGATCCTGTGGAAAATATTTCCGCCACCCAACACAGCCTCACATGTCCATTACATAAAGAGGGAACAGTCACACCCTGTCACAGCTCTCTACCACACCTCCATCCAACATCAGGGCTGCAGAAGTTCATCTTGTATTTCATCAATCTGACCTACAAAACAACCTAAGCATTTTAACTCTGTGATTACAAATGTATCCTTCTGTCCTTATTTCATATAACTTCTTTTGTCACTAGTGACAATATTTTATCTTTCTTTCTCCATATACCTTCAGCTCTAAGTGCTGATGTAAAAGCATCTCTTCAGAGTCCATTCAGTATATGCTACACTATGTCTCTGCTTTCCATCAGTAAAACAATCTGTCTACTGAGATCCTTTGCCCTGCAGAGGTGACTATCACACCCTTGAAAGAAGATGAGATAACACTAAGAGGAAAGGTAACAAACAACAAAGGTAAACTCAGTGACCACAGAAACCGGATGTCTGAAAATGAGACAGCACTGACCTGTTCTTCTACACAGAGACATCATCATTCACCTTGACTAATGAGCTGTGTGCCACAAAATGAGCAAAACCTGGGATTCAGCTGCACTGAATAACCTCTAGTGCAAGCTGCACTAACAGGTAAACATCACCTGGTGAAGAGGGAACAGGCTTAGCAAGCACAGCAGAAGTTGCTGTGCATGATTATTACATGAGAGGGGGAAACAAATTAAACAGCATTTATTTAAAAGGATGCAGGCAAGAGGTCTTTAAAAATTCTTAAAATAACCATCTCTGTTTACTGTTTTTACAAGTCACCTCATGAAGGATTGAAATTGAAACATGGTTCCCTAAAAACCTCTGTGCTCACCATTTAACAACTCTCACTTTGTCTGTTGGGCTGTGACAGTGGGAATCGCTTTAAGATTAGAGGAGGACATTTGTGCTTTGTGCCAGCAGCAAGTGTTTTTTTACTGGGACACATTTCAATGGCACAACTTAATGACCTCACAAACATTGCCAAGGCAAAAGAGTCGGTCACTGACACAAAAAACAAGAACTGGCACCAGAATTTTTCGTTCTCAGAAGTGATGCGAGAATATTAAAAAAAAATGTACATCTGTAAGGTTCACTGCACTAGTGAGGTACTACTAGCTTCTACAACCCAGGTGGTTGGAAGATGGACTAGCTTCTAGGATTTCAGGATATGCAGCAGCATGTCAAAAGAAGACTGAGCTTCCATTAATGTTAATGGGGAAGCTTTTATTATCTTCAGTAGTATGGACACAGTCCTAGCTGAGCCAGCTTTGCTGGGCACTCTGAGACAGGCAAAACCAAAAGGTAATGACTAAAAACACTGCCTGGATGCAGCATGTCAGACAAGGCATTGTGCTGGGGTGGAGAGGCAAGCAAAGCACTACAGCATATCTGTCGCGGCGCGCTCTGTCCGCGGCGGGACCTTGGCAGCGGCGACCGCGGGATGGTATCAGGCTCGGCAGATGGTACTGCGGCGGAGGAGGAGATAGAAGAGGCAGGAGCGGCTCTTCGGGGGAGGCATGAAGGTTTATTTCATGAGGAGCCGAGGCTCCAGGGCGACAGGGAGGAAGGGAAGGGAGAGCCTCGGCGCCAGGGAGACGAAGAGCCCCGAGCAGGGCTGTGCAACATAATATATACACGAGCGAGAGGAAGGAGACACATGCAACATAACCAATGGGGAAAGCTCAAGGGGGTGGTACAAAGAAGGGAAGACATAGCAACAACCAATGGGTATAAACAAGGGCGGGGAACAGAATAACTGACAAGTAACTGAAGGCGGGAAGATTTCCCGGGCGCGGGAAGCCTTGGCGGGGAATGATGGATTGTGGGGAGGAGAAGGGTGAGGGGACGCTATCTTAGGAGAAGGGAATGGCGCACCACCACACATATCAATTTGAATCCATGGGGAGAAGCAACAAACAGAATGTGATACTCAGGCTGCAGACTGGCCAGAGAGAGAGCAATATCTGTCCTGCAGGGGAAAAACATTCATCTGAGATTCAGATTAGTTAAGAACACAAGGCATGAGTAATATAGCCTTATTTATTCCAACTGTTTCATTCATTCCTGTTCCAAAGGAAGGAAGTAAAACCAGCAACTGATAATGTTTCGAGTTTTTGTGGCACTGCTCATTTCAAATTAAAAACAGTAATTTAAACATTTTGGTACAAAGGATAATTTATACAGTGGTCACTGAACAACTGAAATGCAGCCTCCGCAAGAATAATATTCTTTGAAGTGGCAGAGGGGAAAAGTGGATTTGGTGAAAAGATGATGAAACAAGTAGCTGTTCCAATGAACAATGTCAGGAAGTGCCCTGTGACTGCACAGGACTGGGAGGCCCCCTTCACCTAAGCCAGCATCCAGAAGACACCTGAACAATACACCACCAGCCTCAGCTTCCCTGTGGAGAAGGGGGGTTGAGTCACAAAAAATGAAAGGTGTATCCTTCCGAAAATAATTCCTTCCTGCTGATATAGCCCCTGAGCATTAGGAGGACATCAAGGAGGGACAGGCTTAAGTAGCACCAAGATACAGAATTTGGGATTGCCAAACCAGATTTGGTCGTTCTCAAGGGAGCCCAATGTGGAGTCAAGGCCTGCTGTGATGCTTACGTGCACAATACAAAGGCAGCGATTGCCTCCTTCTTAGTAATTAGCACATCGCACTTATCAGAAATTATTTTTATATTCAGCAAGAGCCATTAGCTCCCTACACCTCAGCATTCATGTTGCCAGCAAGACACTTGGTTCCAACAGTAAAATTACTGAGTGCCCCCTGGATGAATGGAGAATGGCACTTGGCTGAGAAGGGCACCTGTCTTCTCAGGGCTAGGTAGCATTTCTGTAGCCTTACTGCTCCCTTGGGGTGTAGTTTAGGACAAAAGATGAAGCAGGACAACATGGAGACTACGCAACGGAGTGAAGAGGTTTGGCTTTTCTAGGATGTCTTTGAAGGACAAAGAAGAGAGCAAGAAAAATGGCTTCAAAGCAGAGAACGAATTCCTGGCATCATCCAAATGAAACAAGCTTCTCATTTATGCTGTAAGGATATTAATGACTTTTTAAACAGGTTAATCCAAGAAGTAACCAAGTAAAAAGGGAGGACTGTCATTGCTGTATACTCCTTGTATTCTCCTATTTCTGCCTCTGAGATTACAAGCTGTTTCCTGATAACTGGAGGAGATGTGTCAGCTGGTGCTGGCCTATGACTCACGGGGACTGCAATGGGCTGGGCAAGACCTCTGTGGCTTCACTAAGTTAAAATTCTTCCGTTACAGGGGAAGAAGAGAGCTGGAAGACATTCCTGACCAAAGCACCGCTCCACCCTTCCCCTGCCTGAAATACCAGAGGAGACAGACCCAGGAGAAAGAGAAACTCTGAGCATCCCTGGGCAGAAGACCCTCCTTGGGACTGTTCATTGTAGGGCATGGGGCTTTCTTGTGTGCAGCATGGATAGTAAGCTCTGGAAAAGGACTGGCATGAGTATTAGGCAGACAGTGATGCTCACACAGATCCTTCCCAAACTCTGAGGAGCTCTTCCCATGTCCATTTACTTGCAGTGTCAGCATACACGACCAAAACAGCAGAGGGGTGGCTGATCATCAGCATGAGATCAGAGGCAGCCACCACAGGCCAGTCACTCCGAGATTGTCATAACCAGTGCTGGTTGCACCAGGCACTGTCATAGGAGGCCTCTTGGAAGAGGCTCTCTGCTTTAAAAACTTGATTTAGGCATAACAAAACCTCAACAATTTCTATCTTACACCACACTGGATTAATCATTGGGGGAAAAATATTTTGTTTATACACAATATTTAGATATTTTACCTATGCCTCCTGTGAGTGACTGCCTACTCACCCAGTGGGTGGTGCTGGCCAGTTATAAGCATATTAGGTATGCTTCCCCAGCACTGAAGGCCTGCTTGATACTGGAGATGTCTGATTGGCATCAGGCAATAGAAATGTCCAAGCTCCTTTTTTCTGCTGGAGTCTCTCAGCCTCAGACAACAAAAAAACATTTTATTTTTGGCACGTAAAAAAAACCCAAGCAGTGCATAGCTAAGGTAGCATTTACACACACGTAAATGTGTCAGCTAGCTAGCTTTGCTTCATTTTCTCCCACTTCCAGAAATTAAACTTCTGGGAGACATTGGCAACTTTTACATGACATTTGACATAAAAAGAGAAAAACAACACACTCAACAGTGAATTTGATTGCAGAATGGTTATTGTGTGACTTACCCCTTTAAGTATCATAATGGAGAGTTTATAAAGTATGCACTTGGGCTCTGGGCTGCCCACCTACACTCAATTTCCTCTGACTGTGGAATGTCCTTTGGCAGCTTTGCAGCTAACCAATACCCCAGAGTCTGAGGAAAACATTACAACTTGTATGGTATTATTGGTCTAAAGGCTGTGGGCTCATATTTCAGCCAGCCAGCACAAGGTTACTTGTAAAACACAACCACACCTTGTGAGAGAAAAGAATTCATAGGGCCATGATTGGAAAACATGTGCTCAGATAATAGAGAGATGAATACATTAAAACTCCTAGATAGCTATCACATCAGAAGGCAATTTTTCCCTTTCTACCACAACACTTTAGCTCACAAGCCAAGCAGCGTGGTAGCTGAAAGAGGAGCCCGCCTGGCTACAAACCTGTACTAGGTGACATACAAGTGTTGAGTGAAACACTGCTCCTTAATTCAGCTGCCGGGGCGATGTGCCGTAGTGCACATCCACCACCCTGCATTGTGCTCCCAGTGGAGCTGTGACCACGCCTGTAGAAATCCCTCACTGGACATTCAGCACATTTCTTGTCAGACCAAGTGGAGGCTGCTGTGACAGTACTGTCCTTCACTTCTGGTATCCTTCTTTAGCTGGATGTGCATAGGCCATCCTGGAGAAGAGACCTGTGCATAGCCTGCTTGTGGCCCTCACAGTCATTCAAGGTAAGCATGAGCGTATGCAATTCTCAATCCTCTTTGGTTCATTGAGGTTCATCTCACACCTTTTAAGCAATTCAGTCCTCCTACATACAACTTTTCCTGAAGTCTCTTCTAAGGGAGCCGAGCCATTCCTCTCTGGAGATGAAGACTTCTCTTCTTGTCCTGCCAGTCTCGTGTAGTTCTTAGCCTGTCCCAGTCACAGCACAGCCATTAGTCCTAAAAGCTTCTGTTTGGTTTTCCCATCTCTTACATAGTGAGAGGAAGGGAAATTCTGCTTGGTTCATTGCACAGCTGAGGACTTTATCAAAAACAGTTCCATACTTTTTGCCTGTAAGTCCTAAGAAGTCATAACATTTCTCCTCAGCCATGACACCAGTCCACCGCGTTTTCTCAGAACAGCGGATCCAAAAGAGAGATGGTCTTTATTTCAGTGGCAGCTGGACTGGCCTGAACTCATTAGCATCTAGTAAAATCTCAAGTAATAGCATTTCAGAAAGGACACATTAAAATATCATCATGAAAAATCCCAAACTAGGGACATTGTACACACAGAACAATCAGTGTGCAGTAGAGCACTACAGCAGAATACGTTAACACTGGACAGTCTGAAGCAGCAGGCCTGTAACACCCAACTGGCACATTCTGTGGCTTATTTTGTCATAGAGAAAAACAAAGGTTCATTCTAACTTTGGGCACATTGCATGATTCTACATTTAGTAGACATTGGGCCTCTTATTTTTCACTCAAACATTACAAATAAAAACACAGTTATTTGTTTTATTTTTAAAGGAATTAATGGAATTCCAATACTGGGCTGTTTGGGGTTTTTTTTCCCTCAGGATACTCAGAGTCATAAAGGTCTATCTGGCAAACTGCAAACAGGCTGTGTGATAGAAATCTGCAAGCTTGACCTTGCTGCTAACCTAATCTGTGAGCATCTCCTTTGTTCTTCTCCCCTCTCACCTCTGTAGATGGATAGAGAAAAGAATGACATTTCCCTGAGTTTGTAGAGCAGCTGAGCAACTTTTTTTTTTTTTCTGAAGAGTCGTGACCTCCAAGATAAAGATTAGCACAACTTCGACCCCACCCCAAACCATGCAAATACCTCTAAACCCCTCTAACCCTCTGCTTGTCACAGAGCAAAACCTTCTGCCAAAGCTGCAGGTGTCAAAAAGGAACCTGTATTGGAAGGGGTAGGGTTAAGGAATGTCTCTGCTCCCAGTGTGATAGCTTGCTCCACAGAGCCCTCGCTCAGCAGGGTAGGTCATTCCTTCCTGCTGTCCAGTTTCCATAGCCACGTCCTCTGCCCAAACTCCTCTGCTGATGTAAATCCAGCACTAGTATAGGTAAATAAACACTGAGCTGCTGGGCCCGCCCGTTTGCTCCAACACATTAGGGTGCAGCTACAACACATTAGGTGCCTCCTGAGCAGAGAAGAATCCAATACTTTTCCCTCACAGTATTAATTTAAAGCAACAGGTAAAGGGCCAGTCATGTGTCAGCAACCCAAACAATTGGATGGTCCCGTTCCAAAAGCTCCTGAAAGCAGTGGAAGGACTCCCACCGACTTCAAAAAAGCCCTGCCTGAATGGCAAAGTGAAGTGTTACAGAGAATGCTGTACATATTAGTTTATTTCCTTTATGGAACTGAGTTCCGCCTTTTCTACTCATGCGGGTAAACTTTCCCATGCAGCCACCTTTTGTTTTGTTTTGTTTTGTTTTGTTTTGTTTTGTTTTGTTTTGTTTTGTTTTGTTTTTTCCCCTCCATATCTTTTGCCTCCCTGCTTTGAAAAAAGGCTGATATCACCTGGTTATTTTTCAGTGCTGCAGCTTAGTTGTGATTGCTACTTGCTCCCACAAAACAAAGCAGAGAGCATGCCCCTCTTCCAGGAGCTTCCAGGGCTTCCATGGAGTGGGAGGGAGCAGGCCACCAAGCTGCACAACGAGGAAGGTGTGCTCCTGGCACTCCACACTAACCACTTTGTCTGCTTCACCTGCATTGAAATTTTTCATCTCTTGTGAAGCTGGAGGGCAGCCATGCTCCTGGGAAGGCAGCTCACTTGCTCCTAAATCTCTGCACAGACTTTGTGTTACTTTGGTTTTGTATGAAAACCAGGATTTCTGTTTAGGTTTTTAATAATGTTTTGTATTTTAGGACTGCAAAGCAGTGTATCAGGGAACTTCTGATGGTGTTACTTGCTTTACTAAAGGAAAAATCCCAGAGCTCTCACATTTCAGCTTAATTTTTTCCCTTCTCCAGAACCCAAATGACTAAGGACTTGACAAGTGCAGAGATGGTCCTGACATCTGGACCTACGACATAGGAAAGGAGCTACAGTGATCAGCAGCGAAGCTGCTGCAGTGTTATGTGGGGAACTGAACAGATCATCTTCTCCATCCCAAGCTCGCTCTGAGAAAGAGCTCAGAGACAGTCAATGGGCTGCCCATTATCTCCTGTGTTTCAGTCAATGCTAATTACAATGCTTGTGCTTGAAAACACAGAAAGCAGCAGTAATAGACTATCATATCAGTGTTCTGCTTCACTGGAGCTAATCAGACCTGTTTTAAAACAAGCAATATAATTTTGCGTGGAGATTATATTACCCGAGGACAATAAATGCTGGGGAAAAAAAAATAACCAATCCCCAAACCACCAAACCACAAACCGATTTTTGAGTCATTTACAAAAAAAAAACCTGCTCTTATTGTATAGGAGTTACTTTCTCAATTCAGATTTAAAAAAAACCACAAACCCAAGCAAACAAGAAAATATTATCTCTTTCAAATAGAGAGCATAATCAAATTATTGTCTTATATGTATGGGCACATACTCATGTGCATATACCTCCAAAAATTGCATATGTCCCAGCATCACAGTACGGCTAATTTAGCAACGGGATGTATGGTGCTGCAAATGCTGCAGCGTGAAGGGCAGCCCGTCTGACTGGCAGTGATGTAAGAAGCCAAGCAATTCCAGTTCTCGGAAACCTTTTGCCTCCTGGAAGGCTGTAAATAAAAGGGGAAATATCATCTTTGGTCAGAAGATTGTGATGTTGTGATAAACAGATAATCTAAGTAATCAGGAGCATTTTTTCTGATTTGTGCAAAGTTGTGGCTGAACAGTTATAAATTATATCACCATATTCAATTACTGGAAACAACACTTCCTGCAACCTTTGCAGTCTGTAGAGAGATATCCCAGTTTCAGATGTACCTTTGTTAATCACTGCATTCATTTTTCCACTGGAAGGGGAAGAATAGGATTTGTGCAGAGCAGGAAGTTCAAAAAGTCTCTCAATCCGAAGTGTTAAAATATTTGACCATCTTTGTGATCCTTAAACTCGTAACAAATACAGAGTGTAAACAGACACCCTAAAGATACTTTGATTGATGTGCACAACTAATAAGAACATTTTTAGATTTCAGCCATTCTATTAAAATGCTGATTAAGTCAAAGCAAAAATATTTCATCAAAATATACAGATTTTGATAAAGATTATAACAAAAGGTCTTGAAGCTTTAAGGTGGAGTCTAGCCATTTCTTCACAGACAGCATGAACTGAAAACCTCATCTTTTCCTTTGAAAAGCTTTGAATTTATTCCAAAGCAGAATTGGAAGCAGAATTTAACACTTCAAAAATTGTTCCAAAGAACTGAGGTCTTGCTTGGAGGCTGTCCCTTAGTGAAAAAGGCCACCTTTGGTGCATATTATAACCAGGAATTCATTCAGGATTGTATATACATGCAGACACGCTCGTATGTGTGTGTCAGAAATGGTAGGCCTAATTAAAGGAGGCAAATAGAGCACATCTCCCATTCTGCTTTGTAAAGAATCCTATTATGCATCTGGCCAACAATTGCAGAACATAAGTGCACAACGGGTGAGTGTTGCTGGAAGAGTAAGAACTGACTGGATGGCAAGCTGACACCTCAGGGCAGTCAGTGCTCCAAAAGGTACTGCAGACTCAGGAAAATCAGCTGTCAGGGTGACACTGTTTACGACAGGATACAATGGTAAATACCACTCCTTGACAGGGTATCATCTAAAGCAACCTCAGGCACAAAAGCTTGTCCTGGCTGCTAAGCTACCTGGTGTGTCTTGGAGAAGGCACGGTGTTCTCCAAGGAACCAAGGCAGGAGAAGGAACCGAGGAGCCAAGGAAGGAGAAGCTAGAGGTATAGGACACAGAAATATCAACGTCAAGGAGGTTGAGAGTAGCAATGAAGCAGGGCACATTGAACCTCCTCAGTACCTGGAAGTGAACCCTGTCAAGCAGCTCGGCTCTCACTCCTGGGAGTTTGGCAGTCCTCTGTGCTGACGTGACCATCTCTGCCTCGAGTCTTGCTGTGCTGCATTGCATGAGCCTTTCCTCCAACTCCACCTCTCTCATCTCAGACCATCAGGGACCTGTCCTTCGTGTCCCAGCACCTTACTAGCATTCACAGCACTAATGCAAGTGAGATGACAAAGACAATGGGCAAGTGGTTATGACGAAGGCTTTGTGAACAGGAGAGTCCTCAGCCTCTCTCTTACTATCTGTAGCTGTCTGTTTGCACTATCTGTTACCCCACTGGTTTACATCAAGTTACTCCAGCATGACAACCGTAATTGGCAATAGAAGATCCTCTTGGTTTAAATCCCAGGAGAAAAACTGATTTCCCTTGTCTATTTTGGTTTTATCTTCTTCAAACTTCCGACATTATAACTCCAGCATTGTCAAGAAGGAAATGTAGTGTAGATAAGACACTGGCTGCTGCTTTACAACCATGTGCCACTTTGAACCAGCATATGGTCAGAGGTGGTTGGACGGCTGATTGCTGGTACTCACTTGCACTTCCACTATTCCTAGCTCTTGAACAGAGGTTAGGGATTGTGCTTTAGGTCGCTAAATACTGGGGCAAAAATTACCACTGGCACTGGGGCCCATGAGTGGTCACTGATAACTTCTGAAAAAAGGAAACTTAATTAGTCAGTGTTTCCCATTCCATCACTGCTTTTCTCAATATTCTGAAATTTATCACAATTTATCAGATCTTCAGCCGAGTAAGCGAGACACACAGAGATATATTTTTTTTTTTATGGATAGTGAGTATCTCACTCTCCTCTACTGTCCTGTCCTTTCCATGCCACATTGTGTCCCACCAAGCAAACCTCCAAGGAACCAGCCACAACACAGCATATCTGAGTGCTCGCACTTTCCTGTCCTTTCAATCCTGTGCACTGCCTGTAGGTAATAAGAACAGTTAATAATGTTTTGGTTACTTCAGGTGAGGCAAGGCAGGACATGGAATGAGGAGATAGCCAGGAAATAGGATGGTTATGTGCACAGCATCTTCCTAGCAGTTTTCAGCTGTGCAGTGAAGTCTCACAGAAGCAGAAACAAAGAGCAGACCCTTCCCAACCTATGATTCTTTACAAAAGCAGCTACAGAGCCCGCCTTGTCCTGAAGTACAATACAAAAGATTTGCTGGAATAACTAGTTCAGTGCAGTGAGATTGTAACGTGATCTTCCAGTCGTGAGTGAAGGTCAGGGGGACCCTCTGTGGGGCTCCAGCCGACTGCCGTGTGCCATCACCAGTCATTACACAAGGACTCTCTAATAGGGTGAGTGCTTGATGGGCTTTTATGTAAGGCACTCTGATACGCGAAAGAGACAGCTGGAATTAGCCTGTCTTGTCAGCGACTGCATATGAGAAGCCTGATTTTCACTCTGATACTCATAGAAAGGACTTTCATTATTGAGCTCCTTACAGCCTTACAATCTGGGGATGAAAAGACAGAGACAATAGCAGCCCTTTAGACTTTAGCCCTTAATGACTTCAGTAGCAGATTTCTTTGTGAGGCAAATACTTGCTACAGCTTTACGCAAAAAAACCCCAAAGCAAGCCAAACAAACTTCAACCAAAAAAATCCCATAGAAATGTCAGAAACAAACTCACAAGACCTGATCTAGGAAACAGCTTAAGACACAAGACAAGCTGGGAACCTCCATTTTCTGTTGGTCTTTAAGACAAAAATGAAAGGCTTTAAAAATACATTACTGCAATACTTCAGATGAGAGCCACAACATGGAACAGTTCTGGAGCTTTGTGGCTGTTGTGGGTTAGCTGTGTCAGACAGCTAAGCAGGACCCAGCCACTCATTCATATCCTCCTGATAGCAGGGATGGGAAGAGAATGGGAAGGGCAAAAACTAGAAAACTCATGGGCTGAGATAACAACAGCTGAAAAAGTAAAAAAAAGGAAACAAGGTAAAGAAAAATCAGGAAAAAATAAGTGAAGCAAAAAAAATCCTCCATAACTGCTTGCCACCAGCCAACCGATGCCCAGCCAGCCTGAGCAACAGCAGCTCTGGCAAACTTTCCCCCCTAACTTCGATTGCTGGGCATAGCACCACGTGGTACAGGATATCCCTCTGGTCAGCTGGGGTCAGCTGTCCCAGCTGTGTCTCCTCCCAGTTTCCTGCATACCCCCAGTCCACTTGCTGGCAGAACAGGTGAGAAGGTGAAAAGGCCTTGATGCTGAGCAGTGCTTAACAATAACTAAAACATTCCTGTGTTGTCAACATTGTCTTCATGACAAATCCAAAACAGCAGCTGTGATGAAGAGAATTAGAACTCTCTTTCAGCTAAAACCTGTACAATGGCTTTGATGGAGTAATGTGGGGTTGGCAGTACCTTTTACACCCCATTGTAAACTAACCTTCCCTCACTTCAGAAAATGCTGGGCTAGGAGCCAAGGAAATGAATTGGCTTTCTGAATATGTATTCCTTTTGCTTCTGATATTTGTATTTAGAGCTGCTGGTGATATGCTTGAATGGCTGCTGACAGGAATGACAGAGTGTCTCTGATTGCAGGAACGTTATCAGTTGAGGCACCACCATCAAACGCTGCACCGTGATTGCCTGCATCCGGCTGCCCTTCTAAGACTCTGTGTTTTCTCTCTCTCCCCCTCTTTCAGTCATTTACCTTCTGGGATGATTTCAGCATCACTGTTCCTCCTTTCTCGTCCCTGAAAGGATATTTTGGAAGTATGGCTGATCATTGTCAGTTATAATTCTTCAAAAATGTAAATGTGCTTCAGAGAAGAGGAAATATGGTATCTGTGACTCATTCATACTTCAGGCAAACTCTCTAGTTCAAGGGAAAATAAAAAGACGTGCCCTTAAAAAAAAAAAAAGTTTTAAAACCGGAATAACGAAGTTAAACAGGAAGAGATATTGAATACAGTCAAAAGGCTTCAGAAGCAGCAAACGTCTGATACACAAGAAAGTAACAATAGGCTAAGAAATTAATTATTCCAGATGTATTGCATATCCTGCACACAAGTGGAATAGCAGACCTCCACTTACAGATAAGTACAGCCTATTTTGGTTTGCCTGAGGACAGGCACCTTTCTTACACCCATACAGAGAGAAGCGCCCAGCCCCACACAGCTCCATCGACTGCCACGCAGGCAGGGCATCAGCACCTGGCTCTCTACCAGGAACCCTCTCGCTTGGAAACAATTGTGTGCTGCTGTGGTATTTCCTTTCTCTTTCTCCAGTGTCCCTCCTGACAAGTCACTGAGCTCAGACAGGACGGCTTTAAAGGGCCACAGGTTGTGTGTGTGCAGAACGAGTGGGACAAATCCTTGTCATCCTTCCGCTGCTGCTCATGGGCATGGCTGGCAGTCCTGTGAAACAATGCCACTGTGTCAGTGCCTGCCCTGCAATGACAGCTCACACACTTCACTCCCAATTCCTGGCCATCCTGAGGACAGCAGCTCACGCAGCACACTCATCCTGGGCTCCTGGGCAGCTGCTGTTGGCATGGGGGTGATCGCTCTGCTGGTTTGTACAGTATTTAGTGCTGTGTTTCATGAAAGACAGCTATTAAAGTCAAGGTTCGGGTGCAGCTGCTTCTACCTACCATAGCACAAACAGAAGCTCAGGTGATGTAGAGAAACTTGCATCAGGCTCTGTAGTCATGGACAAGAGTGAAGGCAATCTAATCCCAAAGCAATATTGTACTTCATGTTTTGGATCCCAACACAGACATCTGCAATCCATGTTTTAACATCTCGGCAATGACCTAATGTGTGGCAATTGCTGGTGGACTGGAAGCGTTTCCATGGCAGACTGGCTTTGCAACAAAAAAGCATAACAGGTGGTTGCCTAGAGCAGCAAAATATTAGGAGCTGCACGATATCAGTGCAGCGCATGAACAGTGGCAGGTCCGGAAAAGCTGGCTGTTCTCCAGTCAGGCTGCTGATCCCAGTGTTGGATGCCCCACTCGCACACAACTCTCCACAGCCCAAATGGTGCAGTGCTGACGATGAGCTTTCATGATGAGCAAGGATATAGTAAATAATTGCACAGAAGGGTCCATATCACTGAGCATTAACAGACAAATTTTGACTGGGTTTTGATCTAATGTTCATTGTTCTCATTTAAGGTAAAGGACAGTCTGAGCATCCAGTTCAAATCTTCTGAAATTAGTACCCAGGCCTGTTTTTTTTCTCCAGCTTTTGCACTATTTTTAAAGTTTATTTTATTTTTTTTTTCCTGGAAGAAGCGCAAATGTAATCCCCCATTATCACACATTTTATGGACAAGCTTCCTAAGTTTGGGGCGTTCAAAGGTCTGACACAATGACAGTGTGAAGGAGAAATTTTCCCTAGGAAACCCCCTGCCTGAACATGGTGTCATTCATACCACTGCTGGTAACCCACCAAGAAAAACTCTTCCTACTGAGTCACTGCTCTGATCTGGCATGGGGAGTTAGTTTCAGTGCTCGGGGTGCCCTCACTGCCTCCTTGTGTGGCCTTGCTCCAGGGGCAGACTGGCAAAAATAATTTAGAGCTTGGTCTGAATACAGGAAAAGCAGTTGTATGGCTGTCAGATTAAAGTGGATGAACTCTCTTTATTTGTGAGCTACTTCTGCTTTTTTCCTTATCGTAAATCTTTCCTCTGTACCTGGGGATGCCCGCAGGTCCCAGCAGCAGGGCTGCCAAGGGTTTATGGCTGGGAGCTAGGGGTACAAAGGAGGGATGGGGTGCTGGGGCCAGGGCAGGCAGCTCTGGAGACATCCCTGAAAATGCTCCCAAAGTATAAAGAACAGGGAAGTACACTACAACAGCTATTTCAAGAGCAGAAGGTAACAGCTATCAAGGAAGAACATGCAAATCACAGCGAGAAAAAAAAAAAAAGAGAGAACAGATCCAGACAGCTGCTGTCTCACTGGCACAGGCTTCGCTGGCCGTGTCTGTTCCCGAGGGACAGATCTGCTGGCAGCTTTGTGCAAGCACTCTGCAGAGCGGTGTGCCCCGGCCAGGGGGAAGGTGCAATGGCAGCAGCTTTCAGCAGGTGCTGGCAAAAGTCATCCTGCCCTCAGCAACCACCAGATTACCTCATGTACCATTCATGTACCTCATTCTCTACATTTCGCTGCCCGTATTTCCTCAAGAGCCTTCTGAGGGAAAAGTGAAGGCAGTGTCATGGTTTAACTGCAGCTAGCAACGAAGTACCATGCAGTCACAGGACAGGCAGCTGGAAGGAAAACTGGATGCCTTCCCACCTCCAGGCACAGCTGCTTCTCCCTTTTTTCCCATGGCTTCCCTAGGCCTTGCATGTCTCTCTTAATTCAGCCAAGTATTCCTTGCTAGGGGAAAGCTTGAAAGGGATCAGGTGAATTCAAAGAACATGAGGGTAAAGTCTGTGCCACCCAGCCATGAGTTTTCCTCCTGTCCTAGTTTCATCTGAGATAGTGTCAGTTTTATTCCTAGTAGCTGATACAGTGCTGTGGTTTTGGTTCAGAATGAGAAAAATGTTAGTAACACACTGATGTTTTAGTTGTTTTTGAGTACTGCTTCCTCTAAGTCAAGGACTTTTCAGTTGCCCATTCTCTGCCAGCCAGCAGGAGCACAAGAAGTGGGAGGAAGCATGGCTGGGACAGGTGATCCATGCTCATTTTATAAACTCAGTGCTGGGTTAGCAGTAACAAAAGTAAATCCAGTATTAGGAATTATTGGGAAAAACATAGAAAATAAAATAGAAAAAAAACCCAAACCCAAACATCATTATCTTGACACAGTTTGGAGAGCCCAAAGTACTTTTTTTGTACTTTTTGGGGGCTAAAAGAGATCAGTACTTGAGATCAGCAGAGGGGGATTACTAAAAAGTACTGTGTCAGACTCAAAAACAATCTGAAGACCACTCAATACTGGAAGAGAGGAGCACTGAATGCTCTTGCTCCAACCTTACTCCTCCACCTGTCACTGCCTATGGCACAGTCAGAAAACAAATCGTGGGGCAGAGGGACCCAAGGCCTAATGTACTGCTGTTCTGATGTCCTTACTTCGGTGCATCACTCACAAGCAATGATTATATTATAATAATGCAGCTAGGACAGGCATTCCCCAGAGGTACATAGGGACGTACATTTCTGTCAATATAAACTGGGGATAAAGCACCACATTCTTTTAATTCACACAGGCAGATGTGGTGGAGCAGGTTATGCAGGATTCTGCTCTCACCCCTGGAAATGTGCTGACACTCATGAATTCCTCTGCCAAGAGACCTGAAATGAGCCGGGAGGTGCAAGGCATCAGCAGATTATACCCAGAGGGTTTCTGAATTACTCGTTCTGTTTCATTCCTACTCTTTCCTGTTTGGCAAATTCATTCCACTTCTGAAAGGTCAAGAAGCCATGCAATGTTACGTTTCACTAATTGACCTCTTAACTTTGTGTTCAGGCCCGCCAATTCTTTGGACACGGCCAGGAGTGTCAGGCTGATTTTTGTTAACTGGAACATGATGTCCAGAACTGGGGAGCTTCCAGCATTGCTACTTTTAGTTCTCCAAGTAGCTGAGGAGTGTCAGCCCGGCCAGGCCACCCTGAAATAGAAATGCCTTTGTTTCCAGACTCCACTGGTGGCAGTTGGGTCTGGTTTACTAAAAACAAATATTTAAAGTCATAGGTGGTTCCAAAAAACTTCTCTTCTTCCTTATACTTCCTCCAGGGGCCAATTTTTCCTGATTTCTTAAAGGAGAGTCCCCTCTCTTCTCTGGGCAAAATCAGACCTGGGTGCCTCCAGGAATGGAGATTGCATGTGGAAGCCCCTCGTGCTTTGTGCCCTTCCTGATCCCTGCTCCCACACCAAACCAGTACTCCTTTGACTTTTCACCTCCATGTTCCTGCTTTCTCCTCCATACCCACTGCTAGCAAGGATGGGTTGTAAAAATACTCATGACACCAGAATACTTCCTGGAGTGATTGGTTTGGTTTCTGTGTTTGTCTGGAAAAAGAAGTGGCATGCTGATAGAGGCTTTTTTTTCTCTCTCTCTCTTTTTCTGTCATGCTATTTGGTATTTTTGTGAAGTCCCAGTTTCCAGAATTATGCACAAGGATCTCAGCTCTCATTTTGAAAAACACAGTGAGCTGTTACCCTCATAATTATAAAAAGTGAAGCTTGTGTCTCCAAAACTAGGTGTCAAATGACATCTTATACTTCTGATTCTTGAAATCTTACTGCCTTGAAGAAAAAAAAAAATTATATTAGCAGTTACAGCAAGGATTCTGGTTATAATTTTGAATATGCAAAATCAGTAGTGCTGTCTTTGTGATTTCATGAGCACTGAGAATGGAGGACACTGAAAAATATTTTCAGACAGCCTGGGGCTCAAAGCAGTACAGACTCTCCTACAGCTTATCAGCTGCTAGAACAGTATCTTCCTACATGAATGTGCATTCTTGAATGAATAACATACATTGAACCTGAATATTTTAATTTGCACCTTGAACAACAATCAGAATGGATATTTTGTCCCTAGGAGAAAATAAACCTCACAATGCTTTTACTGAAAAGCTGATACAGGACTAAGCAGGACATCTTGGGTTACTGAATTCAGTCTGACAGGTGCCATTTGTCACTTTGGTAAATTGATACCATTATTTTTTAAATTATCTGGGCTTCTCCCTAGCCACTTGCTCTGAAAAACACCCCAGAATGTTTTTTCCCAGATGATTTGACAGCTTGCCTATATGCAGCCTCTTTTTAACTGTGGCTACTTCATAGTTATTTGATCTTGCACCATCTTTGTGCTTTAACCTACATAAATCTTTCTCTGCAGTGTGATTATTTGTAGATACCAAGCCTTTTTTTTTTCCTGTGGTTTGTTGTTGGTTTTTTGGTTTTTTTTTTGTTTTTGGTTTTGTTTTTTGTGGTTTTTTGGGGGGGGGGGTTGTTTGTTTGTCTGCTTTTGGGGTTTTTTTGGTTTTGTTTTTTGTTTTTGTTTCTTTTTTCTGTCTTTGTCTCTTCCTATCTAACCTTCTCCTCCTTCCCCACCCCATCATCTTGCCTTTTTCTTCAGCATGGTTGGCTGGAATTGCATGTGATGTCTCCAAAGGAGGGGTTTGGTTTTTTCCTGTGTTGACAATCAGTATTCTTCAAATTCAGCACATTGAAGTTCTGGGGGTTTTAGGATGGAAAAAAATAGTAATCTCAGTTCACAACACTCAGATATTTGATAGCCCAGCAACTTAGTCAAGCAGAGTAAAAGAGAAGAAACTATCAATTCAGATTCCAAATAATCCATCTATAAAAGGACACCAGGAATCTTTAAAACCTAAGTCCCACCCAACAGTCAATGAAATTCGTGGATAACATAGCACAGTCTTTGTAAACCAGGATAGTGCCTGATTTTACACAGTACCTTACAGAGCTAGAGAGTCTTAAAGTGCTTTAAATAGTCTCACTTCCCAGGTGGCTGCATTTAGTAGATTACACCTATAATTAGCAATAAGAGGCTAGGGAATGCTTCCTGTAGGGCCTGTCTCTTCAGAGGGACTTTACCCAAGTATGCTATGATGTGCCTAATACACCTCTGTAGGACTGTCTGTGAGAAACAAATTCAATTTGCTCTTCTTTCTGCAGACACATGCCCCTATCACTCTCCTGCTAGAAGGGTGCCCAGCCTGCCCTTTTATGGGCCCTGTGATCCACCCCTGCCACGCATTACACGGGGGAAAAGCAGTAAACATGAATGGTTTTGTAAACCAGTGATGCGGATATTCACTCCTTGGGGAAGGAGGAAAGAGGCAGACTGGATACTGGATCCTGTGTTTTATCATGTGTGGTGGTTACTATGAAAAAGCAAAACATGGAACAGGGACCAGATCTATTTCTTCTCTCCCAAGCATTGTAAGCAGGATGCCAGACACTTACAAAGTCTTGTGTTCTTCTGTGGATCTGCTTCTAACTCACTAGAGATTAACAAAAGGGTTCATAATATTCTACTTCACCTGTCCTTTGTTTTCCTGTCAAATATAAAAGGAGACAACTGTTTACCCTTTGAATAATTTTGGATAGCCTAGGAATACAGCAGTCCTATGCACTCACCAGCAAAGCAAGAAGATATGCCTGCTTTTACAGGCAATCCATATAGTCTCATTAATGTGCCTTGGTTTGCAATGGATGCCAGATTAGGCAGAGAAAAACCCAAACCCCACAGATTAATTACATCCAGGCAGTGCTCAGCTGTGGTAAATCAGCCTAGACTCTTTGACTTTAGTGGAAGTACATGAGTTCACATGGGTACAGGTGCGAACTTCGAGGCTGAAACAGTCCTAGATTACTTTCCTCTTATTACAGACTTACTGGAATCTCCTAGATTTCACTCTGAAAACAGAGCCTCTCCACGGACAGTAACAGCTCATGAGTCAGCAATACATCTTCCCATCCATTAGCTTTCAAGAGGAACAGAGAGGAAGAACCACGTATGACTTTGTGTGTTTGGTGATATGCAACTTACTTAATTCAGACTTGCTGGAACTGCTGGGTTTCATGGCACAAACACCCAAAATGTGCGTGCAGATCTGTGCAAAGGATGTTCTGGGCAATCACTAAAAATTGACATTGAGGAGCATCTGAGTAAGCATATGAGAAAGATTGCAGTCTGTAATTCCCAGAAGGATTTAATATATGTGGGATGAAGAAATCATTTGTATTTTATTTGCTTATAAAGCAACCTCAGATGTCTGCTTGAGCAGGAAATTTGGGTAAAGTAGACCTTGGGTATCGATGAACGCAATTACTTGTAGAGCTTTCACCACTGTTCTGTGGGAAACCAAGGATAAGCGGAAGTCATACAACAATTTCTACCCTTAGCCCTGGAGTTAAACACTCCTTTGATAGTTGAAGTTCTCCATTTGGAGAAAACAAACACATTTGCTCACTTTGTTGAGTGGTGACTTCCTCGTGAACCAGTAAAGACCCAGTGCTGTCTAGGTGGGCGGAGCTGCCCAATGCCTCTTCTTAGGGAGGAGAAGTTTGTGTGAGGATGTATTTGAGACAGTATTGATTGTGCTGTGCCAAGCCATCGCTGCCCAGCTTCAGGGTTCAGACCCCATCAGACCCCCTCTGGCCCAAAGTGCCCTTCTCTGCAGAGGGAAACTGGGCCCTCAGCGCCTGGAAATGGTGAGTACTGCAGAACAGGGCAGTATTGCAGCTCCTTTCTACCCTGCACTGAGTCTTGGGAGTTCCTCTGCACCTGCTCCGTGCAGCTCTCCTGGAGAGTGGCTGTGTGGTGCAAATACATGATAACACATGAGAGACTACATGGTGCAGAAAACTAGGAAACAAATGGAAAACTTTGACCTGCCAAGGAGGGAAAGGGGATTTGCTTATAAAGCAAACACATGGATCTTGTTGAAGGTTGGATTGTGAGGATCCTGTCTACCTTTTCAATGCAGACTAAACTACTTTTCAAAGGTTCATCTGAAAACTGACAGACTAAACTGCATTTTCTGCATGTTTTTATTCTGAAATTTGGCTTTCCTGATAAGAGGAGAGAAATTGTGTTTAAACAAGCAAAAATAAAACCTGGTTTTTTTAGATGAAGTTGTGTTTGCCAACATCAATAGCCGTGACTTCTATACAACATCGAGAACAGTAACTTCTATATTCCTAATTTAGCACTGACATTTCATGACAAGAAGTGCTGTTAAGTACTTCTTTTTGTGCTTCAATATGCAGGTCTGTGAAGTGATTTTCCAAGAACCTTTATTTCATAGGGTTTGTTCTACTAAGACAGTTCTTTCCACTCCTGCATTTAGTTATCTGTCCTTAAATTTTGCATATTACCATCTCATTTTCCAGTTTTTCCTGGAGACAGGGAAGAGTAAAGATCACATTTGTCTTCAAAAATTGATGGAGAAAAATTAAGGAAAATTTGTACAATTGTCTGCCACCAAAACCTCGATTTTCAGGGGAAAAAAAAAAGAAAGAAAGAGTAGATCTATTTGTTACCAAATATTTGTTGAAGGGAAAATGGAAATGAGTAACAGCCAGAATGGATTTGTTAAGAACAAAACATTATGTCCCACCAGTAGAATTGCCTTCCCATAATGGGTAATGGGCTTGGTAGCTAGAGGAGAAGCAGTAGGAGTCACTTATCATTATTTTCTTATGTTCCTGTCCCTGGTTCACAGGACATTTCCATAAGCCAGGTAGAGTGTTGATGAAACGGGTGCAGCTTGTGTGCAAGCTCACAGCTACACTCAGTGACCACATACCCTGGGTCACAACTGGAGTGGAAAGACAAACTGAGTGAGGTTTTGTTGGCATCTATCCTGGACCTCCTCCCACGTACTGATTTCACACAATATCTAGAGGCCTGAACGCAGAAGGAACTGACTACGCCTCCAGAAGACACTGGAAGAGACCACAAGTAAGACAGGATTAGAATTCAAGATGATTTTACAAGTGTCATTCAAGACTTTATAGACAGGAGTGTCATCTGCAGGTCATACAAAATTACCTTGCTGTTCTTCCTGGCATTTGTGAGGCCCAGTATTTGATTCCTACAGAAGGAATATATATCTTTTGTATATTAAAAGAAGGTTGTAAGAGTAAAAGGTCTGAAACAGATTGCTAAGGGAGATCCATATCAACTCCTTACTTGAACATCTTTAGGGAGAGATTAGACAAGTATTTAAAAAATTGTCTTGGTAAAAGTGTTCCTGCCATGGGACAGACAGATGAACTAGAGGAGCTCTTTAAGTCACAGGTCACATTTCTTCTTCTCTTTCAACTTTTCTCCTTGGTACCCACGTGCTCTCTCCTGAAGAACAACAGAATCAAAAAATGTTATTCATTGCCCCCTGTCTAAATATAGTGCGATTTTAGTAGCCACGCACAAATCAAATAGTATTTCGTGTTACCAAATTGCCAAATATCTGCCTTGGTTTTTAAACTCAATAGCTCATCAATATGAGATAAAAATTAGGTCACTTGATTGTTCTGGCCTCAGTTTATAAAGGGTTTTCTGTATTAGGTGCCAAAGAAGGAGTAAATGCATATAAACTCAGAATGTTGTGACACAGTACCTACATATTAGCCACCCACAAACCCCCACCCTTTTAAAGCTGCACTGGCCCTCATGGATCTTCATGTTGACTTTGCAGTTTTTAACACGATGTCTGGCTTCCTTTTTCATACGGTATCTGCCAATGAACTTCTAAGGGAGCCTTTGAGCCTTTTGGAAGGCAGCTTTTTTTTTTTTTTTCAATTTTATGCGCTTTGTGATACTATACAGATCTTCACAGAAAGTTCTTAGTAAAAGCAGAAAGTCAGAGGCAGAGCTCCCTTTGGTAATTTGCAATGCCTGATTTCTGTTAAACAGAGTCAGATGCTGAAGAAGCAGGTTTCCGGGTTCAGGTTGACAGGTCAACTGCATTGCTATGTTCAGCTTTTCTCATTATCAATTCATGTCTCAGAGACTGGAGGGGCAAGGATGATAAAATAAGCAGGGTAAAAGAAAGATCAGCCATGACAAAGGTGAGACTGGCAACCTCTGAAAAAAGATGGAAACAATCACTGAGGAAAATTGGTACACTGAGCAAGTCCAGGGAAGTTACTGAGACAAGGTGTCAAATATGTTCAATAACTGAGATTTGACCTGATGGAAGGAATTCAACCATACAGAAAGAGCACACCTGAGTAGCAAGTCAAACCGTGCCTCTGAATTCTTAAAAGAGTCATAAAATCCTGTAGCATTTGGAGCATCAGAATGCTCCACTGAAGAGAAAAGGGTCTGTAGTCAACCATACAAAAAAAAGGTATATAAACCCCACAAAAACTAACTATAGGTTTTCTAAATCTCTGTCTAGACCAGAATTTTCAGTCCTCTAAAGAACAAGTTATTTTAACACAGTAATTTGCACTAGCCCATTACTTGCAAAATGATTGAAGGTATGAACCCAAAATGAAGACTAAGGCACAATTTGTGACTATAAGCCTAGTTTTGCACTACAGTCAATTCTAACAAGTAGAGGCCACTCTGTACTGCTTTATGTAAGGGTACCCACGCAGCGAAACAGCAAGCTCTCTCTGTAAGCATCTTGTGTCTGAACGTGATGGTCACTTGTATCTCTCGGAAATGTCTCAGCAGCAGGGCTTCCTGCTTTAGGAAAAAAATTCATCAGCAGAACCGTCCACGGGAAGCACCCACTGTCCTGTGTTATTTCATTGGAGAGATGTGTTGCGGTAGTCCTTGGTACAGGAACATCATCTTCAGTCCCGCTTGTGTTATTCCAGGCCTCATGGCTGATCTGACTTAGTGCTGGTGGCAACACAGCTTGGAGTGGGAGGCAGGACTAGCTGATGTCCGGTGGTACATTCCTCCAAGATCCGTGTGATTCTATAACTTTTATCCAAAAGAACTACTTTTGGATCTGCTGTGAACAAACGATACAATGATGTTTGATTTTTGCTTCCCTCAGATATGCATATATTTCCAGCAGTCTCTCAATTATAAAAGTCAATTTCACAGCCAGTAAATGGTTCATTTATTGATTCTCATCTACTAAATCCAAGCAGCTCCACAAACAACAATACACTGGTGATGTATTGAGGGATAAAAGAAATTACTCACATTTGCAGGGAGGAAAAGCACAAAGCTACAAACTGACAGCCTCTTTTTGGTACTGGAGCTATAAATTCAAATGTCAAAAACCTTTGACATGCCTCATAGATTACTTATTTAGGAGAGCCCTACTTCTGTTTAAAAGCTGAAATGAAAGGACTTTTACTTATTTTGAATTGTAATTCCAGCAAACTCTTTAGGCTGCAATATTTAATCTATTTCTCTGAGGTCTGCATTACTCATGCTGCCAAAGAGCTCTTTGCAGAAGCCAATCTCCATTGGAATTCTGCACCTACATTCAAAACGTAAATAGAAAGGAGAGAGATTTAAAAGTATAATTAATCAAAAGCCCATATCAGGACCTTGACTTCTAAAGGGTAAACGAATGCTTGCAACCAAACGACAGGTTTGAGCTCTTCTTGTTGTAAAACCAAGCCCCTGGGATTAAGGTCCTGGTGATTCTCCAATAGCAATGCCAAGCACAAGAAACAGATTACTTTTCCTGGCTGCGTTTTCCTCTCTGCAGAGGGATTCTGCACAGCAAACAGGTAGATTATAGCCTGCACCATTACGTACCAAACCATGTCTCATCACAGCTCCAGTTCCTGCAAAAGCCACCATGAACAGCTGGATTCATACTGAAGTCCCACTTGTTTTTATCATTCCTCTCCACTGTAGGAATGCCTTCTGTAGAAATGGCCCGTGTACCCTGCACCAATTCCATGCTGATCAAAGGCACCACAGCTGTTCCCAGGGGCAATAGGTTAAAATAGCCTCAAGGCTCAACAAAGGTTCAGCTTCAAGAAAGTGACAGTAGCAGAGAGAATTGCACATATTTACAAACAAAGCAAGAGTAATTAGTTTTGAAAGTCAAAATTAATTGCCATTCATTGCACATTTTTTGTAGCATGGGTTTTGTATGTTTACTGAAAGCCTCTTCATGCATGCTCTGGTCTTTTAATGGAGAGATGTGAAAGTGTATCTTCCTTAGAAGATTTAAAGAGGATATGAAGATTTTGGTAGTTTAAGCATTTGGTAATCAGAAAAGCAGGCCACTAGTTTGCTTTTCTCTAACTGCTGCAGTAAACTCTCTGGTGCTCCTTCTCCATATGGTCTGCTTTTACTCCCTAATTTCCTCCTCCCTTGCAGGGAAGAGGTCTCACAATAAAAAGACACCGAAATTTTCTGTATTTCTTTCTATTTGTCTATTTAAGAAAAACACTTATAGTCATTCAATAAGCTATCTCTGAAACAGACTGTTTAAGATAAGACTTAATTAAACCCATCTTTAATGCTGAATAATTAAAACTACCATACTTCCAGAGATCTGGCATGGAGGAATCTATGTTTATCATAATTTTTGTAATTTCTGACAGTTAGTCATATTGGGGTTTTTTAAAAGTAGCTGCAGGCATACTCAGTCCACTCTGATCTGTTTGTTGGCCTTAGGGAATCCAGCAAACAGAATAGAAATGCCTTTTCCCATGAAGACTCTATTGAAGTCAGCAGTCTGTTAGGAACTAGATACTGCTTCTAGATTTCCTGCCCACTGCTCTGAAAGTTTTTCCTCCACATTTCTTTAGAGCTGTCCTACAATGCTTGGAACTCTTTAGCCTCCTGCTTAAGCTGATTTCACCAAACTTTAAGTCTCTCATGTGGGAAAGACAAAGGCATCCATCCATGAGAGTATGAAGGGATGCAGCAATTTTTGCCAAAGTAGGCAGTCTTCCAGTGATTGCAGTGGATCCTGGAATGTGCTCCATGAGTGACTTTTAATAGGAAAAACCCCGAGAGGAATGACTTTCCAGATACAATGCAGGCTGAAACTATCTATGCAGTGACTAATCCTGTGGTACTGCTAAATGACAAAGGAACTGGTGGTAATCGGCCGTCACTTTTCACCTTCAAGCCCTCACAGCGTTCCCATCATACTGTGGTGTGGGTGACTGATAGTCCCCACCATCCTGAACTTATGGAACAGCTTCTGTGAAATGGATGGAGTGACTGATTAGGAACCTTAGTACTTCTCTGGAAGTGGGAGCAGTTTGGTGGAAAAAAACCATTTCACAGGGAGTGATTATGCAAGCAAGAGTGCAAATAAAATAGCAATTATGCTTTTTTCGGATGATAAGAAAGAGGTGGAATTGTATGTGACCTGTCTTCCTACATACTGTTTGCTTCTTGGTTCAAGTTTCACATAAGGACTGACAAAAATGATGAAGAATTTCAAAACAAGGATGGGATAGGAGTTTTGCAACTCTCTTGAGCATATTGGGGCAGTTTCTGTAAAGATCAGTCCACGTTTAGAAGCACACAGCTTGTTCAGAGAAGCAACCATCAAGATGTTTCCAGCTGGACTCTGGTACCTGTTTCCAGGGAGGTCTATCATAGCTTCATAATTTCAAAGTACAGGAAGCCACTGGAAAAGGTAATTTTATTTGTTTGAATGCAAGGATATGCAGACTAATGGGCCAGTGATTGGAGGGAGAAGGCAGGGTGGCAGATGGGGGGAAAGGGGTCAGGGGCAGCTGGTAGAGAAAAAATGTCCTGGATGGCTGCATGATTTACTGATACTGGCAGGGGAAAGTGTCTGTTGTTCAGACCTGGGAGAGACTCTCTGTCACCCTAGGGGAAGGTTATGTAGTTTCTTGAAATTTTGTGTCACAGAAAAGGCCATGTAAAACAGGTAATCACCTGCCCCAAGCACCTGATCATATCTACTGGAATAGGGAAGAAATTTTTTCATCAAAATTTTCTGCAGGATTGCCTATCCTGATTAACTCTAGTAGATATTCTATTTTGTCCATAACAATACCTTTCGGACATACCAGCCTGTATAGCTGATTTGTCAAATATTTCGCTCTTGAGAACCCCTGCTTGCACTTCTGCTTGGTAGCTCTTGCTCTTACATGCAGTTGTAGTATATTCAGAGAAAAAAAGCAAAAGTGAGTGGGAGCAAGGCTTGCAGAGGAACCGACTCAGGCTACTTTCCCTTTTATCTTAGGTATCTTTATATAGATATTTACATTGAAGGCAAGAAGGTGGTACATAGGCTGTAAATGTTCCCCTTATGTCAGTGTCCAGTCGCGGGTGTGACCAATAGTCAAAAGAAAGGTGGAAGGCCTTGGAGGTGAGAACCTCCACATTCCAGGACATATACACCAATATGGCTTTAAGAAGCCCTGCTCTCTGGGATCAAGCCCCATTCTCTTATTTTTATTTCCACAGGCTGGTAAATTCATCACAAATCTTAGTGATAGATTTTCAACAGCAGGGGCATCCTGGCTGATCACTGTAGACCTTTTTTTTTGTGCTAGCTTGATAGTGGACATTAATAACATGAGCTGCCACCTCTGAACAAAAAAGAAAAGGTGAAAATGTATATCATTTGGGTTGCTGATGGAGTCCCATCCTCCCAGCCCACATCATGGGTGTGTGCAAGGAATTTCTCATGCATGCTCATGTGAACAACCAGTGTGTAGTCAGGCAGTTTCCAGTAAATGGCTTTTAAGACTTCAGAGCCACTGCCATACAAAAGTCCATTGTTCATATGCAGGATCTGCCTCCCTACCCATTCATTATAAAAGCACAGATCACAACAGTGGCATATTTATCTTAGCAGGGTGTTAAGTCTTACCAACTGAGTCACAGTCTCTGGTTTAGGCTTAGAAATGGGATTACTGCAGCTATTCCAAAACATCTAAAATGCAGGACAAGGCACACGTACTATATGAGGGCTCAGGCAACAGTTTTAAGAAGGTAGAATGTTACTGGGCTGAGTTTGAACCAGATAAAAGCATCTTATAATAAGAGAATGAATGCAAGACAACTCTGATGGGGAAACAGGGGCTTATTCACAGGCAGCTCTCAGCCTGGAGAGTCCAACCTCCTTGGCTGTCCTCTGCAGAGGGGTTGGCTGCTCTACAGGGCAGTGGCTTACCTTCAAAATGCTTGAATTTCTCCCTAGGCTAGAATTAGTGTCTGTGAACACTCTCATAGACGTGTTCATGCATTGAAAACTCCAGCCAAAAGCGATGCAAATCTCAGGAGGTGAGTAACAGCTATAAGAAGTCCAACACTTAAAGGAACTCTTTCTCCAGGTCATCAAAATTTATGAGTGAGTCTGGACTGGCATCACATTATCCTATCCTAAATTGAGTCCAGTATTTATTATAAAGACAATATTGGTTATTTGGACAGCTGCATTCAACAGAGCAGACAAGTGTCCTGCGGGGAAAGTCTCCTACATGGCCCTAAGGAAAAAATGTCACAATTTCATTCAAGCCTGTACCCTCTATGATCTTTTTCCATTTGGTTCCCTTTCTACCATGAGCTACCTCCCAACCCAGAAGACACAGTGTCTCTTCTCCTCTTCCATAAGGAATAGGGAGTGGAGTTGGAGGAAATGGACTTCGTGTGAAATTAAGAGCAGTGCTAAAGAAGGAGAGAGGCCTCACAGCCGGTGAGGCTAAGAGTAGTATAGCAACCTATGAAATGGGAACACAACCTGCAATTTTCAGCCACGCCTCAAAGAATAAAAAAATCTGCTGGCACGCAGGAGATGAGGTAAGAAGGGAGAAGCAGAGACACAAAAGTAGGGTGATGGCTAGGGAATAGCAAAGCAGGAATGGAGGAAAGATGGAAACATCAAGGACATAAAGGAAGATTGAGATAGACAGCCTGCTTCTTCTGGAGAAAGACAGAGGGCATCAGCAGATAGGGTTCAGACAGAAGTGGCTTACTGATGTCTATGCAGCTGTGCATGCAGGGGGAATCCTAGGAAGAGACATGAAAGGACAATATCTGTGGATGCTTTGCATGTGGGAGAGGAGAAGTATTTGAAAGGGCAGATGGGAAATACAGGAAATTTGGAATTAAGACCTGAAATACTGAAGGGTGAAATCTTCAAACCTTTATAGACAAACAGGAGCAACTTACAATTCTTGAGCCTTTGACACGACAAAAATTATTCTCTTCCAACTTTGTGGGCAAAATGCATTCACTGACTGGCAGCTCCCTTACAACCCCCTTCCTGGAAGAAAAAAGCTTTTCCTGTTTGGTCTGTTCAGTTCACTGCTACCTCACTTTCAGGTTGTGACCTTCTCTCAACCTGTAACAGGTGGTATTTTCCAATGCCCCTGTCAGAAATGGCTGGGCTTTGCAAGACACATGTCACATTTAGCCATTCCTGCTCCAAATCCAAAATGAGCAGGGCACAAACACAGGTCAAGGAGGAGGAGAAGAAGAAAGTAACATGGCCAGGCTTTCACAGCAGGAGAGGAAATGCTGTGTAGGCAGTCATCCTTTCTACAGATAGATTTGAGGGATATTGTATACCACCAAGGAACTAACCAATTAAAAGCCTCCTAAGACAGAAAACCCTATGATGAGTATCCTGTAATTGTTAAATTTACTGCCTAAACAATATATTTGACTAGAATAAATAGGGAAATTATAATTATGAAGCACAAAAGCCCCCAAAGATTAGCCTCTGCTGCTATAATCTTTTGAGCAAAGACTGCCCTCATTTACACTGAGAAAACAAACAGGTGGAAGCACATGTAATCACCTGGGGGATGGAGTAACGAGTTTAACCACACTCTTCCATCTCCCGTGTTTATGATTGTGCTCTGCAAGTAGTTTTCATTTGGTGGCTGCAGTCTTCTGTGTGAAACATAATCCCCAAATACAGCACAGGGCTCTTGAGGCTCACTTAATCTTGGACTGGCAGAAAGAATGAAAGAAGTGTCAAGGGTGATACACAGCAGGCCTGCTGGAGCTTTAGCTGCCTGGTACCAAAGGAAAAGACCCTTGGCCTTATCAGATCTCTTTGGTAAAGACTCTGCACATTCCTAAGGAGGGGCTTGGGACCAGTCAGTTGGATAACCCAAAGCTCTGGGCAAGGGATGTGGAACAGGCTGAAATGTCTTTGATCAGTGGAAAGAAGAGAAAGTAACCCCTACATACACAAATTACTTCTATCCCCCATATGCTCTTCGATATTATGCTGCTGAGAAGACATGACAGAATTAGGAGTTAGGAATTCCTCCAGAGCAGAAGTTCTGATCAGATAGCCTGTCCAACACTGCATTTTAAAAATAGTGACCAGTTAATGCTGATTTTTTTAAGCTTTCTTGTTATTATGGCTAGTGTAAAAAAGAGAACTAAAATAAATAGTGCGCTTTGCACTGTTCCTCGTTCTTGCTTGTGCTGGAGTAGGTGATAATTGTGCTTTTATTTAGGATAAGCATTATTCTTACCTATTCTCAATCATTTTTTCCAGTTGTTTTAGACCTGTGACCGCAAATTCCTAGAATTTTGCAGACTTTTTCTAAGGTGTCCAAAACAGAAACAAACGTTACACCAGGTGTAAATTTCTTCTGAAATATGGTCACATGAAAATTGCAGGGATCCATAAACCTGAAAAGATGGGGGAAAGTGCCACCAGTTTGGTCTAAGCTCCTGGTAGAGGCTTACAAACACTGCCAAACAAGAGCAGCATTGTGATCTCATTCAAAGAGTTTGCATGCTGAGCATAGTAGCCTGTAAAATAAAAAGCCACTCTCTAGGCTTGCAACATAGAAGTACCAGTAACAATAGAGAATTAAAAGATTATGTTTACTGCATTATTTCATTCAAGAAGATTATAAGACAAAAGAAAATGAAAAGACACATAGTGCAATTTTCTCCAAAGCAGAAACTAGCTGTGACCTCATAAATGTATTAAATGAATTTATGCATTAAAGCTTCCTCCCCTCAGCCTCGGATGTCCCCGTGGGAAGCAAAATTGTGCCATCTAGTGGGATTTAGACCAAGTCGTAGCTGTGTATTCCCAGTGGACTCTATGGACACCCTACAGACCTGTTTACATTATAGCATGGACATTTTTGGATCCCACTTTGCTCCCAAGTTCAGATCCCTCCCCTGCCACAGCTTCTGGAAGGGTCCGTTCACCTTGCCAGGCTTAGGGCCAGAGGAGGGGAGGGGGAGTTTCTTTTTCAGTTATCTGCTCAATCCAGCTTTCTTTTTGGCTTCTGCGTTGATGAGAAAGATGGGGAAAAATCATTTTCATGAATATGAGTTGGTAAACTTGAAGGACCAAAGCCCCGAGGTTCCCCATGAATGAAGACTCTCCCCCTTTCCAAGCAGCCAGCAGCCTTGGGATTCTGTGCTGCCCAGTTGTGGAGCTGGTGAACACAGACAGAGCTGTAGCACAATCTCATTTCCTAGCATGCTTTTGTAACCCTAGTTAAGCAATAGGCCTAATATAGATTTCAGTATAGCGTTTAATCTTTGTCCTTTATGGATGTGTGTATCTTTATGACAGAAAGTGGTTTCACAGCTTGCAGTTTTTTTCTTCTGTGCTGATCATATTGGAGAGCCATATAATGTATGGCTTAAATACTCAAATAGGTGCAAGTGTTGCAAGAGACTTACATACCTCTCTAATAAAACATGATAGGTGCCCTTGGGACCGCTGGCTATTGCCCGAGTCACAACAGGTGAATCAGTAACAACTCCATGGGAAGTTTTCAGTACTACTAAAAGTAAAGTTCACTGGCCAGTCTTCAAATAATTAACAACTCTCCTCTCTACAAAGACAGAAAAAAAGTGACCTTTTCCAACGAGGCGTAAGCTGTTTTTCTCCAACTCAAATCATCCCCTGGAATAATTGGATCAACTTTGCCCACCGGCAGACCTTTTGTCTTCTATGAATCAACATGGAAAGGAATCTTGAGAATGTGTTGGTCATTTCTTTCGGATTTTTACTTCTCTTTACTGCTTACGGAGGACTCCAGAGTCTACAGGTAAGTGGGGCATCTCCCGTTGGTTATCAGGGCAGTTGTTCTGGAAGGGCATCAGGCCAATTGGTAGTGTTAAACACATCAGTCTTTCCATTGTCTCTGTGACGAAGGCATGCACAGTATTTTTTATGAGGTGGGTTAGGACATTAACTTGCTGCAGGTTAATATTCCTCACCCAGATCCACAGCATAAAGTAAAATATTTACTAAATATTTTATTCTAGTATTTCTCTCATAGTTTGAATACTTGTGTCATGCTACTTCTTTAGGTCCACAAAACTTGTTTCAATGGAAGCAGAAAACAAAATTAACCTGAGATGACTTTTCTGAAAAGAAGATATTGCAAAATGGAAAAAAAAAAATCAATTTCTGGAAAGGGTTTGTTTTGAATATTTCTAAATTGCTATGATTTTATAATAATTATTATTGTACAGCAATATAAAAGAATAAAAAATTATGCCCAAACCATTAAATAATCTAGATATAAAATAATACAATAATTTCTAGGATCATGATATTACATAATAGTAAAAGGTATTATTTTAAATCAAAGGCAGTTGTGGCTTGTACTGGCATTAACATCCTACAACATAGGAGCGGAGATGGGTTTCTAGAATGACTTGAATGCTCAGGTTACCACTAGAGCTCACTTGTTTATCCAAAATAAAAGACTGAGGGTTACTGCTGCTGTCTATGAGTGCTTCTGAGTAGATAAACACAAGGAGAAACTTCTCATCCTAGGAGGCTCTGCTGGTTTAATGGCTGATAAATCAATAGCATACATTCATAAGCAACTTTAGGTAGGGTATTAACATATGATCATGATCCATTGGATTGGATTTTCCCACTGGAGTGGGAGTCTGTATGCCTTAAAGGTGGAACATGATACGTAACATGATGAACTTGTTTGCGATAACAAGGGGTTGACCTCAATTCAGGAAGAGGTGCCTCCTAGTTCTGTACACCTCTCTTCTCTCCTTGAGCAGCTTTTTTTCCGGACATTATCAGATTCTGAACTCAGGACTGTTCTGCAACAACAGTCCCCAAACTGGATGGAGATATTATGAGTTGGGGAGACTAATGAGGCAGGGGAAGATAAACCCAGGAAGCTGCAAGTCAGTCCCACCAGCTGAAACGGCTGGTTGGAGCATGGGGTAACAACACCGAGGTTGTGGGTTCAATGCCCGTACAGGTCATTTACTTAAGAGTTGGACTTGATGATCCTGTGGGTCCCTTCCAACTCAGAATATTCTGTGAATCTGTGAACCTGTAAGTACTGAACTGTTAAAAATTTTCATAATTCATTTCAATATTCCAGTACCCAGACCCCCCCAAAAACCCCCGACAGTAAATATCATATGATTTTAGAAGCCTGGCTTCTAATTTTTAGAAGTTGTAGCTGACAAAACCAGGCATATGACATTTCAAAAATAAGACCTCTGAGATCAGGAAGCCTCTTTGCCTGTTTACAAATCAACCATTCCAATTCTCAAACACCTTGACACTGACTGTCCTCACCTCACTGTCCAGGTGCCCGGTCCTCACCAAGGGTGCAGCATGACTGCCACCATGGTCCTGTGTGGCCAGACTGCACAGCCACTGCAGGCTTGGAAAGTGTTCCATGAAGCCACCAACAGCCTCACTCTCCTCTACAGCGCTCTCTAGTGCCACCCCCTCAGCATCCAGTCCCCCTTCCAAAATCATACTGGGTCATATCAGCTATTAATCTAAACAATCAGGAAAACATCGCTAATCAGCATAGAATTGTTGAATGGTTTGCTTGGAAAGGACCTTAAAGATCCTTTCCAAGGAGGATCATCTCATTCCAGCCCTCCTGCCATGGACGAGGGCAACTTCCACCAGACCAGGTTGCTCAATGACCCATCCAACCTGGTTTCAAACATCTCCAGGGATGGAGTATTTACAAATTCTCTGGGTGACATGTTCCAGTGCCTCACCCCCCTCAGAGTAAATATTTTCTTTCTAATATCTACCCTAAATCTCTCTTTCAGTTTAAAACGGTTGCCCTTTCTAGTCCTATCACTATCTGCCCTTGTGAAAAGTCACCTCCCCACTTTTTAATGTCCCCTTTGAGTACTATAAGGCTTCAATGAAGTCTTCCTGTAGTCTTCTTCTCGTGGCTGAACAATCCCAACTCTCTCAGCCTGTCTAAGAGAGGTTGTCCATTCTTCTGATCACCTTCATGGCCCTCCTCTGGACCTTCTCCACCAGGTTCATGTCCTTCCTGTGCTGAGGACCTCAGAACCGGATGCAGTGCTTCAGATGGGGACTCACCAGAGCAGAGCAGAGGAGCAGAATCACTTCCCTTGACCTGCTGGTCACGCTTATTTTGATGCAGCCCAGGATGCAGTTGGCCTTCTGGGTTGTGAGTACACTGTTTCTCTTGCCCAGCTTTTCATCCACAGAATTCCCAAGTCCTCCCCTGCAGGGTTGCTCTCAGTGAATTCTTCTCCCAGTCCGTACCCATATCTGAGATTGCCCCGACCCAGGTGCTGCACCTTGAATTTGGACTTGTTGAGCCTCATTAGGTTCACACAGACCCATTTTTCAAGCTTGTCCAGGTCTCCCAGCTTGCTCTTCTCATTTCAACTTTCAGAGCATCAAGACGAGAACTATTTTAAGCATAAAACTATAAAACCTGGTTAGATCAGTAAAATGTTATTCCTTCTTTGTGAAAATGTGGGTGAATCAATTACTTCCAACTACAAAGGGCTTCTGTGAGCCCATTAGGATACTTGGACCTCAGGCCCTGAAGAACTTATCAGACCTGTAGTTTAAAGCAAAGAAACTTCCACTGTTGCTATGCCAGCCCTTGCAATGCAGATCTGAGAATATTCTTGCCTGAGACAACAAATGAAGGCCAAGAAAAGAGGTTATCCTTCATTCAACTTGCTTTCAAAGAGAAACTGAAACAAATAACATCAAATAATCTAAAGAATCTCTTACCAAAGCTTTGAATCTGAGCAATTCTCACCTGGTTTTATATCATGTTTTTATAAATGGTCTGTCATTTTGAGGAAAATTGTAAGTCCATAATCAGGCTGTTTTGGGGAAATGAGACAGTAATACCCAGCCTCAGATGCTGTGTCTCTCTATTTCTGCCTGAAGCCACTCTCTGTACGCCACAGTAATATGTACCTGTGATAAAATTTGTCTCAATCACTGTTTTTGCCCATGCAGAGCAGCCTCAACTCAGAAGAAGGCCTGGGCGTTGCTTCCCTAAGTGATATCTATGCTGCACTCATCTTATCGTCCATGTTCCTCCCTCCAATCCTCATCAAGAAGCTGGGCTGCAAGTGGACCATGGCAATCTGTATGTGCTGCTACATCACGTTCTCCTTGGGGAACTTCTATGCTAGCTGGTACGATTTAAATACTTTAACTCTCTCTGTTGTGTTCAGACAAAGTAAGTAAGTACGGGCAAAGTTCTTTCTTCTTCTCCATTCCTACTCTAACTCTGTGTTGCAGATTAGAAAGCTGGATGCAAAAGGTGCTACTTGCAACAAACAGAGATAAATGAATCCTGTAGTAGGTGGACCAGAGAGGTGAAAATGTGCAAAGAGTCGGAATGAATGCATCCATCCACCCACCTGAAGCTGCTTCTCTAACTCATGTTTGTAGCAGAGGTTCCCCTTCGGGGAAAAAACATCAGAAATTTCATTTAAAAGTCAAAAGGCTTTTAGGGCTGTTTTTTAAAAGGTTGAAGGGATGACTATCTTCCAGCCAGTAGCTCTGGGAGAAGAGGACCACAGGAGGAGGCTAGGTCCTGCCTCACTCTTTCTAAAGGTGGATGAAAAACTTCTGCTCTCCAGTGACAGGGGTTGCAACTCTGCAGAGGAAAGTTATCAATATCCATCTTCTGAAGTGCACGTGCAATTTAATTCTCAGTTACGAGAAGTTAAGGCACCTGAGCACAGACCTAGCCAGCCTGGCCTAGGCCTAGTCCCCGCACAGAGCTGCATATGTTTGCACACCCTGAACTTCACAAGACTGGCCTTTTCTTGATTCCACGTAACAGATTTATTGCACCATAAAAAGGATAAATCTATTTCTTTGATGTCTATTTTTGCCTCTGGATCTCTGGGCAAATGATTATTATGCTAATAGATAACAACCATGCTAAAAAAATTGTTCTTTGGCAGGTACACGCTAATCCCTACCTCTGTGATCCTGGGCTTAGGAGGAGCACCACTCTGGTCTGCCAAATGCACTTACCTCACCATTGCTGGCACCTCATATGCTGAGAAAGCAGAAAAAAATGCAAAAGACATTATCAACCAATACTTCGGGGTCTTCTTTCTGGTGTTTCAGTCTTCCGGCATCTGTGGAAATCTTATCTCATCCTTGATACTTAGCCAATCTTCCACCAAAGGTAAAATGTATTTAAAATTTTGGCACTTCTTTCTATAAACATCAGCTAGTTCTAGATAGATAAGAGGTAGATTTCTGCAGCTGAGCTTTCATAGTCAGTGGAAACAGGCACTTCAAATGAGTTAGCCTATTTGAGGATAGATGTCTGAAACAGATGAGAGAAATTGCTCTCTGAAAGTGCCTATTTTCTGTCAAAAATCAACCATATAGAGAGTTCAGACAAATAGCTAAAAAATAGAAGTCTATTGAATTCCGTTTGAATTCTACCCCCGTGTTGCAAAGCGTAGATAGGCTGCAGGCAGTGACAGTCCTTCACATCTGACTTCTATAAAAAGTGGATTAAAACAAAAGGCAAAATACTGAAGCAACCTTTTTGCAAAGGTTGTAGTATTGGGTTAGTTTGCTGTTAAACATTCAAGGTTAGTCAGCCTGGTGCTGGTGCTGAAAATGAGTGCTCTACAGAACTGTCAAGAAGAAATAGCAGTAGCTGTTGCCAGGAGCCTGTGTGCCAGGGCTCCTCTGCTGTATTTCAGGCTCAGATGGCAGATGCCAATGTAGCTTGAAGAAATCACCCAGCAGCAGTGCCCTCATTTCCCATGCATGTAATTGTTGTCACTTTTAAAAGGGCAGTTGTAAAGATAAATTAATATTTGGATGCCACCTTAGAGATTCAAAGTGCTGTGGTGTCTCATCATTGCAGTCTCCTGTACAGTCCTCATCCTGTCAAAATCAGAACCGGGTTGTTCTCCAGACATGGAGAGAGCTTTCCATATACACTGGTACTGTGAGTAGCAAGAAGTTACCTCTCTTTCCTGTCTCAGTTAAGCAGTATGTCCTCTGAAGAGTTTTCAGATAGCTACTAGGTTAAAACCAAATGTCAGGAAGTTGGCATCAGGCTTTAATCTTTGAATCTTTGGGTTTGTGGCAAAGTAGTTGTCACAAGGTGCAATATTTATGTAGAATCATGCTTCCCTTACACCTAAGTAACTATAGGTGAAGCACCATTAAAGCAGAATGCTGGCAGACCTTTCCAAGTATGGTGGAGCTCTGCTGACCTGATCCCAGAGCCGCACGGTATCTCAGGAGGGACTATCTGTTCTGCCTTCACTCGCACGGCAGTGCTGGTGATGCAGCTGTGGGGTCTGTACAGACTGCAACCATTTGACTCTCCTCTGCCTTACAGCACACATCATTTTAACAAGAGGAATAAACCACTATTTTTTTGGTCTTGTAAATCCCTTCCTACTTTTACTTCTGAGGATGTTCCTCCAAATTTTAGAGACGCTCTCGTTTTTTTATCTATTACATAGAATTTCAGAAAATGCTGTGTTCCTGTGAACAGCTCTCAAAGCCAAAGGCCTTGCACATCTTCACAACAGAGATGAGCAGTTATACCATAAGTTTCTGTACTGTGCCTTCTAAGTGAGACACAGCTTTAATCTAGAGAGAACTTCTTTTCTGGGGAGAGGGGGTAAGAATCTCCAGTCATGGAATTATTTTTCTTTCCTCATAGACTTGTGAAAAGGCATCCATTCATATTTTCATGCACTTAAAATGTATCATTTCAGTGATCAGTAGGAAAGATATAGCATGTATCTGGAGAATCAAAATGCATGAAATTCAGATATGTACCTACTCTTGACGTATTTTCTGCATCACTGTATCCAGACACAGCAGGGCAGAGTTGTTACACCATAGGGTAATACCACAACTGAAGACAACAATCAGTGTAAATTACAAAAGTCATCCTTTCCCACTCATCAGTATTACAGTTTTGATTCAAGAGAAACAGTGCAAACCCTGCCTTTCAGCTTGCATATGACTAATTGTTTGTGCATCTTCATCTTCAGATGATGCAGGAACCGATAAAAACTTGTTTTACACACTTCCACACTTCCCTCATGTGACTCATCTTTTGCATATGGTAATTTTGCTGAAGGTCTGTTTGTCCATTTTGTGCTGAAGGTCTGTAGTGGTAGCCAGTGACTATGATAAGGTAATGATTTTCTTTACGTTACTAAATTTTATCTTATGTTGAACCTAAAGTTGTTTATGAAGCTGGTTATACAGCTGATTCACATCACAGCAGCTTTGATGGGAAGCAATGAGGAAAAACACACTAAAAGTGGTTACACAACAACCTTAATTGAAAAATTACGGATCAACTCCTATTGAAGGAATCAGCCAAGGTACAACTGTATTGCCCTTTATTGTGCTTGGACCAGAGACAAATTCTGCAGTGAAAGCACTGAAATTATTGTGTGGGGTTTGGATCATCCTCCTCCAGTAGACAGTTTATTCAGGCTTACACTTTGGGTTAGCATTTATTCTTCACCAAGAGGGTGCAGGAGGAAGTGGGCACAGTTTCATGGTGACACAGTGTGCATGACTACGTGCGTGTTTGTGGCTTTGACACACGCCCTACACAACAACGATGGGACTGCACAAAGCAAAGGTCTTACTCCAAACCCTGCTGAACTGTCAGCTTCAGGTGTGTTCTCAGAAAGTTATAAAGGCAGTAGTAAAATAATAAAGTCGGGAAAAGCAGGCTGCTTGGAAGACTGCAATACTGAGTAATCATAATTTGAATTTATAAAAAAAAAAAGATGTCTTGAGGCGGTTTCTGTTTCTATAACATATAGAGAAATTATCTGGAGAGGGAAAATGTGGGATAGCTGTAAGAATTAAAGTCCATCAGTCCATTGCTAGTGTAAACTAGGAGACCTATTTCATGAGGTATTGTGATTAAGGGGTAAAAATATACACGCAAACTTTGAATACTGAAAATTGAGCTTGGATTGAGATTTCAGCTTCTTACTTTAGTCTCTGTCCCCATGCAACCATTAATTCAGAGTTCAGTCTCTTTTTTCTGTTAAACCAAATTTTTTGTGTTAAACTGAGATTCTGAAGTTAAATATCTCTAATCAGGAAAGACTTGAAAGCAGGACCAATCACTGAGCACTGGATTCCTCTCTCCTTATATCCTTACACATAATGTGGACTTATCTGATCTCTTCACTGACCTGCCTTTCTTTTGGTTCTTAATTAGTGGAGATCTCAGAAGAAGACCTAGAATGCTGTGGAGCATACAACTGCCTGACTGACACCACTAACACCACTGAGTCAGCAAAACCCTCCAACTCTCTAATCTACACACTGCTAGGGGTCTATACTGGTGAGTAATCCACACAATCTTTGATCAGGATCACTGATGGAGAGTCTAGTACTTGTGGAATCTAGCATGTCTTTACAGATTAAGTTTCTGACTTTCTCCTTCAATCCAATTTGCTGAAGGAAAACGAGATACGTGAGAGCTGTGAACAACTCCTTCCTAAATAGTTCTAATGCTTTATGCCAGAGCTGTATCAATTTATCTAAAGGAGAAAGATATTCTTTACATTTTTCACCTGGAATAAAGCTGAAGCCCAGTTTGGTGACCCAAATTCAGCCAGCAAATTGGCATCTCTCCCATTTAGTAACTACAGCTGCTATAGACCTTCTTTGCACAAGGCTAGAAAAGAATTAAAGACAGGGAAACTGAAACCATTAATAGACAAAAACAGACAAAAACAAATCTAGACTGAGTGAGGAAAGTTCCACAAAGTATCCTTCTCAAAAGAAGTTATTCTCTGGATAAAGGAAAGTATCTGGCAGGGCAAAGTGCACCTTAACTCTGCCAAAATATCTTTGCAGCCTCTGAACATAGATGTACTCTCTATGCTGGGACAGAAGCATGGAATTTGCCATGCACTCCAACAGACTGTTAGTGATCCAGGCAGAGCCAGCTCTCAGTGCACACAGGCTTTGCAGAAAACCCTTCCTCTGTCCCCAGCCTCCATTCCTAATTGGTGGGAAAATGTAGAGTATCCCCCCACTTTCCTCCCAGAGTGTACTGGAGCCGATGACTTTCTGCCAAAGGCATGTTTGTCTGTAAAGTTTAAATTTAAATTTGATGACTAACATATACAGCACTCCCTTAGGCTTTGTGCATGCAAAGTGAATGCAACCCTGCTGTCTCCTGACCCCGCGTCAGTGGGGTTTCATTTTTCTTTTAAGCTCTTAATAAAAGAGATGTCTTTTCTTACCTCAAGGGAAAGTAAATAGCTAAATATTTCATTCACAGTCATTTTTTAAATGTGTCCTCTATTTGGTGGCTGAATACTTATTTTGCCCAGCTTGGGTGGAGACAATAATGGATAACTCTTCTGCTGTTTAGCTTTCTCAAGGACTGTGAATGTTTCTATTTATGTTCATACCAACCACTATTGAGCCATGCCAATATCTCCTATAATTGCTCTTGTTTCATTTAACATATTTGTTAGATATATTTTTCCTGAAAATGTGGATGTCCTGCTCTCACCCATTTATGTCCAGCAATTAGCTCATAAGTGCTACTAAACACTCTGGCAGAACCAACAATGGCTTACACCACAAAGGGTTTACAGCTCAGCCACTGTGGGGAACCAGGACACTGGAGAATACACTTTCATTCTAGGAGACACAGATCAAAAATAATAAGCAATAAAAAATGAGGCAATTTATTGTAAATCTGCTGATGTATTTGGATATTAAAAGTTCCCAGGAGAGGCAGTATCCATACACATAACGTAGGAGCACATTAAACGAGCAAAGTGGATGGAAAGAGGTGCCAAGTTCTCGTCTTACTCTGAACTGTAGTTGTTTCCATGGATGGAATTCTAGTCAGCATAAGTGAGGAAACATTATCATGGCCTGCATCCATAATGAAGCAATCAGTTGTGAGTCTATGGCTGTCTCATGTATATTATGAGACATGGTTATCTTCTTGATAACATGAAAAAATTGTTTTGATTCACTACACGAGCAACAAATCTAGACTGATACATGCAAGATCATTTTCTGATTAACTACTAAATAAATACTAAATTTAAAAATACTAAATAAATAAATTAACTACTAACTAAATATTCTTTTATATGCTGCTTCTGCTAGGAAATTCTAGGTTTAAAGCTATAACTTCCATCTTTTTCAAGTTAGCTAGAGCTGCTCACTATCATCTCCCAAACAGCACATATTCCATACTCAAAGCATGGTTCTGAGCTGAAAAAAATAAAAAGGCACAACATATACTGGGTTTCAAGATGGCGTTTATTTTTCTTTCCATGTATTTGAAAGAAGATCCCCGCTAGCCATGAAAACCTTGGCACTGGAAGTGAATACTCCTCTCTCTTGTTGATTTAAAGCCTTCTGATAGCTCTCGAGGGAGCTGTTTCTGGCCAGCTCCCATCCCCGCGCCCCTGGATTGCCCTGGAAGGGTGAGCTGTCACTCTCTGTGGCCGTGCAGCTGGCCCGGCGGCTGTCACAACAGGCCAGCCGCAGCTAAGCTGAGGGGATTTGCAAGTGCACAGCTGTATGCAGAAGATGTGAATGTAGATCAGGCTTTCTTGTTTATGCAGAAATGGCCTTTACACTGAAGCGGAATCAGAGGCATCTGCCAAAATATCACACAGAGAGCTAAGCACCAAGTCAGAACAATAACAGCAGCAAGCAACTTCCCATAATTCTTCCAGCATTCCTCAGTTTTTCATGAACTTTTTGTTCTGTTTTGTTTTGTTTTGTTTTGTTTTGTTTTTTGCAGCTAGTGGTGTGCTAGCTGTGTTGCTGGTTATTATATTTCTGGACCAGATCAAATCTGACCAAGCAGAGACGAAGAAAGAAAAACTAAAGGCACCATCCTTTTGGTCTATGTTCCTAGCAACTTTCCAGCATCTTAAAGATAAAAGACAGTGTCTTCTAATCCCTCTGACAATGTACAGTGGGTTTGAACAGGGATTTCTTTCTGGTGACTACACAAAGGTGTGAGTGTAAGTGAAAATCTATTTCTGTCTGACTTTTTTGTGCCATTGTGTCTTACTATTGCACCTGATCTGTATTTACTTGACAAATGAAGATGTTTTTAATGGTGATTTGTGGATTGCAAAATTACTGCTTACTTCTACTTGAATGAACTCTGGGCGACGTCTTCAAACAGGAGAGGCCAGCAGTAGATATGTCTCTTGGAACTGCCTCAAAAAGAATGCAGTAGAGAGCTTAACTCACCAGTGGAGGCCACAGCAGAGAGCTACAGGTTCACACTCTTCACCTTGTTGTAAATAACAAACTGGGAGAAAAGCCAGAAGCCAGCAAAGCTTTTATATCTTCCTTCCTTCTGGTTTCCCTAGAGCTTGTATAAGTGCAAGTCAGCACACATTCCACGTATTTTATTTTGACAACCTTTATGTCAAGAGGGCAAGTCCTCAACATGGCTGGCTGGAAGCCCTCACCACTCACTACTGCAACAGGTCCAGACCCTGATGGATTGAAATTATTAAAACCACCTCTGTTCCTCCTCTGTTCCTCTTGACAAACCTAGACACGCAGGAGGTGTGTTCTCCAGGCGTTTGTCGAGAAAGCCTCCAAAGAAAGAGGACAACCTTCCTTAGCTGCTTCTTTCATGCGTCAGGCTTTCAAACCTTGCATATAAATCAGATGGAAGAGTGCACTTGTTGCTGTGTTGGAATGGATTGAAAGGGGCACTCCATGGCCACCTCCACTGGTCATGTGCTCTTATAGATGAGGTCCTCTTTATTTTTTGGGAGCTGCTCTGTAATGACTGTAGTGTCAATTGCCAATTTTCATCTATTGGGCTATGACAGGAAGGGCAGAAAACTCCTAATGCTACTTCCAGGAGTTTTGTTTGTATAGCAAGAAGTGCTCAGATTTGTTCTGCTTGTTATTCCTCTGTTTGCATGGCATCAGTCTGATTGGGAACTGGGTTAGTAAGGTTGCTGCTGAAGGCCAACCATGTCAATACACCAGGGACTTGTCGGCCAACTCCCTAGCTGTGCTCTTTTGATCTCGTCCGTGCTGGCTATTTACCAAACACTCAGGCTAATATCCTTGAACTTTAGCTGTACATTTTTATCAAAGAAAATGTGGCACCACTATCCCTTCTCTTCCAGGCATATGTGACCTGTGCCCTGGGGATACAGTACATTGGCTATGTGATGATCTGCTTTTGCAGCTGTAAATTCCCTCTGCTCTCTGCTCTTCGGAAAGATCTCCCAGTTCACGGGTAGAAAATTTCTATTTGCATTAGGTATGTAAAGGTTTTCTGAATGACTGATCACCACATATAATCAGATCCACTACTCCCCCCTTTGCATGTGCAAAGGGATAGCTTGCTGACAGCTATCGATTAAAACCAAAGTCATTCTGGAGGCAAACTTCACAAACTTCATTCATGAGAAGAGAGGCAGCTCAGCTCAGAGTTAAGCACTATATTGCTGTCTTTGCCTTGCATGACTTTGCTGGAGTTCAGCCTGCATTTGAGGGCACTATCTATGCAGAAAGTGCTTTGATGCTTTATAGCTCTAATGCAGCCAGTGACAAATAGTCTTACAATGCAGATGTTGAGACTTGCACTATAATAAGGATTTCTCCTCTGGGCTGAAACCTCCTCACCCTTATGGAGTGAAAGCAAATCGCTGTTGACCTGAGTCTCAGGGAATGACAAACTTGGAAATTTGAGCAAAATTTCAGGAAAAATTTTTAAAGGTTGGCCTGTTGTCCTTTTTGCTAATTTTTCTATAGGGAGAAAAATAAAAGTCATGTGTCAGGCTAGAACAACTTAAGGACTTGTGTATGGGACAGTAATTTTCATGTTGCCTTGAGAAGAGATTTGCATATTTAAGAACATCTCCCCCTCCAGAGAACATCATTCCAATGAGTAACAGAGTAATGGAGGCATAAAAAAATATACCAAGAAATATTCCTTTTTTGCCTCTGTATTCACTATGCATACTGAAGTGGACTAATACCTTATTTCCACTATGCAATAATTTGTATTATTAGAAACATCATTGAATGGATCAATATGCATCAAGACTTTCTAGGCATTTTCTCCACAGGAAATTTTAAACCTGGACAAGGAAGAAGAGATTTGGAGTCCTTTCTGCTACAGTCACCAGGTCATAGATTCTTCTGTCTGTTCTAGGTGTGTGTCTCAGCCTGTGGAACTCAGATACAAAAAAAACCCAAAAAAACCAACCACCTAATAGTAGCAATAAACAATTAAATCTCCCACAAAACTCTAGTGTTAGAAATGGAAGACCTCTGAACCTCTCAGTTCTGTTTAGTGGTCTTTGTACTCAGCCTGTGAATGTGCACCTGTAGGGGGAGGAATCTATGACTCATTTACAAACCACTTTTTAAAAGAAAGACCCAAAGCCACCAGACCCTCTAGAAGTCCTCAATTGTCCCCTCTGGCCCTGAATGGAAACCTCCTTCCCACATGCCTCACATGGTGACTGCAAGCGTTTCAGAAGCTCCTTCTCCTACTCAGTGGTTCGTGTCCTTTGGTCTAACAACCATATCAGTGCTGAGGATCTCTCAGCTCAGGACACTGCTCAGAATTATGAGTTAGAGACTGTCAAAGGCCTGCATTGTGTTGTGTTTCATGTGACATCAGCTCAGTCAGTGCAAAGCTCAATGAACCGGAAAGATTTTAAGATTGCCTTGTGGTCTCGTTGGGGGTCGAATAAAAAAGTGTTATCTACCACAATCTGTCCTGATTATGATTGCATCTATATTTCTCTTCTTTCTTTCTTTCTAAATCAACAGCCACAGTTATGAACACGGCCTGTATAATAGCACTACTGCTGTGGAAACCTCACCCCAAGCAGCATGCTGTGTTTTTTGTGTTCCCTGCTCTTTGGGGCCTATCTGATGCTGTTTGGCAAACACAAACTAATGGTAAGTCCTGGTGACAATGAAATGTATTCTCTTGAGTTATAAAAATCTGCATCTTTGCATCTATGAAACAATGCTGCATAAAAATGATAATGGCTTTAAGACAGCATCCAAAAGAAATATGTTAACTCATTGGAAAGCAGGAGAAATGGAACAAGTTGGGAGTAAGAAAGCAAAATACTCAATGAACCAATTTTTCCAAGATGAAGAGAGAAGAATACTGCAGAAGATGATAATGTGTATTCAGAATAAATATTCTGGAGGAGTATAAGTATTTCAAGGAAATTTAGAAATTAAGAAAAATTATACATTTAGTCTGTCTTTTGCAATAAAGGAGAGCACTCTGGATAAAAATTGACTCAAAGCTCGGCAACAAAAGAAGAAGAAAATTATCTGTTAGGATTTATTGGAAAAAAAACTCTAGGAGAAAACCACAGAAAACAACATTATGCAGCCAAGTAACTTCATACAGCTCTGATTTACTCCATTTCAAAACTCATAATCCACCGTGATAAGGCATAAGAAGGCAATAAAAAGGAGCAAGGTCATGGGAGACTTCTGTTTGAAGGAAGATAACAAACTAGAACCCTTTATCCTGGACAAGTGGTAAGTATGGAAAGCAATCAGTAAGGTAATTAATTGTATGGAGAAGGTGACTTGATATTCACTATTTCTCTTAGTAACAGAACTAGTGGCACTAGATAAAGTTATCAGGCAGAAGCCTTTATAGAAATCAAAATAAATGGTATTCCTCCCACAATGCATAAGCAACGTATGGAATTCATTGCCAAAAATTTAAGCTGGAATTACATCACATCATTACAAAATCACTTCAGGGGAAAGTGGTTTTTGGGACTACTAAAGGGTAGTGATCCAGTGGAAATATCCAACTCAGAACATCCCTATGTCTTTGATTGCTAGAGTCATGAGGACTTCGCAGGGAAATATTACTGTATACTTGCCTCATTTCTTACACTCTTATCCCAGGAATCTGTTACTGAGAGAATACCATTGCACTCCTAATCTGATGCATGAGGTTTATTCTTACAATCTTTTATGTTCTGCTTTGCAACAAATGTGCAATTAATTATTATGCAAGATACTTGCAAAAATTGCACATTTGTGTTAGCTTGGAAAACACCCAAATGTTCTTTTTCCTTGCAGAGTGTCTTTTTTTGATCTGTACCTTACTCAGCTGTTTCACAGCTCCTATTCATAAAATTATACAAAGTTTGCTTTGTCACACTGTCACAGTGAAAGATCAAGTGATGGCATGAAACCTTAATAAAGAGGTGCAGTGACGTTACCCCACAGTGCTGCATCCCAGAATAGGATCTTCAGTTTGACATACCCACATAGGACTAAATCTTTTCTCCACTTCAAAAGTCTTATACAGATGTACATCACATGTAATGAAAAATGAAAAATTCCTGGCATCAAAGACTATGAGGTGAGATAAGACCTCCAAAATTACACTGGGGACTAAGGTCTGTGGTCCTTCCTTTGCTAAGCTCCCATGAGTGCTGCTTGGGCCTCAGTAGATTAACCAGAGAATGCATAAATGGCATTGTGCCACATACTTAAGGCATTCTGTGGTTTGTTTCGTGCTGCTGTGGATATTTAATACTCGAGTACCCCCTAGAGGATATGTAGGCTCACGGTGGATGAGTCACTTCATTTTACAAAGGTTTCCTGACATGTTTGTGTCCATGTGTGGATGCTCTCACTTATTTCCAATGAAAGCTACTTCATTTCAGAGCGTGTAGTGCTCTTTCTTACCTAACCTGAGCACAGATGCTGATAGTATCCACTGACAAAAATTGCATGTGGGGCATAACAACTGGGGCATAACAATTTTGTAGCACAGAACTATCAGGTGGACTACAGTAAAACCGAGTTTTTTCCATGATGATTTGTATCTTTAGAAAGGATATGAGTGAGTCTAAAGACTTTATAAACCTAGACTCAAATAATTGCCAGCAGTCCTGTTATATACCCATGCCTACTAGTACCACGGAAAGAGTAGGAAAACAGGCAGTGGTAAAAAAGCAGGATAATTTCCATGGAAGTGAACTGTAAAATTTCAGAACTAGCAGCCTCTCCACTCACTCAGCCCAGCAGGTCCTGCTGAAGCTGATCCAGGCAATTTGCTTCAAAATAGCAAACATGTACCAGCTGAAAACCAGAATCGTTACACAAAGAACTGGCATCAGAAACCTTCCTATATTAAACTTACCTCACTAACATCTTTCCAGAAGATAACACTGGGCATATCAGGAAATTAGTAGGAACAACTTGTACTTGTTCATTTATTAGGCAAAACTATGAAGGACTATCATATCTACACTCCATTCAGCCGGTTTAATGAACTAAGTACATCTTGTGATGCACTTGTCCAGCTTTTCCATCATGTCTAAATTGAAACAGTTCAGTAAATGTCCTCTTGCAGTCATCAGGATACAATAAGCTTTTACATACAGATGAAGTCTCCCCCTACTTAACAAAACTGAAGGGGTAGTTAAGTCTACTCAGATTTCCAGGGAACTTTGCATCCCTCTTTGCCTTTTGGCTGAATGTACGTATTTCAAACAGATATGCTGTTAGGCAAGTGGATGAAAATCGTCAAAGTTCATTATATTCTTCTCCTTCCCTCTGTGCACACCACAGCTGAGACAGAGGAAATGCCCCGTTCTTTATCACCACTGGTGCTAGCTCAACACCCAGAGGAAAGCAAGCTTTCTCCCCTTCCCTGTATGCATCACTATTCAGACCTGGAGGCTGGAATCCCTCCCTGGATCCCAGTTGTGGGTGTGCGACTGACTGAACTATTGGGAGCTTCCCAGTGAACACAACTACATTAGGATAATCAGTTGAACTGAGCCTCCATGTCAAGTAAGTTTTCCAGTTGCTGTCTGGAAGTTCTGTATTCATCAAGGATATTCTATTTGCCAACCCATCCAGGAGCTGAAAATTTGAAAACCTGGTTGGTTCAGAGAGACATATCTTGTCTGCATACTAGATTTGTTGTGAAAGCCTGTAAGGACTTGGTATGAGCTTCTCAATAGTTATACATGGAGATTCTACAATGTCAAGGCCTCCTCTTTCTCCTTACTTACTTGTTCATCAGCACAAAACCCTTGATTTTTGTAGCTAATAATTTGAAAAAAAAGTCCTGCCATCTTTCTTCAATAGATAACATCCTTTCTTCCTTCCTTGCATTTTTGTTCTGTTTTTCTCTGGTGTTCTCTCTTCTGTTGTGTTTACTCTGTTATTTCACTTTTTACAATTCACAGAAACATAACAATTTTTTTGAGACAAACCTTGTATTTTCCTTTCTCTGACATTTATGAGGGAGGGTCTTTCCTCCCTATTGTGCTCTACCTATTCCCTTTGCAGAAAATACATGGTTGCAGACTTAATCTTCACAGGACATGTTTTTCCTTCCTTTCCTCCTTCCTTCCAGGACTCTATGGCATTTTATTTGAGAAACACAAGGAGGCTGCCTTTGCAAATTACCGTCTCTGGGAATCACTTGGATTTGTCATCGCCTTTGGTTACAGCACCAAATTGCAAGTCTACATCAAACTGTACATTTTACTGTCTGTCCTTGTGCTGTCCATGGTGACGTACGGAGCGGTGGAATACCTCGAGGCTAAGAGCTCCCCTGGGACACCTACTGCTACAAAGAAGGAGAACAGAACACCCTGCTTCCAGGAAACATGCATGTGATCCAACAGGGTCAGAGTGATGGAAGCAAAGCAAACTGGCCAGCTCCTTACAGGCATGTCTCCAAGGGCGTTCCAGTGTGTACTGTATCCAGAAAGATGGTAAAGGAACAGATTTCAAGGCCGTTATAATGCAAATGTCTTAGGAGTAAAAATCTCCTTTGACATCTCGCCTTTATAAGGGAAGATTATCTGACTTCACCCTTTCATGCAGATGAACAACAACGTTTTCTCTTTTTATTTTAATTAATAAAGTCTTAATAAATGTAAACAAGATTTCTAAAGTTCTCACATTTTTGTTTCTGTGGATAAGACCTGGTATAGCTGTACAATCAAACCACATGCAGAATGAAAGGAGCAATTGGGGTTGCTCAGTTGGTTGCAGATAACACTCATCATCTCATGGAACCATTAATTATAGAGATTTATGTTGTTTTTGTGCTGCATTCTTTAATGCCTGCTGTAAATAACATCAACCTATAGATCGGCTATATCTGCAGTTCATCTCTGCACACCACAGAATCAACTAACCACTGAGTCCATCAACTTGTCTTAGGTCAGCAGAGAGCTGTGAATCTGCCCATGTTATCTCTCCATCCCAGCACTCTTTCTCTTTATTTTCCTGTCTCCAATTTTTCTGTCACCACTTACAGCAACTTCATACTAAAAGAGATGCCTTCTACAAGACAAAATACTTCAGTGATGATGACCTTCCCCCACTTTCCCATCCAAGGGTAGAGTTGTTTTCAGGATGAGCAGCCAGGCCATGGGGAACCTAGCCATGAGGAGAGTGCAATTGCAAGTCACAGACAGATAGGGAGAAAGGAGGATGGGCTTACACTGTAATAAGTCCTTGAGACCTACATGTATCCTGCACTGGCTCATCTCATTTCAACTTCTCTTTAGTTTTACTCATATTGTTTCTAGATATGGATTTTTGTGTTTTTACTGCAAAGAGAAGGGTGTTACAGTACAGTTACTGTGCAGTGTCCCTGCATCTTAATGAGAGAGCAATGTACAAACATCCTGTTCATTACTGGTAATGACACTATTCAGATTCTCTGTGTGAGGCAGACAGCATCAAAGGAATTGCAGACAAATGCTCTTCATGTCCAGGATTAGTGCTGCCTCTGGAAATAAACTCCATATAGCTAGTTAAGTTGATGCCTGCCGTGGAGATAACACTTGAAACTACTTCCTCTCTGTTACTAACCACAGCAGGAGGATGAGGCACCACATGGTGTGACAACAATAACACAATTTGTATGACAAAAATCCCCAAATTGTTAGGTCTTTTAAATAGCAGCAAACTTCATGCTATTTTGCTGTCTCTCTTATATTTCTTGTTCCCAAGCATCTGGACTCGCCTTCAGACTTCACTTGTGTTGATTCATGGCTTTTCAAATGATAAGCTTTTTTCCAGGTCTCATACAATAAAGTAAAATTCATTATGTCCTGCAAAAAGAAGGTGACAGGTGGGCTCCCTCACAGATGCAGCTTTCTCTTGCACCTTTGCTCTGTCAGCTCAAAGGCCTGCTGCTGATCTCTCTGCTGGAAATACAAATGGCAAAATTATTGTGGCTGCAGAATCCTGACAGCCTCCTATCTGCCCAGCATACACAGATGGATATTCTAGGCTGCTGCTGATTTTCACCCTGCACTGCTTCCATCTCATAGAGAAACACAGCACCGTGTTTCAAAGTATCTCTGAATTGTCCTCTGATTCTCTTTTAGAAAGGGATGTTCAATGGCAAGTGAAGCAAAGAGAATTTCTGAGGTCAACATCGCGATGAAAACCTCATCTGTGTGAATGTAATAACATTTTATATGTAACAACCCAACACAGAAGTCAGGATCGTGCTATATGAGATGCTCTACAACTTCAGAACATTAGACACTAGACAGCTTTTTTTTTTTTAATGTAGTTTCTCTTTTTACTCCTGTACTGAGTCTGGCTGCGATGGAGTTAACTTTCTTTGTAGCAGTCCATATGGTGCTGTGTTTCAGATTTTTATAACTAAAACAGTGCTGATAACACACCAGTGTTTTGGCTATTGCTGAGTAGTCTTTGCAGAACATCCAGGTTTTCTCTTTTTCTCCACTCTTCCCCCTCAGTGAGTGGGTTGCAGGTGCCCAAGAAATTGGGAGGTGGCACAACCAGGATGGCTGAGGCAGAGTGACAAAGGGGATATCCTGTGCCATATGAAGCCATGCTCATCAGTAGAAGTTTGGGGCAAAGGAGCAGGAAAAAGGTGTTTTGACCTGGTTGAGGACCTCAGATCACTGACATTGAACCAGCACAGGAGATACGACATTGTGGCCTGTGGTTTGAGGGGCTGTTTTTCACTCTTGATTTTTTACAGGACTTTATGTAGTCATTTCCTGAATGACAACTCTTCTATTGTGCAGGGACCATGAGGAAAAACTCTGTTACCTTGGGAATGAAAGCCACAGCTACAGGTGGCAATGCAATGAACATGTTTTTGCCTGGGACAGGATGAATATAAAGGTGCCCATCAGTCTTGGACATGACTTAAATGAAAATTGCCACTTACGTTGTTATGCATGCACAATACACAGTTATAAAACTTTTATGGTTTTGTTTATTGTAAAGGCTGTAGGAATTTTGCTGCATAGTATATATAAAAAAATTTAGGCAGAAGTTCAGCTTGGAACATATATTCACTGAAATGCAAGAAAAAATATGGTGGTTGAGGTTGCTGTGACATGAGACATCTGGCCTTTCATGGCCAAGGAAGACTCCACAGCCCTTGCTTCAGACAGCAAACAGCTCAGGTCTGTCTGTGCTGAGGCCTCAACCAGCAGCAGGGTGCAAGTAGACTCACCCTTCTTCACCCCATGTTTCACTACCAGACAAGCTGTTACCTCACCCACAACAACAGTGCCCATTTTGCAGTGAAACCATAGCTTTTATCAGTCTGACTCTGAGTGTGTGAGGTTAACAAGAGCACGTGTAGCCATCTCAATGGACACTAGCTTTGGGGTTTGAAGTGGTAGCCAGATGAACCCCTCCCCAGTCATGTGCCTGAAGCCTTCAAGAGCTCTAAACGAGGCAATGGGTAATAAGCTTGTTGATGCTTATCTACTGAATGCTTTGTATTCCACGGTGTCACAGAGGATGGCATCCTCCTCTCCCTGGGGGGAAGGCCAGGTTGGATGGGGCATTGAGCAACTTGGGCCAGCGGGAGGTGTCCCTATCCATGGCAGAGGGGTTGGAATGAGATGATCTTTAAGGTCCCTTCCAACCCAAACCATTCTGGCTCTATGGTTTTAAGGTCTCTGCTTCTGGGTGCTGGTTGGCAACAGCAGTACGTGAGTGTTAAGTGTGGTCAGAGACAGCTATGGTAGGTTTTGTGTTGTGGAAGAAGGTCTGCAAACTCACTGGTGGGTTTACAAGTTATTAAGGAATGGGCTGAACATAGAACCCACTGGGAATGAAAGCTGGTGAAGAGATGAGGGTTCATCTGGGTGCACATTTATACACAGTAAAGTGAGTGAAATTTATCTTCATTCGTCTAGAACAATGCCCAATCCTGGAGTTAGTGCTTCATAATTGCACTTCAAGAGCTTCTGCTTATATGTGGTATCACTTTCTTAAAAGTGGATAGGTGTTCTTTGTTAGTTAAACTGGTTTGTTTTCTTTCTTTGCATTTAATTATCTGAGAAATTGAAGAAGACATTTGTTATATCTAGGTTTGGTGAGTCAATTTCCTGTAAACTGGCATTCCCTGAATGCCAAAGTTTAATTTCATTCCCTGAATGCCAGAGGTATGAAAGATGTTCATTAATACAAGCTGATATGAACAAACCACCAAAGAAAGCTTCATTGTTCAGACATTATAAACAGCTTAATTTATGATTACCTAGTGGAGACTGAGAAGGCACAGTTCACCACACACTGGGTGCATGTTCAACACTGCTAATAGCATTGTTGAGCAGTGCAGGGAAGACAAAGCTAACTGCAGTCTGTAAGGTGACTCATCCGAATTCTTACCATGGCTGTGTCCAATTACATAATCTTTTCCTTAATTTAATAATCTTTGCCCCAGAATTTGAACCAGCTACTGTAAATCTTGTTTAGTTTGGTATGGTTGAGTTTTTTGGTGTGTTTGTCTTTTTGGTTTTCTGGTTGGTTGGTTGTTGTTTGCTTGTTGTTTGTTACTCATTTTTTTTCTTAGCATGTGATGTAGTGCTGTTTAATAAGCAGATAAAGTAAAGAATTTCCAAGAAAGAAAGTGGAAACAAAGATAACCATAATTTCCTGGGACCACCACATTAGGTTTGTGTGCAAGCTCAGCGGCAAGGCCCCAGATTTCTGGGGCTGAAAAGAACAACTGACTGCAACAGACACATCAAGAATACTTTCCCCTTCATGGTATTTTATGTAAGTCCTATTACATCACAACCTCACTTTATTAACTACTTACCGTGTTTCTCTCCTGTTCCCTATAAACCCCTCACTCAAGGAAAGCTCTCACTAGGATAACTCAACTTCAGTCTGTCTCTGACCTATAAAGGAGCTCTGAGAAATAATCCCAGTGCAGTTTAGATCTTGCTGCCTCCCTTCCAACACCAGTTTAAACCTGAGATGGAAGCTTACTGCAGGTCTAACTGTAAATCATCTCTAAATATATTCATATGCATGTTACTATTGGAATATAGAATTACATATCACTTTGCAATATGAAAAGTCGTATACAGAAGTTCAAATTTTGGCCACAGTCTCAGCCATTAATGATGCCTAAAGTCTTTTTCCAATAGGAGCCTTATTCCTCACACCCTGGACCAAAGCTTGCTTCAAATCCCTTCTTTTTTAGTCAACAATTCCCTCACTAGAGAATTTAGGATGGTCCAGGACTATTTTTAACCCACACACTACAGGGCAAAGAATTCCCAGGAAATAAAGTCCTATGATAAAGTAATCATATGCTTCTAACTCCACTGCCCTGCTTCCCAGCCTTCCTGAAAAACCTCCTGGACACTTCTCTATGCATTGGACAGCCATGACATAGGTACATCATGTGAGAGAGACACAAATGTGAGAGTGGAGAGAGAGAAATATGGTTTTTCTTCCTGAAAGAATTTTTAATTTTTTTTTCACAGTCAGATAAAGTGATGAGAATCCTGAACTATTCTGTGACTTGTGAAACTTTTGAATTATGTTAATTTACATTTTGATAATGGTAAAGCATTTCGTTTCACATTTGGGCTTTTAGTTTTAAAATTAAATTGGCATTTTTTAAAAGTCTTCCTGAGCCATTGTCTCTTTAAAAATGAAAAGAGGATATTCTGACAATTTCAAAACAAGAAAATTAAAATTAAATAAAAGCTATCAAAAGATTACATTTTTTCTCTGGAAAAAAAGTTTTCCATTTCAATAAACAGTATTTTTTTCCACAGAAGAGTGTTCCTCCCCAAATCAACTGCACATTTCTCAAGGCAGTACTTCCAGGTGTGACTTTTCCCCTTTGTTTTTGTAGTTGTTTGGAAGGCAGAGGTTACTCATTCTGGAGTCTACAACTCAACCTGAAAAGAAAAAGCAAGGATGCCACTACAATAACAGGATGTGAAAGGGTCTTGTCTAGCATACAGACCATTCAATGAGCTGGGTAGGGAGGAGCACACTTCACGAACTGTCTATATGAGAATTGCTCTGTGCAATGTAACTCAAAATGCATTTCCTACTCATAAACATAGATGGGGTCCCTCACCCACTTCCATTTTAGACAGTGGGAAATGGTATTTCATTCAGAACCTACATATATTTCCATGCAACATCATTTTCTTGAGAGGGAAGTGATGAGACAAGAAGGCGCCCTGCTCCTCAGGAACTGGAGAGGAGCTCATCAGTGGAACAGCAGAAGATTATCAGTGAGTTAAATCAGCACATGTCAGAGGAGGAAAAGAACATCGGAATCAATGGGTATTTTCCTACTGTCTACTGTGGGTTTTGCATTGGGCTTTATGATCTTGACCAAGAGAGTTTGCTCAGAGCAGGGCAACCTACTGAGTTAGGATAATGTGCCAGTAATGGAGCAGTGCAAAGAAAGGCACCTTCAAGTAAGATGGAAGTGGAGGCAGATAACTATGATACAAGACATATTTTGAAGCTGTTGGAGTTTCACCTCCATGAGAATGTTTAGGACAAATTCAAGCCCTGGCTTTTAAAAGTCAACTAAAATCCAGCCTTGTGTTTAGGCTGTTCCATGGATGACACTGTGAGAGGAAAACTTTTTCACAGTATTGCTGGACTGCTGAACTACAAGCGGATTGACACTTTCAGGCCAAACCAAGTGGCTGGGATGAAGGCTGGCAGAAGGCGTGTGCCCTGGAGCACAGCTGGTGAGAGCGCCTGGCTTACTTATGAAAAAGTGGCGAAATGTACTTCTGCTTCTTCTCCACAACTTGCCCTGCAGGCTGCAAGAGGATCAATTCCTGAGGTGGCTGTCCTAACTAAGAAAACTTCCAGAGCACTTCCAAGAAAAACACTGACTTCCCAGCTGCAGTAAAAAATACCATGCCAAAAATACCCTTCTGAGGAAAAGGTGCAGCTAAAAATAAACAAATTCCAGGAGGCTGGGCATTCTCCACACAAGTCTGCCCAATTCAGTTGCTGGTTGCCTGCACCTGACTTCTGCAACTACGAGATAACCACACATGTGTTTCCTCTGACAAAGACCAGAGGCCCACACCCCTGGTTGTCTGAATGGAATTAGCTCTGTTCAGAAGTCACAGCATGTTCTAAATGTGAACAAAGATTGAGGCCAAATACTGGCTGTAGCACGTTTTTGCTAATGCCAGGAAAACCTGTGAAAAGATAAAAGTGGGATTTCCCAAATGTGTTCCATCTCCTGGAAGGATTCATGAAAATTTCATTGTAAATCCTCCAGGACAAAAAATGAGAAGTAGCCATGCGTGTTGCTACATTTTAAGCACGATATGCAGTCACACTTAATTTTGATTATTTTTGGGTTATTTTTGTTCCTACAGCTATGAACTATAAATGGTAGAGCCATGCTTCTGGTTAACTAAGGCAAGTGGAAGGTGAAGGAGAGAGGGTGTGAGAATCAGCCTGTGAAAAATAGAGTGGGATGTGTCAGAACTCGTCTGTGAAGGACTCTCAGTTATAGCTTGTCATTCATGCAGGTGAATTTTCTACCTCCTTGTTTCCAAACCCAATATGTGCCCTTTATGTCAAAAATCGCTTTACTATTATACTATAAAATATCACCTGGAAAATACGTCTTGGTAAAACGATGGTCAGACATGAGCTGGCAAAAGTGTTGTGAAATCTGAAGTAGCCTCACCCTTGTGCACAGCTCTAGGGACTGCCTTGCACATATTCCACATGTGTTACACATTGTGCAGGACCGCGGGCCAAATTATTCCAAAGCCAAAATGCTTCCTGCAGGTAAAGCCAAGAGTGCTTAATGAAGCAAGGAGCAAGCACCATGATAACAAAATTGTTCCTTATTTAGTTTACAACTAAGAGGGATTACTTATCCACAGAATTCAGTGATTCAGTGACAGGTTGTTGAATAGTAAACAGTGATTTAAGGCTAAAAGCTGTGAGCAAAGCCTGTTTTCTGATTTACCACAAAAACAAAAAGAACATCAGCCTTTTAACTGGAGAACAGAGACCTTTTTTAAAAGGAATTCTTGGGAATAAAAACAATGGTCCTTTACAAAAGATTGGTATCATATCTAGTTTCTCAGCCAAACTGAAAACACTAGCCACTTTCACTTCTTTATGATGCTTAATTGGAGAAAAAAATAAACATATATCTGTTTTGTACAGCATAAGGTAGCATGAACTGACATTCTTAGTGAAACACATGGAAAAGAATGATGTCTTGAATTTATTTTAGTTAGAGTTTTCTTTTAAAAAACAAATAAAATATATTAACTATTTCAGTAGTTGAGAGCAGGAGTGTTATGAAGCAGTTAAGGGAAAACAATACAATTTTATCATTACACCAGCTGATACCAAACTGCTCACGGCTTCATAATTAAATTGATAAACTGAAGTATGTGTATGATCAATATCAGCAATGCTTCTTGCTCTTTCTTTGAAAGATGCTCTGCAATTTGAGTGGGGATTTGTTGATTGTCTGAGCCCCTGGAAACAGAAGAGCAAGCAATTTCATAATATTGCAATTTTTGCACTTAGATGTGAGAAAAGGGTAAAACAGCATGCTATGAGAGTGTATTTGCTGCTACAGGAATTTGAAGGCCATCGGGAGATAATTGGGTATTTCAGTCAGTGGGCAGGTAATGAGCTGAACTCTACAAGAGAAGACTTTCAGTGATTTGGAAAAATTCACTTCACTGGAAGTGTTGAAGGCCAGGTTGGATGGGGCTTTGTGCAACCTGGTCTAGTGGAAGGTGTCTCTGCCCATAGCAGGGGGAGTTGGAACTAGATGATCTTTAAGGTCCTTTCCAACCCAAACTCTTCTGTGGTTTTCTGACAGGCAGTCTATGGGGAAGGCAGTTGAAAGCAGCATCTGATAAATTATTAATCCCTCCAAGTATCAAGTGCCATCCAAAGAACCTTACAGATGGAGAGATTCACTGACCAGAAATATTTTTGCACTACTGCAAGAATAAAAGCAATAGTGGGAAAGGTTATTTCAAAGACAAAGCAACACAGAGGAAAGACTGCTGGAGGAAGAAGAAAGATCCAGAAGACCCAGATTTTTGATCCAGAATAATCACTAGGATGGAATAAATATTACATTTTATTTTCAAATGCACGAGGCAGCGTTTTTAGATTATGATCATATAACTTTTGAATAACTTTGGTTGGAAGGGGCATCCAGAGCTGTGACTGTTCTCTCCACTACTGCTCAGGTTTTGGTCTAATATTCAGCTCATGGTAAGCCCTGATACGTGCTGGGAAATTCTGCTCTGAAGAATCCAAGCAAACTGAAAATATTAATCAGTTCCACACTTTTTGTGATGATTAACTCAGGACATAAAAACCCTATGTAGATTTATTTTAGTCAGCATAAGGCAACACTGAACTTTTGGTTCTTATTTGACGTTCTTATGCCATTGTTCTTAATTGTAGTCACTTTCACAACACCTTCACAAATCGCAGAAAAACTAGGGAAAATGTGATCAGTACCATGAAACAAACTCTTGGATGAGAAGTACTGTGGGTATTTACTTTAATGTTGAATACACAAAGAGGGCATGACTGCCTCCTTCAGTCTCACTCAAGAGATATTTCATTCAGGTAAGGTTATTCCAATCTAAGCACCAGTTGCTGAGCCAAAGTAACTTCAGCCCTGCAGATCCATCCATTCATCTTCATAAGTTAAACCTTCCTAACAGCTCAGACCTGCCAAAAAAACGGCTTGAGCTACATATGTTCAGTGCAGCCCTCTGCAGGGAGGAATCACTTCTTATCTAGGATGAGATTACCCTCCTCATCTTTGATTTGAACTCGTCCAGTGGAGTACTTGGTTTCCTGTCTGCCGTTGCAGAACACAGTTTTCACGGTGCCATCCGGGTACTCCCTCCTCCTGAACTGCGCAGTGAGAATCTCCCTTTGGCCATCACTGAATACCACTGTTTTATCTCCATTCCTGGAAGAAGTACCAATGAATGAAGTGATGAGAAAGCACTCTCTGTTATTAACCTGTCTCACAGAGCTGTCTAATGTAACTCAATGAAATTGGAAAATAATGTCAAGTGGAAAACCTCAGGATTTACATGGGATAGCATTAGAGATCTGGACTCACAAAAAGACTTCACTACATGGTATAATAATTAATTGATGCTGAGATCTGAATTTTGCACTACTTCTTGTAGGGATCTCAAGGCATTCCGCAGGCAGAAAATCCATTTTACAACAGGATCCTTCCTCTTCACCAGAAGAGAGATGTAAGAGAGTACTGTTGCTGTTTTTCTCATCTTGCATGGAGGAATAAAGAGACAATACAGATTCACCGAGTATGACAAGGAAGAGACCCACAAGGACTATCAAGTTCAACTCTTAAGTGAATACCCTATTCAGGTATCAAACCCACAACCTTGGTGTTATTACCACCATGTTCTAACCAACTGACATAATCTCAGTCCTTGCCCAATGTTAGAGGGGAAGCCAAACTCCTGGGAATAGAGCTCAGGAGCTCTCATCCTGAGTCCTTTGGTACCCACATTGCTAACACTGACAACTGGTGATCTCCCAGCTACTCTGGCCAGTGTAAAGTTACATGGAACTAAATGAGGAATATTTCACAGTCATTTTGCCAGTGGTGAATTGTCACCTATCATTCAAGATGGAAGTGAATTTTCAGTGCCACATTCTTGCAAAACCCTTGTTGTCTTACAAATTCTTTTTCCTTTCATCTGTAAATTCCTCAGATACGCAAAATCCAGCCACTGCTCTAAATGTCAGTGTCGCTGTACCTGTGTCCAAAGTGTGGTCCCTGTTGTTTACACAGGACTTACTTTTCTACTTTTACTACTGTGCCATCTGGGAAAAAAGTTTCCTTCAGTCCATCACTGTAGAGGCATTTCACTGTGTGATCTGGGAACACAATTTCCTGTGTGCCGTCAGGATAATGCTTTTCTGTGGAAAAGAAGATGTAAAAAGTCTATCTAGTGTTCTTTCAGGTTGCTTTACACAAAGCTAGGTCAGGATTTTTTTTTCGGACATTGTAGTGAGGATGGAAATTTTATCTACAATACTGGTAAAAGAAATAAAAGAATCACATAATCAGATAATCAGAATTGGAAGAGCTACATCTACATTCCATTATTATATTTGCTTTTTAGGAAGAAACTGAGAAGTGAAGTGATGGAATATACTGAAATTGAAATGCAAAGACAATGTGAAATGGCAAGAAGATACCCAATCTGCTGGAGTCAGCATTCAGACCACACTTTCACAATACAAATAAATCTGCACATACAGTTCACATTTATGAGCTCTTGCATACCTATCTGATTATTAGGGAACTGCAGCACCTCCAGGCCATCTGGATAAGCAATATGAGTTGTCTGTGCATCTGCATAATAATAAATCTGGAAGGAGAGTGGGATGATAGCAGCATGTTCACAATATTTGCATAAGCAGATTCAACCATAACGTGCTCAACCATAATGTGCTCAAAAGTAAGCCATCTTAAAAAAGTCATTTCAAGGTCATTTTCTGCATCTGCCATCCATAAAAGTAGCTATGTTCACATTGCTGTTGCTATCTCTCATTCACTCTCATGGTTGTGTCTAGATGATGCTTTCACCTCTGTAGCGTACAGGAGAACAGTGCGCACATGAACGCCATCCTCCCACCTCTATGCTTTGGCTCTCATCCATGAACTATTAATTTAAAACAATTCCAGTACTGCCAAGGCCTCACTTATTTCCACTTTTAGCTCACATTATTATTTACTATTTATATTGACATAACGCTGACATGGAAGAACCCTCTGTGCTACCTACTCTACAAACGTATAAAAAACAGTCCTTGCTTCAGATGGTTGCCCATGCCCCTTGCCTATGTTCAGTCCCCTGCTTGGCAAGCTACACATTTGTTCCTTCTTTGACTGTTACCTTCATGCCTTTCCACTTTTGTCTTTGTAGATGAAGCAGTTTCACTGCTCAGGGTTGTTAAACCAACACCCTTCCTCATCAGTTTCTCTCAGAATTGATAGATCAAGATAAACTATAGAACCTTGCTGGAAAATCAGTTAATAGTTTTATTTTCCTTGAAGAAAACAAAAAGTTACCCACCACCCTCTGATCTGGCATTATCTTCTTTACATCTCCATTGGAAAAGCTAATTGTTGTCATCCTTTTATCAGCACTAATCTCCTTTTTGGTACCATCACAGAAAGTGAGGATTCGGCGTCCATCAGAAAGCACCTCTTCTACCTTCAAACACACAGCATCCAATGTAAATGAAGTCAAAGGAAATGAGCAGCATTGCACTGCCTTCCAATTAAACTGGAGCTTGAAGGAAGTCATGCTATATCTTTGTATTTCAAAAGTTATCTCTGCAGAACAGGCATTGTTTTTGCCTCATTTGCGTGTAAAAGAGGCCGTAAGAAATTTTCTTTTCACAGGATGGACTTACTTGTAGCACACGTTCCAAGTTCTCACCCCACAACTTTGTTTTAATGTTAAGCAAAATAAGGTGCACAGCACTGTGGCAATAGGGAAGACAGTCAGGTTTCTTCTTGACCAACTTTAGTGACTTGTTGTCCAGACTAATTTCATATATGCTTTTACATCTTCCACACAGGATACTTGAGAGACACCTGGTTCTGGATTGTGTGAACCAAAATGACTGACTTTGATGTATTAATACAGATTGCTGACATGGTAGGTTAAGAACAATTTCTTTCCAAGTAACCCTGTATGGACATTCAGTACTACAGAATTATTTTTGTCTGCATGCACAGACATGAAAATTTGCTTGAGACTTCTAATCGACAGCAGGCAATAATGCCATTAGTATCCTCTTCTACAAAAAAGACACTAGTCAGAGAAGACTTCATACCCTGCATAGCCTCTGGTTAATCATTTTTCCTGGTGTTACTATAACAATTGGTTCTGTTCAAGATATATCAAATCCTGTAATATAATTAATTTGGTGGAGTTCAGAGAAGAAGGCAAGCAGAAGATGCACTACAGCTTTGTCATATTGTTCCAGTCTTATCAGAATTTCCACAAAAAGGGAATATCTCCCAACCAAAAAAAAAGCTATTTTCTCTCACCTTTCCATCATGATACTCTATTTTTTCCTGCACCTTTTCCCCATGCTTTCTTCTTTCTTGATGTAATGTTGACCTTCTAGATAATATTGATTTTGGAGGCTACATTATGAAAATATCAAAGTCAGTGTTATATAAACAGAAATGTTTTAAAAATATGTTCATTAACTTAAAACAACTGTGCAAAAACTTATTTGCTTTCCCACACAGAAGAAAGATTCCCTTCTTTCTGGTATTGCCTTATATTTGCAATTAATTTTCATATTTTATTTGTAAATAGAAATGTTGCACATTAATTCCAGTTTTCTTCAGTTTGCAAAGCAAAAATAGCAAAACAAAAGTCCAAAAATGAGGTGATAAAAGTGCATTCTGGCAAAGTTATGTGGTACAAAATGGAGAGAATAAACGCAGGAACAGAGAGCAGAACTATCTGTGAGTATTGGGTTACTGATTCACAAAGAAAGGTACTTGTATTAGCTAGAGTCACTCTTCCAAAACAAATTACATGGCTCTTAGCTGTTGGGTAGTGGTGCTATCCATTTAACTAAGGGCTATTCCGGATGTTGCAATTCCAGTTTGCAGTAACCATTAGTGCTCTTTGCAATCTGGCAGCGTAAAGGAGCCTCAAGTTAAGTGACATCTGGCACACGGCATCCAGGGCAGTTACGAGCTAATGTTAATTACAGTTTGAAGATGTGGTGAATTTTGAATTATGGGATCCAAAGGAACAGGGAAAACTGCTCCCCACAGGGCAATGATATGCTTCAGTAAATAACTATAAACACAATGCTCAAAGTTGCCAGATCCATCCCTAAAGCTGTGTCTGCTGCATAACATAGGAAGTGGGAACAGAATACTTTCTTTTTCTTAGTGTGTTTTATTTCTTCTCACAAATGGAAAGAACACAGTTGCTGCTCATGTAAGAACCAGAATCATAAGTAGCTCAAACCTTTGCTTCAACACCCAGAAAAGCAGGAGAACTGTCTGTAGATGCTTTGTTGTCATATGCGGTTATGCTATTTCTCTTGTGTGTGGTCACAAAAGCCACTTTATTCCGAGCTGTTAGCAATTTTTCTGTCTTTTTAAGAGTTTCTTCTTCCTGAACCAAAATTAAAATGTAAACTAACAACATAAATCTACTACTGTTCAACAGTTGCGCAGAAATATATTGATAAAGAAATCTAGCTTATTTGAAAGCCATTGCAATATTGTTTTAAAGACTGCACTTATGTAATGAGTAAAGGCAGAGAAATAAAGCCAGCAGAGTATTGTTGCCAAATGAATGGGAGTTAGCATGCTGTATGTGAAGACGAAGACCACAAATTCACTATAACTCTATTTTATAGAGTTACATGGTGAAATACCTCTGTTTCTTCATTGCTCTTGCAGGGTGCAAAGCTGCAAGCGTCATTGCTGTGGTTATGTGAGAGGGATGTGTCTTCTGAGCTATATGAAATGGGCAAAGGTGTCTCTATTAGAAAAATCAAAGAAAAAGGGGTCATTGAAAGCAAAGGAAAATTGCTGAATCACATTTCCATACCTATCTCAGACTTTTAAAAGATGCTAGCTCTCAGAGTCTTGCAATACATTGCTTCTTACACTGATAATGTTTGCTAACAGCTTGTCCAACCTCCCAAAGGTGCTTTGTCCTGGACCAAAATGAAATGCAGTCCACACCCATTCTCCCACCTCCTGAACCTCTGGGACAACAAACTCAATGAGTAAGTAGGTGACAGCACAATCTGCTCTCCCTCTCTTGTAAAATATAAATTTGACAATATTTCTAAGAATCATAGGAGTGTTTTAGTGACTGACTTTCTCTGTGAGTCAAGAGTTGGGGACCAATATGTCTCCAAGTCATTTGCAGACCACTTTAAGCAGGCAGGAAATTTTCACATATCTTACCTTTTACACAAGAAGATGAGCTGGGCTCCTTGAAACAACCACTCAGATGTGAGACAGCTCCAGGTGATTTCCTACCATTATATCTTCCTCCAGCAGGAGAGGGCTGATGTACAACCTGAAGAAAAATGGAGAGGCCCTGGCCTAGAGTCATGCTTCACTCTGACATGGGATCTATCAGTGACGTGGCAAGAGCATGCCATACACTTCTCCTTCCTAGCAGTTTAGCTGTCTGTGTGTGGATACTGTACAGGTATCTAAGCTTGGTTCAGACTGTTCTGGAGAAAGAAAGGAGGATGGAAGAGCTGGAAGAAGCCTCAGACAGGGCCAAGTCTCCCCACTTCCCCCATCCCTTCTCTTGGGACCTGCACTTCCTCTGGTCCATGGTGGATTGCACTGCAGTAATGTCTGTGCCTGGCCATGCACCTCACTGATCCAAATCCCAGCCCTAACCCATGGGATGACTTCCTGTCATCACCCCAGGCCTGTCTCATCACTGTGGGCTTTGACAATTGGGATTTTGGTCTGGCCCTCCCTTCCATACCCAGCCTGCCCCCCTCCCTGGCTGGGGCTGTGGGATAGGCACTGCCCTGCTGGCTCCACGAGCTGCCTCTGATGCTCCAAGCCCCTGGCCTCCCTGGGAACCACTGGCCCACGCAGTGCCCCAGTGCTTGGTGCATGTGATCACACCTGAACTTTTTCTGAGGCAATGGGGAAAGGTTTCAAAGCATGCACCCACACTCTAGCCTGCAGGTGTCTAAATACCTCAATGTATGAATAGTCTCCAAGATAATATCTGACAAAAAAATCTGCAGTTCCAGGGAAAGAAGACTAAGCAGCAGCCATGTGGGGATCAGGATCCCAATACAGATTCTGAATGATACCATAACAAGAAAATAAAGGCAGTTTAAACACACCTCACTACTGACTCACTTTGTCTGGTTCAAAAGGTGTCAATCTTCCCTGATGAAGGGTCCTCCTGCCAGTTGGTGTTGTGCTTCTGCCAATGGAGCAGGTAGATGTTTTCTCTTCTTGATGTTCCTTTGTCACTGATCTCAAAGGATCAGCTTTTTGCACAGAGCTATTTATGCCCTAAAAGGTGTAAATACATTTGTATTAAGTTAATGTAAACATCTTCAAAAAGCATAAAAAACCCTCCCACAACGGGGTGCATCATTAAGTGGTTAAAACTTTAGGAAACTGTTTAATTGTGTCCGTGGGCATATCCACAGAGACATGCACAAGCACACACACGTTTTATACATAACTCTGTATTTGGGGTCTTGTTTTGCTTCCCACGTTTCTCTGTGCTTGGACAACGATGCAAGTCAGGGTTAATCCAAGGGGCACAGTGTGAGGCCAACAGCTGCTGTCAGGCTTTCATTCCTCAGTCCCACCACCCTGCCAACAGCAGGAACGATAACTCTCTCTAGGTTATCACAGCTGAGCTGAGCCCAGTAAAATATATTGCACCACAGTTCATTTTTACTTGCTGGATGTCCACCCTTTCTATGTTTTGATCTCATACATCTCCATCAATCAAGGCTGACACAAGACTTGTAGGACCCTAAGCGAGATGTGAGCCACAGAAGGGAAACGACATGCAAAAATTTTCAAACAAACTATAGCACTTATTTAGACTCGAACAATCACAGACACTCAAAAGCACTTCTCAATTTTTTCACGGAGACCTTAGAGCAGAGCAGAGAGGAAACATAAAATATTCCTGCATGACCACCATGAGATACATGGGATTTACAGAATTTACACAATGACCCTCAGACGTTTGCAGTTGCCAAGAAAATATCACATTGGGGTGACAGGAAAATGGAGGCTGTACTCCTTCCTAGCCAAAATTTTGAAGGTACTGTACCCAATGGAGAATTGTCTGGCAATATGAGACCAAGGCACTGCCCACATTGCTAAATTATCCCAGAAATGGTAAGGGATTGTGTCTCTGTCTATCAGAATTGATAGCAGAAGAATCTCTAATGCATTGAGCTGATGAATGAGTAGGAGTGAGCACATAGTGGTAAGAAACAAAGAAACAACAACAAAAAAGTTGGAAATGGCACCAATAACTCTGATTTTGGAATGTCTCACACACTGAAGAGTAGCTGCTTGAGAAGATGTGTGTAAGTTATCCATTGAAAGAATATATTTGTCATCAGCTTAATTTACTCAAGTCCATGAGCTATTGCTCAAGGGATGTGGGACTAGCAAAGCACAAATGGGAAGACTGCACTGCTCCTTCTCCGGACACAATGGTCAGTGTTTGACAGCCATAACATTTTTTCCACGGGATCAATGAAATTTAGGGGATCTGCTGGTGCTGTGGATGGTGATGTCTTATTTATATTAATAAATGACATAACAATTTAATGTATGCTTACAAGGAAGGAGCCAAGAAAGAAATCCTATTGCAACACCAGAAGATTGTAGGATTTGAAATGGCTAAATTTTTCCTCCAAGCATAAAATAGTTCTCAGCAGGAGAGAGGCAACTGATTAGCTCTTTCAGACAAGGTTGCTAGAAGGTACATAAATTAATAGAATTTTAAAAGGGTATTAGTTATATTTTACATTTGGTGATATTTTCTTCAGGCAGATTCTGTGGATATGCCTGAGTTCTCCAAACATAATAAGGTTTTCAAATACAAGTGAGTGGGCAAACTGTCAAAATATGCTTGGGACTTCAGCTTGAGACAAATGGTATAGAACTAAGGACATTTAAGGACCTATTTCTGATGAAGAGATATTAGCTCAGAAATTGCAGAGGGATAGAAGGAAAGAGCACATAATCCATCATTTCATGGCTAAATATCTCAAGACTGAAACTGCCAAATAATTTAAAAGAACTTGAAAAGCCATTGGAGCAGTTTCACAGCAGCTCAAACTAATTTCAGCCCAGATTGCTGGAGTCCCACTCCTTTTCTTCTGTCTCCAGCCACATGTTTCCAATCCCTCCTTTATGAGGCATCAGGAGCTACAGAGGGGAATTGACCGGTCCATTGAATAGAATCAGGCAGAAATTAACTATTTTTTTGCTGCCTGGTTAATTTTGAGCCAGCTGGCTCACCATCTTCAGGAAGTGCTAATAGGGCCACAGCAGCTCAAATACTCTTCAGCCTCAGTGAGACGCTAACGTGTGGCAGCATTTGTTTTCCCTGTGGTTTATTATAGAATGAATGTTGCAACTCAAGCTTTTAAAAACCTTACACAACACTTGTAAATAGAAGGTACTTTATGGCAAGATGGAGTCAGAGAGAAAGTAGCAGTGTTTCCATGAATATGATGGGATGTATCAGCCAATTCCATTGAAGGAGCATCCATGCAGAACAGTGCTGGTACTCCAGCTTGTTACACATGCCATTGTAAAAGCCACTGATTTCATATTTTATGCATTGCATACACTAGCATACCTATTTTTAAAGCAACCATGTCAAAGGAATCCAGACAGGCTTACATGAATCACATGTAGTCTCTGTTTTCATTCAGAGGAATGTCATCCTAAGAGATCATTTGAAAAAACAGAGCCATCGCTTTATCCCAGGCAACCACTACAACTTTGCTCTGCACTTTTTGAGAAACTCAAATACTAAGCATTTGGACTAATCCCATGACTAGGTTCGTGATAAAGATTCTCTCAATTTCATCACTTTCATAAACAAAACCATCAAATTATCTCAATAAATATTTTTCTTTTCCTCATTGGAAACATGTGAATTACCAGTAAATGCAGACCCTTGATGCAAAGGGTCTACAGGATTAGAGGAGGAAACAGCATCCCAACATGCACAAGGTAGATAATTTTTTCCAATCTTCGATGTAAACATTAAAAAATTAATTACTTGATTAGCTGGTGACAAAAAAAAGAGGTGTGTTTTAGTTATGAAGTCTGACTTCATGAAAGAACATGTAGGCAGCTCATTCTGGATCTTTGTCACGGGAGCTAGTGAAGCACAGTTTGAACAGCCATCAGTGACACTGATCCTGCTCTTGGCAAAAGCAGGGACCACTTGACATTCCTCTAGCCCTACAGATCAATGCTATCAGGAAGGCAGCGGAGAACAGGAGGAGATATTGTTACTGAGTGTCCACCTAGACCACAGGAATTCTAAAAATATGTTCTCCTGGATCCTCATGCTCGACAATAATCAGTTACATTTTCTAATGAGCTTTGCCTCCCAGTTGTTAATACCTACATTTTTTCATCAAATTGTCCCAGAAACCTCTCACTTGTCAATTCCCCTAAATAAGGATCTCTTATTATCTTCAAATATCACAGTTTGTGTCATGCAGAGTTTGAATTCCCCCTAACAGATGAAAAACCTGAGAAAAGGCAACACGTATTCATGGATAAAGAAGTGAAGTTCAAATGCTATGAAAGTCTGTCCACATAGTCACAGACCTTCCCTGCTTCAGAGTTAGTAATTTGTCAGGAAGAACATTCATAGGCAAGGAAATAACATGCTCAAAGATCATCAAAATCCCTTGCAAGATTAGACAGCAAAATCCAGCTAAGAAGATTGGAAGTAAGCGCATTTGACCTTGGCTGAAACATTAAGAAATGCTATCAGTATATCTCTCACGAGAATTCCCCTCCTCCCACTTCTGCCCCCGCCATGCAAATGAATTCATCTTTTTTCACAGAAGTAATGGAAATCTATCCAGAGCTGCATGTTGGGCAGAAAACTGGCAACTTGTTCTTGCTAATGAGCTGCATTCAGAAATCAAGTTGTTTTCAGAGGATCCATATTATTAAATATGAATAATTAATAAATAATAACATTTTTGCCCATCTGTTCATTCTTTCATATTCTGAAAGGATCACTAATGATGCGCAGTTAAAATGGACATTTTTCTTGTCTCATTAAAGCACAACTTGAACTGGACAGTTCCTCACCAGCTAGGTAATGTTACAGTACAAGCAGAGATCATCCTTAGAAGTATTATAGGCAACCAGAAGACATCTTTTTCAGAGATGCAAAACATCTCTTGGATATGGGGGGTTTTTTACTTCATAAAATCATGTCTTCAAAAAAATCTGTATCTTTAACCTGTACTAATCATTATTCAGACTTGCTCGCCAATTGTTTTTGTACATGTCCTCAAATGTTATTAGCTTTGACAGAAATCAGTCCAATGGTAATTATCATTTTGCCTTCTTGGTTACAGCTGATTAAACTCACCAGTCCAAGCTAGCTTTAACTTATATGTGTTATACATGTGTGTCTTCTTCCAGTCCTAGGACCGTAGAATATTTTAGGTTGCAAAAGACTCTCAGATCATCAGTTCCAACCACTGACACAGAACTGTCAAGTTCACCATTAAACCATGTCCCAAAGTGCTATATCCACATTATTTGAACAGTGCCAAGGATGGTGATTCCATCACTCCCCTGTTCAGCCCATTCCAATGCCTGACAGCCCTTCTGTTGCTCACAGTTATCCCATTCACTTTGATGTGTCCCTTTGCTCAGTTTCTCAATTTTTAATAGAAATAGTATGATAGTGTGTTTTATCTATATCCAAAATTTGGAATTATCCAGATTCACAGGATCTGTGAGGGAAAGCATCCACCTGCTATCAAAAGAGCTCAAATGCAAAGAAAACACAAGCGAGTTACCGTGTTCGGATCTACTGCTGTGACGTGGATTTTGGTCTTCTGTTTAATGTTCCATTTACCTGAGACTTCAATTCTAGAGTCAGATAATTGACAGCCACTCTGTTCACTGTAAAGTCTTTTTGTGCCATCAGATCGGATAAAGAGCATGTGTCTCTGTCAAACCTTTTAGAGTTCACTCAGGACATCTGGGAACTATGCCCACCAGTCCAGCTCATGCTTGTACTGGATTCCAGTTGGACTGGATCCAATGCTGGTTAGATGGTGAAAGCCCAGACAGCAGTGAGCCCAGAAGTCTGCTGTCCTCAACTTCCCCCTTCTCAAAACTGTTGCAGAAGTCACAATTTTTATTGCACCTGGCTGTGTGCCATAGGAGGAAATTATCAATATCTCTTTTCATATCTGGACCATGTAGAATTCACTAAAGTTACTGCCTAGTGACTTTCAAACACACGCTGTCATGCTCACTGTAGTGGAACAGTTGCCTCCCTTCTCATCTGATATCTTTTACATTTTATTTCAGTCCCTATACAGGCAGAGAGCGGAGTGTGTTGGCTAATCTAAGTTTTCCTTTAGCCAAAGGAATATTTTCCAGTAGAGAGGATGAATTTCAGAGAGACTGTACACTTGAACAAAGCACACATTTCAACCAAATCTGAGCAAAGGCAAAGGGACTTGTAATATCCAAGGTGCCCGTAATATGAAGCAAGAAACACAAAGCCAAGAGAAAAAAAAAAGCATAAAGAGATATTTAGATATCTATATTCTAAGCAGTGAGATGTGTTAGAGATATGGTAAGCTGGCTGTGGAGGAGCAGTCATGGACACACCAGCCAGAAAAAGCATTTCAGTTGACATATTGAGTTAACTTGTCACAACTTGTAAAAATCTGAGTGGTTTTCCCACTGAGTTGAACTGGGAGAAGGACCCTGTTACATATTGGCAAGTAAAGCCTTGAATGGCAAAAGACTAGATTTATGGTTTGCCAAGCCAAGGGGATTCCCTGTAAAATCAGCCTGTGGAGTAGCAGGTGCAGTGTGTTCAGAGCAAACCTGAAAACAACAGACAATTCAGTTAGGTCTAGAAAAGTGGGGGGGAAAGCTTTTTCTCCTGCTACTGCAAAACCAGAAGAAAATCTACAAGGAAATTTATATAGAATGAGAGCAGAAGCAAGAAAACATGACCATGCTCATACACACTTTCATTTGCAGAAATTTTGATTCCAAATGCATCTTTGAAAGTGTGGAAAAGTGACTACTGGCAATAGGGATGCATACTTTACTATTCACATCTCTAAGGAAGTGTTTTTGCAAAGATGTCTTCAGGCCCATAGGAGAGATGCTGTGGCTCTTGTGATTCTCTCTCAATGAACTTTCTTCTGGTTTGGATGAAGATGCTGTCCCTCGCAGAATAGCTTCTGCAACCTAATGGAGAATTTGTTATAAATATGTAATTTTAATTTCAAGTGACAGCTAGTAGAATCAAACAGCCTTCAAAACCATCTGTCTCAAACTTACAGCCATTTTTCTTTTAATAAAAAATTATGATATTTAAACACAATGAACGAAATTCCACATGTGGTTCTGCTAGGGACTGAAAGTCCCCAGTATCAGACAAAAAACTTTGTAGGTGCCATCCTAGCATGTTCATATACAGCATCCTAGTATTACTTTCACACAACAAAAATATTCAGTGTCTTGAGCAGTAGTCCTACATCAGCAAAGCAGTAGAAATAAAACAGAAATCTGGCCAACAGCAGAAGTCAACTAGCTTTTTCTTATCCTTGCTTTTTTTTGGAATTTTTATGTATTTTAATTCTGTACCTGTGACTAATCTTTTTTTTCTGACCCTCACAATCTATAAAAGGATGAGTCATATGAGCAGGTAGGTTTGGGAAAAGTAAAAATAACGTGAAATTCAACTTCAAATTACATTTTCAATTAAATTTAAGTGTTAGGTGAAAAATCTCATTAACAAGTACATTGCAATCCAATAAAAAAATAGAGACACAAAACTTCTTCAATAAAGCAAAGGACAGGTTAGTTGGTGGTTCTAACATTTTTTAAAGACACTTTACTAGAAATTAGATTTGAAAACTAGGGAAATGCCTAAGAGTAAAAGGCTCAATTTTATTTTCTTCCAGGTTCAGCCATTCTGTGGAAGTGCAGGATTCATCTCATCACACTCATCACATCTAGGAGATAATTATTTTTTTAGTTTCCTCGACATGCATAGGATGAAACTGATCTCTCAAAGCATGTGTCCTTCTGCCTTGAATACACACAGGGATATTAAGCGATCCACTCAACACAAATTTCTTTTTTTGAATTCTAGTCTGAACCATTGAATTTCACCAAGACTTTCTGTCTCCTGTGTAAGTAGTGGGTAACTAATTTCCTTTAACTCCCTTACAAGAAGTTACTCAGTTATATACTAATGGAACAAGTAAAATCCTATAAGTACATTAAACAAGTGGAATACTGAATAAAAAAAATACAAGACACTCTGTAAACCTATGATTAAATCATTTTGATTTCCAGAGATTAGGAAAGACATTTACATTAGCCAGCTATATTTTCCACCCTGATTATCCCTCCTGCCCCATCCCAGTGTAACTCCTATTCAAGAATCCAACTTGTGCCTCTGTAAGGCAGGCCACTGACAGTGTTTCCTTCCAGAAAGTTCACAGCATACAATAAGAACTGAAACAGGATTTAATAGAAGGTCCCACTATATTTTTTTCCAGGCTGAAGAGATGTTTTATTAAAACGGTAAATGGCACTATATATATAAAGAGTAGAATTATTTTCAGGAGGCTTTGGGTGGCTAATTTAGGCACTGAAAGTAAATTAGTTATCTAGACCCCCTTCCTAGTTAGTAGAGGGAGACGTCTGACCTAAGTGTCTAAGCTGGGCTGGCTGTATCACCTGGTAAAGCTGCACACCTCATGGATAAGTAAGGCTAGGTGGAAGAGCACCACACAAAGAGTGTACTTTGACATGGCTCACTACTGAGCTGATTTTCCCCTCTTCAGGCTAAGCACGGCAGGAGTGGAGGGACAGTATTCACACACGACAGCTCCAAAGAAAAACTGCTGAATTTTTCAAACAGTGTTAAGCAGATAATATCTTCCAGTACCGGGGTCTCTGATTTTCTGTCCATGAAATTCATAGCTTTGGCGTTTTTTTCTGCTTTCTGTCTCTGATGTTCTGAAACTCTGAGCTCATCTCGAAGCTCCATGTTCTGCCTGGTCAGCAACTCAACCTGGTCTCTCAGTTTGCTGTAGGCAGCACGCCAGTAGGACTCAGTTCTCTTGAACTCCTCCTGCAGTCCAGCAATCTGCTGTCTTAATATCTATCAGTAAAAAAATAAAAGTGTGCCATGTCACTGCCTGCTCTGAGCTAGGCATGCCTACCTTACACACCCAGAAGCAAGCATGGAGCCTTTTGTTTTGCTTAAAGGTCTGCAGTACTAAGGTATGCAATAAAAAAAAAAAAATCACATTTGAAATAATTTCAACAATGAAAGAAAATCCCCCAAACAATAAAAAAATACTATCTTGCAAACTCCTATATTTAAAAAAACCCAAATTGTTACAAAATGAGCAGAGACAAGTCCATGCTGAAGAAAATCATGAAATTCAAAATAATCATGCAAATAATCAGCGTTAAATGTAAACGTCTTTAAGAAAAGGCTAGAATACAAGGCAGATTTTAATGAGAAGAATGTCAGGTAATCAGATTTTTGTGTGGTGAAAAAGGCACAGGAATAGTTAGATCCTTCTTACAAACAGCAGGGGATTGCAAAGACATAATTTTCAACTGAATTGAAAATGAAAGTAATGGAATTTGGAGAGGACATTTCCATATACATGCATCTGCATTATTTTTGCCTTCTCCCTTCTTCCCTCATCAATGCTGATGCAAACACTGAGTCCTTTTCCTTCAGGGCCCTCATTGGGATACTGCAAGCAGAATACTGGTGGAGTTGAGCTAGAAACGTGCAGTTTGCTCTGTAGTCAACCAATTGTCAAATGCAACCCTTTCTCAATTTCCCTCCACTTGTGTGTTTCCCACTTGTTTCCTGATCACATTCCTTTCTTGGTTGTGAGCTGCCTGCTCTGGATTTGGCACATCCTCCAGCCATTTTCAAGAAGCAGCAGACTTGAGAAGCTGGGAATTACAGAGATAAATAACTCCAAAATTATTTTGGTTTTGATTTGTGGAAAATTAAATTTTTGAACCTGCACTCATTATGTTTTTCAGGTGGGAACAAAAGGTTAAAACAATTCTATCAAATTTCATCTCTAGAGCTAGGCATAGTCAAGAAACACAACTATTCCGTGGCATAAATTCTATTTTTTTTTTCTAATCCCAGGCAGAAAGAATACTGATATTTTAAAATGTTGTGCAGAGAGTACATTCAAAATATTTTTAATCAAAATACTAAAACAGCCTCACTGAAACATTTCCTGTTGTAAATGTTACCTCTAGAGAAATATGAAACATAGGAGAGAAAACATTCACTATGTGTATGGTCCAAAAATATGTATCTCAAAAATGCACAGATGAAAAATAAAGGAAGTATAGAAATTTTGAAGAAAGTACTACATTGCCAGTTTTAATTGTTCTGAAACATTTCTGATCATGAATTTAAAATAAATTGTCAGTTTGCTGTCAAATATATCCGTTTGGTTTAGACATCCTTTTGCAGCAGAACATTGTTCCAGACATTTCTGAGCTTTACCACTGCCTATTCTTCTATTCTATAAAAATACAGCTTTTAGCTGCCCCATCTCTGTTATTGGTTTCACATGGCTTACCATTTTTTTCTCTGTTTATCAGTGATTCTTTTAGAAAATTGCCCCTTAAGTCACACTATGTCTAGCTGTTTTTAATAGGGATGGTGGCTACAGATAATCAGAGATGACTTTATCACTAAGAAGTCTGAAATAGAAGCTTTAAAAAGATAGAATCTCCTAAGGGAATTTAGAAGAAACCATAATAAATGACTTGGGGATGTTATTAGGCAGGTTAGATTGTTAGACACAGAGCTAGATATCATAAAAGTACATCAAAGCCAAAGATCAGGATAGGTTAAAGAAAAAAATAATAACAAATACCCAGCACAGGAATGAGAATGGTGGCCATTAACTGTGTTGCACTTGGCACAATGAGTCCTAATATTAACAAGTTGGAAAGTTCACTATGCAGGAGTTGAAAATTTTTCAAGAGTCAGCTCAGCTGAGCAAATCAGTACAAGGAAGTATGAGGAACATGGGAACATTTAAACTTCCTTAAAAAATAGTAGGCACAACCTAATTTTCTTATACAAAAAAGGGAGGTACATTTAAAAACAAAAACAAAAGCATTATCTTATTAAAATTAAAATCTTCACTGTGTGTCTGACTGTCCTAAAGACAGTCCACGTGTGGCAAATGGAAAGATTCAGGTACAAACATAAGATGTCTGCATGGAAGGATATTAATAGATGAGAACTGCGTATTTATTCTACAGAAGACGGCTTACTTGCATTTCTTCTGATTTCACATGTTCTCCAGTGACTCTAGCTGTTCCTTTGAACTTGCTCTGGGCAATTTTTTCTTTCTGCAGTGGATGAGCTTGATCTCTACTGTATTCCAAAGGGTGAGTCAACTCCTGGCTCCTGACAGTCTCGAGCTGGTCTATTCGTGTTCTGTTCACAGGGTAAACAAAGAGTATGAAACTGGTGTATGAAGCTGTAATGAAGGACTGTCTTCAGATATCCCTTCTTTGGGCAGGATCTCTGGAGGGCTTGGGCATGTCCCTCGTATGCTGACACTGCTGGGAGTGGCAACCAGTTATCAGCACATGTCAAAATTAAGGTACTTCCTCCCTGGGAACACTTATGCATGCATTCAGCTGCAAAATTTATTCTATTTAGCAGCAGGAAACAATTCTAATTGAAATTTTTGACAATATAATGACCGTGAACTTAGAGGCTTTTAAACACATTTTGTATTCAGATAGCTAAATTAGGGCAGACCTGCAGAAGGCACAGCTTGTTACCTGTCAGTGTATCTGTGAAGCCCTGCAATCATGCAAAGCTGGGGACTGAGCTGTATTTTCATCTGCCCAGTCATTACTACAAATCAGATTAGCCACGGACCTGAATGAAACGGGATAAAGTATTTACTTTCCATGGGTAAATATGCTCCAAGAGTTAAATGTGCGTGTTCAGGAGAGATTTTGCCTTTGAACTCAATGTTTCAAGACATGAGTGACCTGGAAGTGCACTTAACACTCAGAAGAGTACAAATCTTTACATATCCTCAAACAGAGTTTATTTATATGACTATGATCTAAGTTCTTAGTTCATTTTTAATCTGACATGAAATGATTTGTTAGCTTCCTGCTAGCAAATAAAAAGTGAGCTTCCAGCTCGCTTCATGACCTACAGCCACTATCTGTCCTTCACTATTACTCGAAAAGCAACATGAACTACAGGAGGCAGCCGTGACCTCATGTTTCCCTCTCAGTAATGGAGTTTAGCACCTCAGGAGCAAAATGTGAAAGTTCTTACATATACTAAGATAAAAACAAACTCCCTGTATCCTGCTGGTCTTTATAATAAATCACCCGATGTTGTTGGTGGTGGTGACGGTGTTGTTGTTTTCTATTCTAAATAAGCTTGACTAATATTCTGGTTAAAATCATGCTAGAGAAAGCCTCAGCAACAGCCAATATAAGTATTAATTCTCCTCAAAATAATCAAATTGAATGAGAAAATAGAGCCCCTGTGTGATTATGTCCAGCCTACCGCTCCTGCATATCCAGACCAGTTACTCTGAAATACAATGCACTGCAACAAAAGCAAGATGCAAGATCTATATGTATAACATTTTCCACTGAAGACTGAACAGTATTGTGTTCAGTCAGGGCTAGAAAATGGACCCTACCCTGAGGAAATGCAATAACCAAGAATACCACGAGCATAAGATAACAGTTCTTTGGAGCAACTGACAAACAGTTCATAACCCAGCTATAAATTACAAATAGGAGCTAGGTGCAGAGTGCAGATAGAAAATACATTAAAAGAAGCTAAGCACTTTGCATAAATGGAAATTCTTGCTTGCATGCCAGGCACACCTCTGCGTGAGGCAAATTGAGGCATGGCTGCCTGTGAGACAAGAACATACATGAAGCAAAAGTCTTTTTTCCAAGAAAATGTTTTTCAGTGAGATGCAGGTGGGAAAAAATAAACCAACCATTAAAAAACCACCAACATGTTGGCTGCTGCTATTGGTCCAGAAAGCGTGCAGATTCCATACTAAAAGGAAATCGTGCATTAAAAATGGCAAACGAGCTGCACTTGTTGGAGGAACAAGCAAGTAACCATCACAGAATCCTCTGGCTGGTGCCGAGTGCCAGCAGAACTACCTCAGTGCTGCAGGGGTGGAGCCACAGGCTGACGCCGTGAGCACTGTCCAGGCTCTGTTAAGCATCAGGTACGCACAACACACTACATCCCAACTGGTTTGACCCTCTTGCTTGTACTATTCGTGCCTGGAAAGTTCTGAAAACAAAGTGCTTGGTAACGAAAGAATGGATAGATTTGGGCAGGTTCGGGCATGTCATGCTGCTCTGAAAAGGATTTTCATTGCTTCCAGTGAGTGCAAGTTGTCACACGGCACAAGTGAACTGCTATCAATGGACAGTCATCTTGTGTTCCTAACAGGGTTACTGGTTTAAAAATGCAAAGCAGATTCTCGGATTGCATAAATTAGCACAGGACCAACACAGCCAGGGAGGATAAGCTGCCTTTTGCAATTAGTTTTAGCTCATAAATTAGAACAAGTGAGTGAAAAGATGTACGCATTATGCTGGGCAGGCATTTTGGGATAAACATCTGCGTGAAAATGCTAGGGGCTACTATGGCTAATGACATGAATAAATCCATGGGAAGATCTTTTAAAAATATGCATTATTATGAAAAAGTCAAAGTAATTGCATCTGTAAGGCAGCACAGTCAGCAGGCAGAGACTACAGTGCTGGCAGAATTTGGCACTGCAGTAATTCTGCACCAGTACATCACTCCACAGTCAAAATTTACAGCAGTAAAAGTAAAAGCAGCACCTAATTTCATTAGTAGTTTCATGGACTGTTCCCACAAATCCCACAAATACTCACACCTGGAACACCTATCGTGGTCACCCAGAGATCCAAGAAGGATCTTTAATGAAACCATTTATTTTTGAGATAGTGAAAGCATTTTGCTTAAAGGCAGCTATAGGAGAAAATGATACAAAAAAAATGCAAAATATACTTTTGCACTATTCCCATCATCTTTGAAATGAAGAATAGACAAGCAGATCTGAAAAATAATTTCTTACTTTGCATAATATATAAAAAGTCGAAATAAATAAATTATGCTAATTTTGCACCAGTTAAGAACTAAGTTTGAAATGCAAAGACGAAAAGACTCTCTCCTGTGTTTACAGTAGATGGCACCTACTAATTTCTGACAGATTTCATCACATTAAAAATTTGTATTTGATTTGATTATAAGCAAGCTCAAATTTTATTACAGGCATTTGCATAGCCTGCAATTAGTTAAAGTTGTGAAGGCGCTTCCATTACAAACCCCATAGTTCCAAAATTATTCATTGCAGGAATTTTGTGTTAAGAAATTATTTTTCTTCTATGAAGATGTAAACAAAAATCAAACCGAACTAAAACTTTTACAGCATTTAATAATTTCAAATTACAAAAACAACTCTCTTGAATTTTCAACTTCTTAATTTATATGGTGTCAAACACATCCTCAGTCTGGTCTAAAGATTAGTATTCCTGAAATAAGAATGCTGTTGGCATTGATGTATGCTCTACCCTTTTTGTTAACCTCAGAAATATGTGCTACTCTGATATGAATGTGAGAAGTTTATCCTTTACTCTATCAGCAGCCTGATCACATAAAAAAAAATTAGCCTGGGTTCTTACTGCTTTCACTGCAATCCAAAGATATTCAGCAAATTATGAGAAGCATTTGGCACTACTCAGCTTTAGACCCAAACTACACCAGTGTTTTGAGAGCTGGCCTCCTTCAGTGAGGTGCTTCACTTTTAGTCTAGATAGCTAAATAAGTGTTCCAGTTCAGAAACAACACAGTTGCCCTTGGAAAGGAGTTAGCTGGTAAGTAAGAATTTAGCAGCCTGATTTTAGGGATTCTAAAAGAAATACTTTCCTCACTGCACACACATATCAGTTTCTTGTGTATACAGATTTACCTGCAAAAATGCATAGCTTCCTCATGTTCTTCTTCCACCACGGTCAGTGAGGGGGTTCTTCTGTGGTATACTTCAGTCTCTAATCTTCTGCCAAGGATGTTCTGGGTTTCTTCTGGACAGGTATCTACGATAATGAACAGAACTTTGTGAATATTTATGAACTCTCTCTATGTGTTTAAAACCACAGACTGAGTAAGCGCAGTAAGCTTTATTGCTTGATCTATAAAAAAGAATTAATGTATTTTGCCTAATTACGCAAGTGTTCCATTCCCAGCATAGGTCTTAGTAGTGCAATCCAAGCCTTACAAATCAAGTAAGTGAAACAGATTTGGGGGTATATTAGTGTCAGTAGCTGAACTCCTTTTTAGGAATGTGAATGCCATGTGGTTGTTCAACCTTAGTGTGATTGTAACTTTCAAAGAGGCCTCAGGAACCCATTTTAAACAGCAGTCTGACATGAAGTAAAGTGTGCTTAGTAGATTGTGACAGAGCAATTGAGAGCCATCAGAAGTATTTCTGCCCTGATGATTACTGCAGACAGGCAGTCCCTCAGCGGAAACTTAGAAAAGCCAAGAACCTTTTTAATAAAAAGAACTAAAGCCTGCTGAAGCAGGATGCCATTTCATAATCAGAAATAGGATCGCTGGGCCAAAAGGTGAGATACATTGATCGACCAAAGAGATGGGACCACATTAAGGAAAAACTGAGTGAAGATGTTCTTAGGAAATTATAATTTGTCACTGATCTGAGACTGCCTGTGTCTTAGGAGAAAAACACGCAAATCAGAGAGAGAATTTGCCCACTTTTTAAAAAGCCACATATGTTATCTCTGAGGAGGTTAAATAGAAAATGTGAGCATCTCACTGTCAAGGGGTGAGTCATACCTAAGCTGCAGGGAATCCTAGCCCTGATTTCAGAGATTCATTGAACATCGCACCCATCTCATGGGATCCAATGTCTGCACCTGAAAGTGCACCTCAAACAACAGACTTAGGAAGAATGACTAGTGATGATGGAGAACCAAGAAAAACTAAAAAAAGGAGCTTGCAGATGTATCTCTTCCCTCTTCTCTTTTTTTTCCATTTTAGGTCTGAGAGATACTGACAGAGATGGGCATATACCTAGGGAGCACAGGCAGAATGAGTCATAAATCCAAGAAAAAAATTTTTCCCCAATGAAAAATAAACCTAAATCAACACTTGAATAGCTCTTACCTAGTATGTCTGCAAACACTTTTTTCTGTAGTTCTTCAGCCTCAGCATTTTCTTTAATCTTGAAAGGAGGAATCTCATGAGCTGCTCTTGAAGGTGGCAGATGTAGGCTTTTAACATTTCCGGCCCTATTCCCATTCTTTGACTCAGGCTCATACTCTCTCCTTTTCAATCTTGTGAGATGAAACAGGGACTGCTGAAAAGAAGAGCAAGTCTTGCTCCCTTTCAGACCGACAGCTCCAGTACTAGAATCGCTGCTGCTTGTGCTGCAGGAGAGGTCCTTTTGACCTGAAATTGCTTGAATATCTCGTTTTCTTGGTGGTGATCTGCTGTATTTCCTAACAGAGATTTTTTCTGTTCCACTGGGTTCATCACTAGCATAATCACCATCAGAAAGATCCAAACGTCTGTCAGTGTGATCTACTCCTTGAGGCACATGCTGATATTGATCATGGTGAGATTTGGGGTCCTCATCACTTTTTGGGGGTAAGCAGCTTGACTCACAGGAGAAAGATGCAACTTGCCATGTCGAGGCAACTGTTCCCTTCCTTTGCCACTCTTGCTGCAAGGCTGAGGATGAACTTCCTTTCTCCACAGCCTCAGGTAAGCTACATGTAATTTTTATAATCTTATCGTTGACCTTCTTAAACCCAGTATGGATTTGCCTTTTGCTTTCCGAGTTCTGCCTCCCCACAACAACTTCCTGTGGGCATACCTGAGCCCACTTCTGACCCTGTGTGAATGCAGGACCTGCACTCCACTCTGCCTCCTTGATGTGATCTGTATCTAAATCCTGGAGTGGATAATGCCTTTGTAGGACTTCCAAGGGGGTTTTTGTTCCCTCTATGAGATGACCCTTCAGAGGCTGATCCACCCTACCTAGGTCCTTTTGCAGAGTACCACCCACAGCTCTTCCAGCAGTTTTGCCTGCTTTTCCTAGAGGATCCCTGTGATTAGTCTCCATTTCCTCGCCTACTTGTAGGTTTGTGTCTGTCACTGTTTTGTGACATGGTTGCAGGATTTCAGGCATTCTTCTCTGTGGTGGGTCAACAAGATTTTCCTTTGAGTCTTCATCTTCCTCAATTACTTCTTTTTCTTCTGCGCTTTGCTCAACTACTTTTGCTTCACAGTCAGTCTTAACCTTTATCTCCCTCTCAGCTAAAGCACAGTCTGCCTTTTTTTCATGTGTATCCATCTTCATGGAGCTACTGACCTGCAGATTAAGCTGAGAGCATTCCCCTGGCTGTAGCATGCCTCTGTTCGCTTGGCCAGACTGGGAGAAATGACCCCAGCAATTCAAACCAGCCCTTCTGGAATGCTTGCTGTCTTCTTTTAAAGGCTTCTGTTTCAGTTTTTTGAGCCTTGACATGCCCCCTCTTCGTTTCAGAAAAACCTTTTGAGGTGTTATTTTTTGCTTGCTCTGGAAAAAAAAAAATAAATCCTGACAATCACAGACCGAGAATCATTCTCCAGAGAAGAACATATTTACAATAACTGAAAAAACTGAGACACCAGAAGCCTTAAAGACACTGGGTATGGATAACTGAGTACATAAGAAACAGCCCTGAGATTACAGGGAAGGTACGAGAATTTTTAGAAGCAGTTGCTGTGTGATACCTCCATTCATTCATTCATTAGTGGAGGCAAAGGGTTAAGATGGTGCTAAATGCCTATATAATAGAAGATGAGAAAAGTTCTGTCCTTCCTTGCTTTCAGGAGAAGTTCAAGTAGTTTTTACAATGTGACACAGAAATACATAACTGAATCAGTTTGAGATGGTATTTTGCCAGGGAGTTGTAGAGAAAATTTCTGAGTGATGAAATGTGCATATTCCAAGTCACCAAGCTGAACCAAATGCTGAGTCTGACACCTAGAGGTGTCAGGCATAACCTCATCTCAAACTGTACCTACGGCAAAAAGCAGAACACTCTCACTGTACTTGGCCCTTGCAAAAAATCTGTATTTGGAAATGCCCCCATTCTCACTGTAGTGGCACATGGGAGACCATTTATTATGAAGCAAACAGAGTCAACCTTGATGTCTAATTTAACTAAGCATCTTGAGATTCGGGCACAAACTATGACCCAGAAAATAGGTGGAAACAGAGGAATCTAGTGGCAAATAGTAGGGGAATGGATTGTGGCTAATACAGCCCTTTTCTTTTTCACTTTGGGGAAAAAACTTCCAATATCACATGAAAGAACAGTGGAAGAATGTGCTACCATGTAATGAACCAAAACAGAGCCCACACAATATCTCTGTCTGTAAGAATTTGTCAAAAAACAAAGTGAATGCACCGATGGCAACAGTACCTGTTGCTCCTTATGCTGGTTTTTTATGAGATTATTGTCTGCTTTAAGTTGCTCTTCAACAATTTTTTCAGAAGTCTTCTGTCTAATACCAATTGCTGGTGTGATTTGCCTAGGCAAGGAACAAGAAGGTACTTATTTGTAACATTCTCTAGTTAGTTTTCTTTTGATAATGTGTATGGAGCTGATATGGACTTTAGAACTGTAAATGGTCTCTGCAATTCTTTTAAAACGTGAAGCATGTTAGTAAAATCTCCCCGTTGTGTGAATCCAACTCTAAGACATCCTGTCTAGACCAAGCATTAATTATACTTTCAGCAAGCAACATTTTTTGGCTGGTATCAGTCTGTCCTTAGAAATAGAAAATACTCAAAAGGAAAAATATTTCAGTCATTTTCTGCAGACTGGAGTTGATGACAGTCACAAAGAACTCTCTATCTCTCTGACAGAGTGCTTTGAATTAGATGGTGAAGAGTGATAGAGTAGAAAAAAATAATGTCTATAATGTTGTTGAGGGTCAAATTGAAAGCTGGCTCAAAATGAAGCATACACAAACATATTTCAAAGGAAATGTGCTTGAGCCTAAATTTAGTCACTTATTAATAATTTCTACTAAATATTAAAAGATTCTAGGATTAATAGAAGTGCTGGTTGTGCAGAACATCACTGTCCTTCCAACACCCCATCGCTACCCAGCACCACGGTTAACCTTTTGATTTGTCAGTCTGTCTCTGTTATCACACCATGACTATGATCTAGTAATAGTGTTAGATTTGTTGGGAAAACTCTTGCTGAAGAGAACATTAGACAATACTCATTTCAGCAAAGCTTGCTTCAAACCAAGTATATCCTGGTGCCGTTGTGAAAATGTCATGAAGAGCTGGAGAGCATTCTGTGCTTTAGTTTCATCCTGCTCGTGCTAAGATCACAATGTGAGCCAAAGCAAAACGGGTAGGGGTGACTGCGAGACAGGCTCCAGAAGCTCACGGCTGATCCAAAAATGCACACATGGCCAGGGCCACTTGCACAGACATTCATATGGTGCTGCCACATCTTCCCAGCCTTCTGCTCTGGAGGTTGCCGTCTTCCTTCACTGTCCAACTCCCACACGGTCAGCACACTAAAATTCTCATGACATTTGCTCTCAATCTGTGCTTTCTTAGGAGTTTGCTGCTTCTTTTTTATACTTGATGGAAGGCTTAGCGTGCCAAACACCTGCTGCTTCTCTCTGCATCAGTTGAGGAAGGGTAACAACTCTATGAGCATTTCTTCCATCACCAGTGCCAGCTCACCCATTCTTGCCTGTTGTGAGCACCCCCACAGTGTTCTGGTACAGTTCCTTTTGCAGTGTAGTGATAAACCAGATCAGAAAAGTGACCCAAGTTAAATGTTATATTTCTCCTCTCTCCAGATGATAATTTTAACAAGGATTACTTCGCCGCCCTGTTCAATATATAGGCGTATAAAAATTGGTCTTGGCACAGCTGAAGAGGCAGAGCAAAGATAGGAATAAATGAGCTACCATCACAAACTGATGGTCACGGCAGAAGTGATGGCATGTCAATAGATTTTATCTCTCCCTGCTAACTTTTGCTTTACTTCTATCCTCTGAAGATCACAGTTACAAAACCATCTAATTTATATTGCCTAGACCAGCATCTCATTATACAGAAGTAGATCAACTGCCCCGCCACAGACCTGCCCAATTTTTGCCCATGCACACCTGCCCCTCTCAAGGAAAGGAAAGAGCCATGGTGTTGCATATATGACACAAGCAGTATGTATACAATCAAGGAAAACATATTTGCAGCTCGACTGACTGACAAAGATAATTTCTCACCTGGCTTCTGTATTTCCAGTCTTCATCTTCCCCTCTATGCCGAAGTGAGACGAAGAAATCTCCTCTTTTTGTTGTTCTCTTTGTTCTTCTTTAGCAGCAGAGAAAGTTTCAGGCAAACTACTGCTCTCTAAGCAGCAGGAAAAAGGTCAATGTAAACAAAGTCTTTACAGAATGAATAAATGAAAAAATGAACATCCTAAAATAATTAGAAATGTTTGTATTTTCAACAACGTACACAACGTTTTGATTTTTGAAAACACTTTACAGAATACAAATGAATTAAATAGGCAGAAGGATGCAACCTGTGGGAAAAAAAGAGGCTTTTGATCCTCAAATCTAGTGCTGGAATCATGGAAGGGACAAACAGTAAGTTGCATGTTCCCTGCCTCTAGAGATTTGTAGTGCTTACTTACTGTGTTCACCATAGAGCATGGCAGTGAGGGCACTTCTAGACAGTATTGAACAACTTTTGTGTCTGTAATTATGCGACTTGCAATCCAGTTCATTTAACAGGTTAATAAGCAGTATTTGTACTCATGAGAGTTTCTAACCAGGCATTTTCTATTCTATTTCACAAAATTTCAAATGTGTGCGTCTTCCTATTGCAGCTTACTGGCTACGTTCACCACAAGAAGGCAGCTTCTACTTAAATTAATTTTTCTTCTGAGTGTCAGCCAGTCGTGAGTTGCTCTTTTAGGTCAAGTTAAGGCTGACAACTGGAGCAAAAAGCCTTTACTTGCTCGTTCATACTCTGCACTGTTGCTGTAGCAGGAACTATATAGCTCACTTCATCATGTAAATACAGCCAGTGCTATTGAAGTCCTCTGCAACATGCTGGATTTTCTGGTCCAACAACAGGAATACAAAAGTTTACATTCATCCCTCACTGTTTCCCAGCTACACACCAAATATTGCCAAACATCTCCAGTCCCATAGCAGACAAAAAGTGCTGCTTATGCAACCTTCCCACCTGCCTTGCACCAGAATATGGCTGAGGAGGCGGGGGTGACACAGTAGGTGGACAGCAGCAAGAGATGCAGATCCCATATGCCCCTTCTCACAGGTCTCACATGTGGGCCTATGCTGCCTCTGGAATGCTTTCATAGGAAAGCAGCCCAAGATCTTTAATTTTCAACTAGTGCTTCCCAGTGCAAGGCAAGAGCAATGTGTCCAAGCAGCTGTGTAATTCACCTTTCTTTTCTTTTCTGTTCTCTTCTTGAGCGTCTTGTCTGGAAAGGTTTTTTGTGGGGCTCTCTGTAGACTGAAGCAATGGCTCAGTGCTTATGCCTTTAAATAAGAATGTGAAATGTTAAGCAAACATGTTTATGCTCACGTTTGTGTTTCCAGCAATAAAACCCTAGACTCATCACAACAGTCAGAAAAGTGCCAGCTAGCCCAGTCCTCAAGTGCAAATTCCACTGAAGCATATTTCAAAGACATCAGATCCAGTCAGAAGTTACCCTGATGTTATAAGGCCTCTGCACTTTCAGGAGGTAGGTTGAATTCAGCACTGCTTTCAATAAAAAGCAGTCATACCTCTCCCTGTCCTAGTGTGTTCTTGCTGTCAGATTCCTGCTGTCCAATCTTATTCAACTTGTTTATCAGCAACAGATAAAAAGCAGCCTAAGCAAGTTTGCTGATGATACAAAACTGGGAGGAATGGCTGATCCACCTGAAGGCTCTGCTGCCATTCTGTGGGACCTTGACAGGCTGGAGAGTTGGACAGAAAGAAACTTAATGAGGTGCCACAAGGACAAGTGCAGGGTCCTGCGCCTGGGGAGGAATCCCCCTAAGTACCAGCACAGACTGGGGCTGACCACCTAGAGAGCAGCTCTGCTGAGGAGGACTTGGGGGTCTTGCTGGATGGCAAGCTGACCATGAGCCAGCAGTGCCCTTGTGGCCAGGAGAGCCAATGAGATCCCGGGGTGCATTGGGAAGAGTGTGCCCAGCAGGTTGAGGGAGGTGATCCTCCCTCTCTACTCAGCCCTAGTGAGGCCANTGCATTGGGAAAAGTGTAACCAGCAGGCCAAAGGAGGTGATCCTCCTTCCCTGTTCAGCCCTCATGAGGCCACTTCCAGAGTATTGTGTTCAATTCTGGTCTCCACAGTTTAAGAAAAACAAAAACCTACTGGAGAGGGTCCAGTGGAGGGCCACAAAGATGATGAGTGATCTGGAGCATCTCTCTTATGAGGAGAGACTGCGGGAGCTGGGCCTGTTAGGTCTGGAGAAGACTGAGAGGAGGCTCCATCAATAAATACAAGTATCTCATAGGTGTGTGTTGATGGTGCCAGACTCTTTTCCTTGGTGCCCAGGGTCAGGACAGGGAGTAATGGACATAAACACAAGAAGTTCAACCTTAACACTTCTTTAGACAGAGCGTGGCAGACCCCTGGAACAGGTTGCCCCGGGAGGTCATGGGGTCTCCCTCTCTGGAGGCATTCAAAAACCACCTGGACGGGTTCCTGTTTCATCTGCTCAAGGTGACCCTGCTTTGGCAGGGGTGTTGAACTAGATGAGGTTCCCAGAGGTCCCTTCCAACCCTAAGTGTTCTGTGCTTCTGTGATTCAGTGATTCATCCACCCACAGACTATCTCTCAATCCCCCTCATTTGTACTGTCAGAAGTATTTCTGAAGCTCTACTGTAAACTTCACTGGGCAATGGATCCAAGCTCAGTGTAAACCAGCAAGAAAATAATAGTTCCAGGGAGAAGAAGGAGACCAGACTCTTTCAGTGAGATTACCTGTCCTGAGCTAGCTTGAAGAATATTAAATTAAAATATCAATTGTACTACAGGAGTGGCTCACGGTATCACAGTCAGGTCTCACTATAGAAGTTCAAAGGAATCCAGGATGCATGTCTGTATTACATTTACATTCTCTTGCCTTTTAAGCTGTTTATTCCCACTTCTTTTTGCTCCTCTTCCCCCCATTTTGAAATCAACTTTTGATTTCTCACAAATTGCTTTTTTATTCTTTCTTAGCCTTTGGTATTTTCCCACAGAAGACAAGGCTGGCAAAGTGTAGCCAAGATGCCAAGCACCAGCTTACATTGCTTTAACTCTCAGCAATGAAATTCTATATCAGGGTGAGAAAAACCAAGACTGCTGACAGAGAGCAGGCCTTCTTAGCTACAGAAACGTGTTCTCACACCTTTGGAAACTATAGCCACATCCTACTTCTTATGCTTCTTCCCCTAAATACAACGTATTCCCTACTTGATATAACTTAGCTTTCCAGTTTAATGACTTTCTTCTCCATTTATGTCTACGAGGTGCATCTTCTCTCAGTATGAGAGGCGGGATGACTGTGATGTGAGAAGTAAAAAAAATCAAGTTTACAATACTTTAAAAGCTGTTATTACAAGCCACCATAAAAACAAAGCACCTTCCCCTGACCTGCAATAAAATCAGTTAGAATCACTATCAAAGGCAAAAATTTACAGGAGTTGCACAATAGACTTAGGTTCAGGTTTCCAGCACTTTTTGCCCACCTGAATCTGAAAGCTGCGCGTGCTCTCCTGAGATTTCTGAACTGCTCTCGTTTGGCATGAACTCCGGGGGTCTACTTTGCCAAGTAGAGCACATTGCCAAGGGAGACGTCTGTGAGAATTCCAGGCTCTCAGCTTGGGAAGAATTTTGTGATGGGAACTGGACAGGAATGAAAGTAGCCGGTGAGCATGGAAGGGGTGGCATCGTGGCTGCTAAGTGACAAGGAATCCGAGGAGAAACAGAAAAGCCTAAAAACAATCACCAGAGAAGAAAAATTAGGGAAGCTTAAGTATTTTTGCGTTGAACTAGAAATCTCTTGCTAAACTGTTATGACACGAAAACAATGCTGCTCTCATGTTTCTTGATAGTTTGCCTGTTCAGCACGAAATAATCAAATTCTGCTTTTGTTATTTTATTTAGATTGTAAAACCTGCTTGCCGAAATCATCAGTTGTAACCAAAATTATTACATACTACAGGGATGTTGAATTAAAGAGAACTTACAAAGTACTCCTGAGCATGCAAAAAAAGATCCCATTTACTCTAGGACTCCTCAAGTCCACTAGCAGGTAAAAAGTTATGTATCTCAAAATATCTCTGAGGCATACCTTAATGCAAAAGTGCGGGAGGTTTTCCTTGTAGCTCTGGATGGCTGGTTACGCATTCTGTTACCAGACTTGTCAGTGGAAAAAACACAAGCAGTTCTGCATAGGGACTAAAGTCCAGGTTAACTACTTCCAGGAAAAAAATCCTTTATAAATTAGGCTTGCTTTTTATTTTCTTTCTTTATACCACAAATCCTCTCTGTCCTGTGACCTAACTTCAAGAAGTAGAAAGAGAATGGCTGAGACCGAAAATGCCTAACCCCACAGTTAAGGCATTTTCTTGAAGGCTGACCTGTGGATTTGAAACCTGTCTGGCACAGACTCAGGAAGATCCCAGCTCACTACTTCTGGGCAGATGCTTTAACCATGCAGCCAGCAGGTGGTCAGAGCACCTCTGTGTGTGTTCCATGAGACATTAAAATTACAATCTGTAGTTCAATGAGGTTTTGATCTTACTCTTGAATGCTGTATTACGTCTTTAAATGCATGACAATATTAAAGCGACTACCTTTACCATGATAAGATAAATCATTGCCCTACTAGTTCTTCATATTTGATGTCTTTAAAGCTTAATGGGACCAAATTAATGCAGTGTCCTTTGCTATCCTAAACCTACGCTGCCTCTAGTAACAAAAGAGGACTTTGAGTGCAGGTTTTTCTTCCTTTTAATTGAAGTCAGCATTTTGTCTGTGGCCTTATGTGTTAGCTAAATGCAACTGGATATGCAAATACACCCAAAGAGAATCCTATAAATGTGTTTCTTACTGTATGCGCTTTGTCTTGAGTTCATGGTACTAACTGTACTTGCTTTCTTCATAAATGCATTAAAGGATTCACAGCACTGCGGCAGGGGGAAGAGAAATTTGTATGACAAAGCACAGCAGACTCAAGACACTTTCCTTCTCATGCTTCAGCCTTTCCTGAGAACCCAAAAAAAGTGGTGCAGCCACAGAACTGTTCTGCTCTCATTGAACTGCTGGAAGTAACAAAAACTGCCTTGCTAACTGTGGCATTTGGGCAGAGATTAATGCGCAGCATAATTGCTCCGTGGAGGTTCTGCTTTGATTAGAAGACTTAGAAGCCACAGACTGTGTACTTGTTCCACCTGGTCACCGCAGACAGCTTGATGGCTTTTGCCTGCCATTTCAACCAGCCTTTTCTCTGGGGCAAAAAGAATGGGATGATGAAGGTTTCATTTACTCATCCATAATCTCCATCCTCTCTCTTTCTCAGGCTGTCTCCCTAGTGTACATCAGTGGCTCTTGACAGCTAATTCACAGTGGCATAGCTCCATCAGAAATCTGGTACAATGACAGCCAGGCCTGCAGCTACCACTGCTGCTGTGGCTTAGCTTCTGGCTGCGGGGTCAATGGCTGAAATCCTCCTTATCCCCCACCCAAAACCCCCTGATTGTCACACACATCAACTTTGGAAACAAGACTTTCAAACAGATCTGACGCTGTGTTCTTTCTCAAGTTTCTTGTTCCCTTCAGTCTCATATTTCTTTGCGCCACTGGCATCGTCAGGAAGCTCAGAAAGGGCTCCACAATGCAAGCAAACAACCTAAGGTGCAGAAAGGCTGGCTTTCAGTGGTCTGTGTGGGGGTGCTGGCTGGACCCTGCTTCCCACCTGGGGCATCTACCCCAGCATACGCCTCCTGCCCGCGTACGTGCTCCACAGCTCCGACAGCCACACAGCTTTGCAAGCTGCTGTTGGCGTGTTCTGTGGCAGCACCTGCTGCACCCCAGTGGTGCAATGGATCTGCTTGCCCGTTATTTATCCAGCCCAACATTTTGTCATTCCTACAGAAGGTTCTCTCAACCCATGATGCTGAGAGCGAACGAAGCAAAGCCCCTTTGATTTTGTTAGCTAACAGCAGGTATTACTAGTGAGGTAGACGAAACTTGCTAAAATTTCATTTTCTTTTATGAAAGCAAAAATGTAAGGTCTTATTTCCCTAAAATAGTGCCAAGTCCAAGAGTTTCCAGGATGGGGGGCAAGGGGATGGCCATAAATGCTTAGTTTTTATAGTTATCTTTAACTGCGCCTGAAGTTATGTCTATTTTCTTGAGTTAACATTTGCAAGCAGATGTTCCTCATGTGGCAACTGAAATAAATAGAATTCTGATTATAAATTATTCCATCCAAACTGGTCAAACTAGATGTGCTATGAAGTATTTTTATATGTGCATGGGGGAACAACAAATGACATGGCTGTCTGAGAGGACTTAGTCACACCCTGTATGATTAGAACATGCAAAAAACACTTTGAAAAAAATGCAGATTTTCAATTCTAAAATGTTGTTGGTAAGACCTCATCAGGCTACACTGAATTCTAGCATGGAAGGTGACATCACCTAGTTCTCCTAACTCTCTTCTGAGGTCTTAACATAATGAGATTCTTGCACAGATCATCAACTGGACCAAGAAGTTTGACATTTGACTGAAAAATATTAATGCCAGATCAACGTACAGATGCAGGCAGGGAATGTCTTAGGCTGCTTAGGGCCTTAGTTCACAGGTTACATGAAGCTTTCTCCCCAGCAGGTTACCTGAGAAGCAGCATCAATCCAGAGATCACCTGGCCGTCCTATGCAATTATGGATATTCCCTGTCTGATGTTATGCACGAGCAGCCCTGCTAAAGCCAGGCCAATGCTCTCACAAGTCTCACATGATTTCCCTAAATTTTTCTTTCACCTTGGGATCACTGGGGAAAATGTGCTACTACTGTGGGCAGGGTGGGAAGAGGTGGGGGCTCCTCTTTTTCTGCTTACTGAGCAGATGGTGTTTTCCAGCAATGCCACTGGTCAAATGAAACTGTTCAGGGAGTTGTATCATGCTGTTAGAAACAGGCTACACTATTAAAGGTAAGAGTCTATTAAGAGAAACATGGTGTTTTGACTTCCTTCCTCTTACATCCATGCAAAGCTGGAACTTTCATATATAAGTACCAAAGAGAGAGGATATTTCAGCTTCTCTGTAATTTTTACCGCTATGCTATAATTTTCTGTACTACTGTTCAAGACTACTTCAACAGAAGTCTGTACAGGAGGTCTGTTATTAAATATAAAGGTTCTCCTGAAATTTCAGTATGGAGAAGAGTAAAGAAGTGTTTTCCGGAGTTTACAGCTTGTATGCAATATGTGTAAAGAAGAGAATATTTTAGCCCAACTGCCAGAGGAGGATCCCCCAGCCACTGAAAACAACTATCAAACCTTCTCTTTCTTTAAAGATCTGCTGCCTTTCACTGCTGGAGTACAAGCAGCAGCAGGTGCAGGTGCCACAGTGTCGGGAGAGATTCCCTGAGTACCTGGGTTGTAAAGTGCGATGATTTTCTGCTGTTCAGCCACCAGCCTTTGCAACTGCTCCATCTGCTGCTTCATCAGCTGGTCCTGCTGCCCTGGAGCCTGAAAATATCAGGAAGATATAGTATCAAACTACATTCTGCATGGTTTTTAATCAGACGGAATCAGCATATCTGAGCTTTGGGGGTACGTGTTTCTTAATGTGTGTATTACTTTTAAAAAATAATTTTGACATCTTTTATTTAAAGCTTTTTTGCCGTGTTAGAACTCAAAGCATACAGTGGCACTGTGCTGGTAGTGTGTGCCTTGTTAGGTTTGGCTACTCAGCCTCACATCAGCCAGCATTTTCTTCTGGCTTGTGTGCTGGGATTTCCTTCCCACAGAAGCTAAAGCACAAAAGGGAGAGATGTGTCCCCCTGTGTTTCGCACCAAGAAGGTGCTAGAGTAGCATCAGAGGAGATGATATCATCACATCAAGCTTCACTCTAAAACTTAAAAATGTGCCAAGATTCAACATTTTATTGTTGAACTACATGATAAATGGAAGTTACCAGTATCATTGATGAAAAGGAGATTTCAAAAGTCGATATCCACAGACCAGAGCTGCAAGTAGTAGGAAATATAAGCATGGTTTGAAAATAGGGATGAAAGGATAGAAGAATGGTTCTGCCTCTGACTAAATTGCTGTTGCTATTTCCACAGCCCTTCTGCAGGCCAGGTACTCCCCTTTGCCTCCCCACAGGTACACACCTATCCAACTTGCCTTGATTTTCTGAGTTTCCCAGTTTATATCTATTTGACTCCTTCTTTAAGTCATCTGTTTCTTGTCCTGTCCACTGAGAACTACCAGAGACCAGTAGTGCAAGTTATAGGTCCTTTTTTCCTCTTTTATTTATTTATTGTGAATTACCAGATCTGTCCCAGATCTAAAACTCACTGCATAAAGACACTCTCATGTTGCTGCTGTGCCAGGAGCTTCCCAGCAGTCTGCCTGTAAGCATCATTTTCACTCTACTGTCTTTCTCTCTGGTATTATTAGAGAAAAACCACGTAACAAAGCAAAGTCCAAGGTCACTTTTTCTTCACCACACTCTTTAGGAAGAGTTCAAGTAATTCACGTAGTCAAACGCCAGAAGGCACCAAAGAACAAAGAATGCCTAAGAACCAGTATCAGATTTTATGACCAGCTGTTGACAGTTCACAATACCACAAGATTCATTCTGGTGATTAAATTTAATGACCTGGTTTACGTCATCTGAGAACAGAAGTAGCAGACTCCCGGGACTCGCAAGAAATTATCTTCAACTGCAGCCTTGCTTACATTATTACTTTCCCAATAACTAAGGAATAACAAATTTTCTGCCCCTATATGTGAAGTACTACACTCTTCCTTAGAAAAAAAAATGTTAAAGTAATGATAGACCTCCAGTGGAGAAAGGATTGAGAACTGCCAGCACAGACACATGCTAAGCAATAAATTCAACTGTGTTGGAAAAATAAGAGGTCCTTTAAAATATGAAACTAAGGCACTGTATTGTTTACTATCTTATGAGAAGCAGATCGATCATTCAGTGGAAGAGATACTGTGGAGTTACTTCTGTAACTCCTTTGTGACTACTTTGTCAAAACTAAGAAGAAGTCAGAAATGGAAAAAAATGTGTAAAAAGAACATGGAGCATGAGAAGAGGGCTGATAAAAAGACTTATGAAAAAAGAACATGAATGTGCCCCACAACCATTACACACACAAGAACGTGGAGCCAGAACATGCACTCCTTCCCACTAGAGGGAGGGAGATAGCAATAGCTATCAAAGAAGAGGAATAGGAGCAAGATTGTTTAATTGTCTCTTGTGAAAAGCACTTTGTTGCATGGATGCATTAGAGCAACAGCATCAGACACAGGGCTATGATGCACTCCCCACTCTTGCCGGTAAAGCTTCCTACTTATACACAGATATGAAAGTTACTGACCCTTTCTTTTTGGACAGGCTGGGCTACTATCAGGAGTACACAATATTCAGTTAAAAATTCAGTGATTATTTGAAGCAAACCAACCTGCTCCATGGTTTTGTATGTGGTAGCACAATGGTTCATCTCTGAGGCAGGAAGCAAAGGAGTGGGCATTTCCAAAGCCTCACTCGCATCATGAATTCCAGCCTGGTTTACACTGGGAGTCAACTTCTGAGAAAAAAAATCAGAGTTGGTTGAATAAGATAATTTCTCTGGATGCTGAAAAGCTTGGTTGTGGCTCAAGTTGTCTGTTGAGACATTACTGTTGGTTATCAGACCACTGGCTTCTGAACAAAATGAAAGTGAACAGCTCTTGCTGGAGGACTCACTCTTATTGTCAACCCAGCCTGGGTATAAAGAAGGTATGAACTTCTCAGTTATACTAGGAGGTGGTACCATGCTTATCAGATCACTGACAGTCTGCTGTGATGGGTGGTCTTCCTCCTTAAAAGTGTCTGCTTCCATGCCCTCCTTTCCAAAATCCATGGTAGGGAAGCGTGACGAAATCCACCATGTACAAATGTATCATAATGGTGTAGTAAATCCTGTAGTTTAATTTTTTTTCTTCTGTCGTTATTTTATCCAAGAGAGTTTTTTTTGCCCAAGCTGAATGCAGAGTATCTTCAGACTCCAGAAACTGTAAAACATGCATATATATTTTTATAAATTACTATACATGTAAAAGAATATATAGATATACATACACATACATATAAAATGCTGTTAGAATACATGCAATACAAAACCCCTATAAAATCCTTTACATTCAGAGAAAGTGCTTCATGATCAAAGATGACTGCAGAAAGCAAGGGATGAAGATAACAGAACAAAAAAGGAGAAAACAAACTTTATGTGGGAAAAACCTCCAAACAAAAACATCACTAGAAAACTGTCTGATGTTTAAATAGCTCAAAAGAATGTCTATTTCAAAAAGATAGAATATCACTGCCACACTACTAGCTTGCATCTGTACTCCCTGGAACCACTAAGTCTGAGACACCAGGGAAAACACAAACAGTCTGCTTCCCCTCTTTAAGTCCTTGGCTCCAGCCCTTCCGGGGCAGGGGCCAGGCTTTTTATTACTTACTTTAAAAAACTGGGGTGGGGGTATCTATTTCAGCAGATGAAGCTGGTGAGCATCCCCATCTTGATTCAAAGGTACTTTATTTCCATTCTTTGAGAGATGTGGAGTCTCCAAGAACTTCATTCACTCCCAAGAAAATTATTTAGTGCCTTCTTCCTACCTCAATGCAACTGGTTTGCGTAAGATGTTTACACACCCTACCAGCTTCGTTACCTGCTTTGACAGATCCATCATGTGTAGCTAGGAAACATTATGTTGTTTGAAATCTTACAATCCCTTTAGAGTCATTTACAGTTCCATTGGAAACACTTTGGAAATCTACAAATCTAAACCAACAAGTCAAGACTGTCTGGGCAGATGCTTGTTAAAAGAAGAACCCTACAGAATGTATCTGAAATAAAAGTGAAAAATCAAATGGAAGCATGTGTTATGAAGATAAAAGAATGGACAGGGACAGGACAGAAATAATTGGCTAAGAAAACATATTTAAAGAAGAAGTAAAGCCCATGACCATATATTGCAATTCCCTCCAAAGCTTAAGAAGGAACACCAAATTCCCGAGGCTTCCCATTCCTCTGCCATCAATAGGAGTATTGGTTGTGTCCTAGTATTGCACAGGATATGACGATTTGCTTTTATAGATCCCCACTTCAGGTCAAACTCAACTGGAGCTAAAAGTTCCAACCAGATGGTGATTTTTCTGAGTTTAGCACTGTATGCAAGTTGTGATTTTTGGGGAGGATTTTGGTGCTTGTTTCGTTTTGGGTATTTTTACTTTTTTTTAAGTATAGGAAACAATACATACCCACAAAAAAACCACTGAACTGTTCATAGGCTCCAAGTTCAAATGCTGAGCATTTGGCAGCTGCCAGCGTAAAGGTTATGGTCTGTAATAAGGTACAAATACAAAGCCTGTTGGTGACTAGTCCCACCGACATCACAGTTTGTACCAGGTGCATGGAGACTCCATGTCTTGGTCACGCTTTCTCCAAAATGCAAATGAAAGAAATATGATCTCAAGACTAAGAATGGTGGGATCAGGAAACAGAGAACATTTGCCAAGAGTTTCTCTCAAAAAATACTTCACTTTAGGCACTTCAGGTAAGGCATTAGGAAGAATTGGATTTTGTGAGGCAACTTTCTTGACATCATCATCAAGGACAAGATATTCCAACCTTGGCATTGATAAGGAGTAGTCTGAGTGGCAAATGTGACAGTGTCAGCTTTTATCCCAGCAAAAATAAAAGAAATTCCAGTAACTGTCTATCATAATTCACCTTCTTCATCTGTTTAATGTATTCTAAGTTCAGGAAAGCAGGGGATGTATTCTTAATGCATGAGGTTTCATACATAAGATATTTTTTAGGCTGGTAGCTGACTTAAGTTTGTATAAGGAACTGAACACTAAAACTTGCTCTATCATGAACCTTTTCAATGTTTGCTTTCTCGTGGTTGTTGGTTGCCGGGGAATTAGTGAATAAACAGAAGTTCTCACCTAAAGCCCTGACCCCTGCAGTTCTTCCTGGTCTGCACCTCTCAGTCAAAACCACACGAAGCCACTCCTGCTCCTGGCAACACAGTAGTTCCTCAGTAAATATGGCCAAATGAGTCTAAACTGCTCCCTGTGAGGCCAAAGTACCTTTGCACCACCACCTTGGCAGCCAGCAGGAGCAAACAAGGAATAGTGGTACAAGCTGATGGTTGTCTTGCGAAGTACTTGTGGAGAATCTCTGCTTTAACAGATTTTTTTTTCATTTAAAAATTATCACAAAGAGCAAAATGTTTTGTCTCAGGCAGTTGCCTAATAAATACTAGACAAAGTAAATTTGTAAAATACTTTACACTTTCACAGGCCTTCCACCCAGGTAGTTTCAAAACACTTGATGTGTTAACTTGGCATGTAAACGAAGTCAGTATGTCTATGCATGCCTGATCTTTTAACACTGCTAAAACCCCACAAATTCCCCCGGAAAAAAAGTATAAATCTAATTTAAAGCCCTGACAGTTTTAATCAGGTCCCCAAAACTGGCATTAAGTAGTTAACCATATGTACCAAGGCCTGCAGACCTCAGCTGAAGCCTCACAGCCAGACTCGTAGCCCTGCAAAAGAACTGCCAGTGATAGGGGCACCCAGGAGAACCCCCTTCCCATTCCACTCTCTGAAGGATTTTTGGGGGAAGAATCTCCCTAAACCCTGAAGAAGTTGCACGAGTTTCTCCCTACTGGAGATAGCAATGAGAAATTATTATTTGTAAATTGCTCTTTTGCTTTTAAAAATCATATTATTAACAGTGAAGCAGCAGCCATAAACTTAAGGCGTATAGATAAACAGAACAACGAGATATAAATTAGTGGTGACAATTTTCTTTTAAGTAGCACAGAATATAAAATGTTCAACAAGCATTGAAGTGCTGGACTTATCCTGCACTCACTTCATTCTCTGAAATCTGATGAATGATTTATCATTCTGTATCCACACTGCTCTGATACCCAACAATTCAGGCACAGATCTTGATCCTTCTCTGTTGAAAATCGTAGAACCTCAAAACAAAATTACACTTTATCTTTTCTTTTCTTTTCTTTTCTTTTCTTTTCTTTTCTTTTCTTTTCTTTTCTTTTCTTTTCTTTTCTTTTCTTTTCTTTTCTTTTCTTTTCTTTTCTTTTTTCTTTTCTTTTCTTTTCTTTTCTTTTCTTTTCTTTTCTTTTCTTTTCTTTTCTTTTCTTTTCTTTTCTTTTCTTTTCTTTTCTTTTCTTTTCTTTTCTTTATTTTATCCTCTACTTCTGCTAATAAGCATGCAGCAGCTTCATGGGTTATATTGGCCTTCTGTAAACATGAACATGCATGGACTGCTGGAGCAAGTCCAGAAAAGGGCCACGAAGATGATCACAGGGCATGAGCACCCCTGCTGTGAAGACAGCCTGGAAAAAGCTCCCAGAGGAGACCTTTGAGCAGCCTTCCAGTACCTTAAGGGAGCCTGAGTGAGAGCTGGGGAGGGACAAGGGCACATAGTGATAGGACAAAGAGGAATGGCCTCAAGATAAAAGTGTTTAAAAGGTTTAGATTGGTTATTAGGAAGAAATAATTTACTTTTAAGTTTGGTGAGGCATTGAGACAGGTTACCCAGAGAAGCTATGGATGCCCTATTGCTGGAAGTGCTCACAGCCAGGCTAGATGTGAATTTAAGTAAGCTGGTCAAGTGGGTGGCATCCCAGCCCATGGCAGGAGGTTTAGAACTTTTAGGTCCCTTCCAGCCCAACCCATTCTATGATTATATACAATAGAAAACCCAACAATAACATAAAAAGGATGAAGTCTGGCATTAATTTGCATTAACTTCTGTATGCTGTGGGACATGTCCAAACTGATATGATGAAAAATACCATACGCAAACACAAAAATCCCATTAAATATTTTATTTTAATACTACTGAATAATTTCCAAAAATACTTAGCTAGAAAATTGCTTTTATAGAGAAAAACAGAGCTATCAGTAATATCAGAGCAGTATCTATCACTTCGCACCTCATAGTGATTTAAGTGAAAATCAAGACTGGTATCAGCTAAAAAAAAATGGAGTTCCAGATGGTTCCTAGAATTAATTAAATATAGGATTTAATTATAATCAAGTTTTCTGTTACGAGAAATGTACTGAGAAATACATTTAGAAGATGTATTTGTTGATCATGTTTCTTTAAAGTTATTAGTGGGTTTGTGATATATTTATATTAGCCTGTTTTTCATTATACTTTGAGATTCAGTCTTCCTATGCAATATGCAATTGTTTGATGACATAATAGGAAATCACATATTTATTTAAGGTGAGAAATATAGCCATTTATTTGTATAAAGTTGTTACTTGTTCCATGTGACCACAATGACTGGTGCATTTGAAAGCTGCTATTTGATGACTGATAAAATTCACTACTGTGATACTGTGATCACTGACATCAAAAAGTGGCAAATTATTTCTAATCTATGGCCAGTTCTGCACGTGTTATTTGTCTCAATATTTGCTAGTGGAACATCCATCATGCCACTGAAGTCAAGAGGACCAGCACTGAAGCCCTTCCTGTGCCATGGAGTGACACAGTTCCTCACTCCCAGCTGAGAGCAGCTTGGCTGAACTTGGCCTGCTGCAACACTTTTCTGCAGTGTGAGCACCGTAACATTGGTGTTCCTAACATTTTTTATTATTTCTCCAAGCGGATGGCAGGTCTCCTCCTGGCAGGATGCTGCCAGGTGCCTAACTGGCAAGCCGGAGTCTTTAGAAGCAGCCACAATGTAAAGCATAGACTAATCTATTTTTATGTTTTTAAATCCCTCCTTTTCACTCAGCTGCTGGCAGCATGGAGAGCTGTCTGCCCCAGACAGTGTGCCCTGCATCACGGAGGCATGTAACAGTGGTGTGACCTCCAAACTCAGCTTTATGGTACCTCCTTCTGGCTTTTTGGATAAGCAGTTTCAGACAGAGCTCATTACTTCCCCTGGCTGCAACAGCGCAGCTTGAGGGGTTGCTCTTCCTGAGTTAGTAACTTGTTCCTGTGATTTGTTTACTAGTTTTGAATGTACACTACTAACAACTTAGTAACCGTATCCACAATGCAGTGTAATAATTTAGTTGACACGAGCTACTCACATTTAAGCACAGCTCATTTACTGTCTACCATTTAGAATACTCCAGGGTGCTTGAAGTACATATCATTTATCTTGGCCTTTGTAAAAGCTCCCTGGGAGAGATTTCTGTTGCCTTGCTTGCTGCCCATTCCAGTTTCACCACAGCAGAATTATTGTGACAGGGGCAAACTTCCAAATCAGTTTGGTTTGGAACTTCTTTTTCCTCATTTCTACGCCATACCTCCATTAAATGTAAGATGGTTCAGCTACCTGTTAAAGTTATATATGATCAACATTCTGAAAAGGAAACTCAAAGCAGTCTTCTCTCCCTCAGTGCTTTTCACCTGCAACAAAAAACTAGGCTAGAATTGAAAGCAAATATGAAAGGAGGTCTCAAATCACATGAAACTAAACAAGATCAGTCAGCACGTCCTAGTAAAGGTTCTCTGGAAATCAAAAAGGACCCTACATTTTTTTCCTATGGTCTCCTGTTATATATATGCAGCATTTCTCTAGCTGCCCATTTCTTATCCAAGCTTTTGATACCAACTCTTTGTTGCAGAGTGGAGCAGCAACTGAGCTGCCACACCCTCGACATCCATGAGACTAACATGGTGAGATGGTAGCAACTCTCTGGTATCCAAATACATTCATATTCAAGAAGAAAATATAATGGGTACTAGTATAATGGGACTAAAACTCAGTCCCAAACCATCTGAAGACAGCCCTGCTGTAGAGTTAATCTGGGGCTGTCTAGCAGAGGAAGTGATCCTAAAATGCTTTGCAAAGCAAATAAATATGAAACAGCAAGATGCTTACAAGCTCTGACAAAGACCTCTAACAAGTAAATTAAGGAAGATACAAGTTGGATGAAAATGACACCTGGAAGTTTACAAATTAGGAAGCATTACACAAGTCCATAAATATACACATAATATAAAAAAATATATAAATAATAAATATGTACATAAATATACTTCTTGGTTACACAGAGTTTATGAAGAAGCCATCAGTACCATGTACAAATAAATCTGGAGAGAAAGCTCTATATATAGAGACATTTGCCTCTATGATGGAGTGCCACAAGGTGAGTGTAATTCTTTTCGATAGTCCTGCTTAATCCCTGGCAATAAAGTATATGTGGAATTTTCTGGGTGGAACTAGAATCAATTTACCTATTGGCCAGTGCAGCAAAAACAGTAACTCCCTAAAATAAAACAAGTAGGCATTGTCAACTGAGTATAAGCAGGGAGGTTGGACCAGCTGATCCACTGTGGTCCCTTCGATCCTTACCCATTCTGTGACTCTGGAATAATTTAATCCCAAAAGAGAGCAGTAATTAAAAGCAGTTTGAGAATGGATCTCAAACTTCCTCCTCTACTGTTCATTTCTATAAATTAATCCTAAGGAGAAGAGGAATTCACCAAACAACTCCCACTAAATGAGCCTGAAATGGAGCTGTGATGTTTTGTCCCTTTTGTTATGCTGCTGTGTTTTAGAAGAACAGAAATCTACAGGTAAAGTGAAAAAGGGATGGAGATTTAATTCTCTAGAGACACTACAATCTACTATGAAGAAAAAAAAATGATTTCTGCTAACTGGACAATACTCTCCCATCTGATGAAGAAAGTGGAAGCAATTGGTAATGTGTGCTGATATAACTGGGTACTGATCCTCAGTCACACAGACTACTCCAGCCCACAATGAAGAAAGATCTGACTTGGGGAAAGAGTAAAACATGTGACTACACTGTGTCCTGTGATATGATTCTCTGCATTCAAGCTGTAAAGAAACTTTGATTACATCTACAAATAATAACATCTATTTAAGGTCTGACATACCTGTGCATCTTTTCAATGTGAAATGACAAACCCTAAGCTAGTACAGATTCATTACGCTTTCAGACACTTTGTATGTGTTGTAACCAATAGAGGGAAATCTTGCACCAGTCTGTGTGTGCAGATAGACTGAAATCGAAGCACACGGATGATTTTTTAAAATGCAACAATGAAAATGATTTTAGGCCTAAAAGAAGCGTGTGCTCTCTGAAGAAATCTTAAGGGATTCTTAGGAAAACAGCAGTGTCTCACAAAAGTTAAGATATTAGATGTGAAATTTCAAAGGTTTGTACTCAATGAACAGTGGTACTTTTGTATACCCTACTGGCTACTAAACTCAAAATGAATCCTGAGTTTGGGATGCGTTTGGGGCTAAAAAGCCCAAACGGCTTCCAAATATATCCAAACATCCACACTTGTATCTAGAAGACAGCAACAAAGATTTGCGGACAGTTTTTAAACTGGAGCACTTTTCTGTTTCTGAACTAGGTGATATCACATAATTGATTCAGTCTGTTTTGTACCATGGCATCCACTTTTCCATCTTGAGTGAAGCTCACCTTGAGTGAAATTCCCAAGAAGAATGCTTGGAACCACTAACCCTTACTTCCTTTGCAAGATGGATTTCCATGAGCAGTATTACTTTGACAGCTGGACATTTGGTTCTTAATTAGGTAAAGATATTTTAGAATCTCAGCATAACTTCCTTTTGTGCACAATTCATCTGCATAAGCTTGACGTGTTTCTGCAGAGTTGTATCATTGCTACAAAAAAACAAATTGTACCTTTACGAAAATTAAAAGAAAGAACAGAAAAAGTGAACAGGAATTAAATCCTCTAGTCTGAACAATAAAGCCATCTTAAAACCGTGATTTACATCACCTTCTTCAGTAATATATTTTAAAGTTACAAATCAACAGATATTTATAGAAAACTTCAGAGGGATGAAAATTTTTTGAGAGCACAACAGCAATTAGAAATAATTTTTAATGAATGCTGCCCCACGCAGCCTAAGACTAGAACAAGAGGTTAATGAAAACAAAGCAGAAAATGTTTCCTGAATTGATAAGTCTGTTAAAAAAACCCCTCTTTTTTATTGAAATCCCAGAGCACACAATACTTTCAAAAACAAGCACTGTGCTCATGCCAAATTAACTCCAATGTAAAAAGTACACCGGGTTCTTCAATCTCTGTTTTCACTATTAGTATGTCTGCTGATATTGTTCTTTCTTAGAAGCAGTTGCTTTTGAAATGTAAACCCAACATGTATATCCACTGGTCTGAAAATACCATAGACTGCAAAAAGCTTCTGAACACAGTACTATTTTTACCACTGTCATTATGAGCTGAATCCGGTTTGAATCAGAAAAATAAATACAAAGCTAGTACAATTTTCTATTATAATCTTATGAGAGAGAGATTGTTAAAATATATCAAAATTCACCTGAAATACATTAATAACTCTTTTAATTTTCATAAGTCTTTCCTAGAAATCAAACCATCTACCTTAAATACACATCTACTGCATTCTACAGTACATTTTCTGTGTCTTAGTATTATTTTTTCTCTTCCATTCTCTATTTCTGTAATTGAATACAGTACCTAGAAATTGTTTTTATAAAAATATTCTTTATACTATCAAAAAATAATAAAAAATTACATGGACTAGAAGCAAAACTTGGTCTGATACTTACAAGAAATTCATAGGTTTAAATCTGAATAGCAAAAAGATGAGCAAAAAAAAAAATTAAGGATAGCAATTAGAGTTCCAGCAGTAACTACTTTAATGGATCCATATTTCTGTAAAATCTTTTCAGAAATGGGACAACAAATCACAATAAAAACAGTAACTGGATGATCTAATCCACGATAAGAAACAAACAAACAAAAAATCACCAATTTTCTGGTAATTAGATAGCTTTTCACTTTATAATTCCTAACCACTAGATAGGACTAACCACAAACCCTTCAGAAATATTACTACCATGTTTTGTACTAAAGCATCATGTCTGTCTGTGTTTGGCATAAACCCAGATCACATATTTTCTATTTTGAAAAAACTTTTACTTCAGTGTTCAGCCACTGCTTCTTATGGAAGAAGCTGTGTGTTCTCTACTTCCCCTAATCCTCAGTGAATCACAAATTTATAAATTAATTCCAGTTGTTACAGGCTAAATACATTAAATACATATTATACATATTATTACATCAATTTTTATTAACTAAAATAAATGCATAGGAATGATAAAGCTACACTAAAATGAAATAAGAGCTTCAAAAATTTTTGGTAGAAGAATATTAATTTGACTTGTTTAGTTGAGCTTACTATACATAGACCAAAATGATAATGCAGTAATTCAATATATATTTCTAACAAAAAGGCAGTAAAAATAAATGAAAGGTGAAGATTTCATTAGAAATATGAGTGGTGCATCAGGATTTACAGCTGGGTTACATGATACCATCAATTCAGAGAAAACTGGCTATGGATATCAGCCAGAAATTTGTACAGGCAATGGGTTTTTCAGTTTGTGGGGAAAGCAACCTTGGCTTGTTGGATAAGAATTTTTACCTTCAAAATAGCTTTTTAATTACTAGGTTTTGTTTTCTAGAGTAGATAAAACTTAGACGCTTTTCAACTCAGGTTAGGCAATGGAGTTCATTCAACCAAAAATGAGGAAATTGTTTTAAGGAACTCATCATAAAAGGAACTGAACTATGCTCCAAGTGGCCAAGAGAACAACACTTTGCTCAGTGGTCACATCGTTGCCACCAGGTCTTGTGTCATTCATGCACAGTAGAGGAGGTGTCATTTAATTTCCTCTTCAGCCTGAAGGACATGCAGAGGAGAAATAAGATCTACAGCTGTAGGAAAATTCGAGGGTGAAATTTTCACCTTTCTTTTTACCTGTACTTCGCATAGGTTGTTTCGAAGAGGGTATGAGCTCTTAACTCACAAGGGGTGACAGAGGATTGGTGCTCCCTGCCATAGGAGGTGGTTGCAGGGAATACCCTGATTACTTGGCAGCAGCATAAAAAAAAGTAGATTAGGAGCCACTTTCAGTGGTTTTGTGAAATCATTTCCTTGTCATTTGTTATAGTATCTGAAAACTAACCAGAAATGTCAAAATATTTTAGATGCTTCATGAGACAAACTGTTTTGATTTTTTGAAACTGTTATCATTTTCACTTAATCTGAAACTTTTTTCAATTGTGTCCAAATTTTTAAAGCTTCAAGTACCATCTCTTGCTACTTTTGTAGCAAGAAAATTTCCCTAGAATTTCCACAATTATAAATAACAAGATTGCCCTACAAAGATCCAAAGCAGAGTTACATCTGTTATGAACATAACCATTATTAATAACCTTCCATAACAAGATGTTCTTCTCTAGACTGTTTCTTCAAGTTTCCCTTCAGTTTCCACTCATCATCTCCAAATGCCACCCACCTTGGCATATAATTTTAATTTTCTTTCCTTTGCCTTTTCTCGCTAGAAGCAAAGCACAGATGACTTTGATCTTATCTGTCCACTTTGACTCTCTTGCAGGCTCACCAGTTTATAGTAATCACTCTTCTAAAAAATTTAATGTATAAATAGAAGAGACACCACATGAAATTTAAATTTCACCCTGTGAAGGAAGTTGTCATTTATTGTGGGGAGATGAATAGCAAATCAGGTCCATTTTCATGATCACAGGTATCAGAAAACAGGTTTAGCTTCAGACTGTCTGCACTGAGGTTTTATGCCTTTATTTAAGCGTGCACTGGTGACCTACGTCCTTCTGGACTGCTAGAACAGGAAGCATCAAGCAGGGCCACCATGGACCCACCTAAAGCAGAATGAAACCTGCTAACAAGGGAGACCTTGTACATGCAGCCAATACCACAACCCAGCCCCAGTCCCTAGCTGGAGGAAGATATGGATCGACTTCTCAAAACTTATCAGCCGCATCTTCTCTGTGTAAGACATGATGCAACACTGTATATGTCCTTCTCTTTTTAAATACAGTGGGAAACAAGAACCTGGGCAAAACCAAGTCTTATATTTCCAAAAATCCCAGATGGAATACATGCGACAAAAAAGAAAAACTTACCATATGTTTGTCATACCATACAGCTACCACAACAAGAAGAAAATAGTAATAAAAGGCAGTATACATAGTGAGCTTTTAAATGTTGCACCATAAGGATTAAAAGGAACACCAAGTTCCCAAGCTCCTCTAAATCTGTGCTCTTTTCATGCCCTGAACTACCAACATCAGCCCCAGCTCGAATTGGTTCTGCTGACATGGCCACCAAAGGAATGACAGAATATCTGAGGGCCCATCAGCCATATCCACTGGCCAGTCTGCCAGTATGGCCATCTCCTTCTGGACATTGAATAGAGTAATCCTCCTCTTCCACTGCTTTTGCTCTGAACTGTTATTTTTCTTTTTTACCTTGTGGTAGATTTCACAAAAAATGCCCAGAGGGTATTACATCTAAATTAAATTTGTATGTATCCACCCTTCCATCCTGTAGTTACCCTCAAAGTGTGCATAAGAAAGACAGCATCCCACTGGCTGGAGCTGCAGTTCTCCCTGCAGAGCAGCCCCTTGGGAGTTGTATTGGGTTTGTGTGGTCAGGTTTTGGTAGTGGGGGGGGCTATAAGGGTGGCTTCTCTGAGAAACTGCTAGAAGCTTCTCCCACATCCAACAGAGCCAATGTCGGCTGGCTCCTGCAAGATGGACCCACTTCTGGCCAAGGCTGAGCCAATCAGCCATGATAATAATGCTAAATAGGAAAAAAGCTTTTGTACAGAAGCAGTTGCAGGCAGAGAAGACAGGAGTGAGAATATGTGAGAGAACCAACACTGCAGACACCAAGGCCAGCAAAGAAGGAGGGGGAGAAGGTGCTCCAGGCACCAGAGAAGAGATACATTTGCAGTTCATGATGAAGACCGTGGTGAGGCAGGCTGTCCCCCTGCAGCCTGCAGAGGTCCACAGAGGTGCACAGATCCACCTGCAGTCCCTGGAGGAGCCCCACACAAGAGCAGGTGGATGCCTGGACGAAGGTTGTGACTTTGTGACTCTGTGGGAAGCCCACACTGGAGTAGGATCCCAGCAGGACCTGTGGGCCCATGGAGAGGAGCCCATGCTACCAGGTTTCTTGGCAGGACTTGTGACCTCACAGGAAACCCACGCTGGAGCAGCCTTTTCTTGAAGAACTGCAAGCCATAGAAAAGGACCCATGCTGGAGCAGTTTGTGAAGAACTGCAGCCTGTGGAAAGAACTTATGCTGAAGAAATTCATGGAAGACTGCCTTCTGTGTGAGGAACTCCAGGCTAGGGCAGGAGAAGGACTCCTCTTCCTGAGGAGGAAGTGGTGGCAGAAACATCATGTGATGAACTGACTGTAACCCCCATTCCCGTCTCCCTGCTAGCTGAGGGGAAGGAGGTAAAGAATCAGGAGCAAAGTTATGCCTGGGAAGGAGGGACGGGTAGGGAGAAGGTATTTTTAAAATCTGTTGTACTTTTCATTATCCTACTCTGATTTTGACAGGTAATAAATTCAATTAACTTCCCCAAGTACCATGATAGCAATCAGCGGGTGATCTCTCCGTGCCCTTATATTAACTCATGAGCCTTTCATTACATTGTCTCTCCCCTGTCCAGTTGAGGAGGGGAGTGATAGAGAGGCTTTGGTGGACACTTGGCAGCCAGACATGTTAAACCATCACAGGAATCCACCCTGTCCTTCACCCCTATCTTTCCTAGGGATGGAGCAGTCATTCATGGCAATCGAGATTTTGGCTGCACCTCAAGCAGGACTTTTGGCAAGGCCTTGGCACCAGCACAATTCGTACTCCAAGTGCTGTTTTAGTCCCACATGTGTACCATATTCCTCTTGCCTCAGCAGGACTTCCTTCCCACGTGCATCGGGGAGCAGCTGGGTACATTTTCTACACTTCAGCGTCATTTCCAGCGAGCATTTTACCTCACAAAATCCAGGGGCCGAGAAGTAGTGCTGCTCCTGCCTGAGGCAGATGTCCCACACCAGCGCTTCCAGCGTGTCTGGGTCTCTCTCAGTTACGAGGGGCTGGCGACCCGCGAGGCCCCAGGCTGAGCGCTCTCTCTGGGGAAGGCCCTGGTCTGCAAGACCCTCCTTTGTTCTCTTTCTCTGCCCTCGCCCCCGAGGGAGGAGGCTCTTTCAGCCAGGAAACTCCCCAGGAAGGCTATGGCACACTTGCCGTGCCCTCTCCCAGGGTCTGTCAGCAAGTCACCACTGGTGGGACGGTGACAGTGCCTGGTCAGTGATTGCCCTTGGCTGCTGTCTTGGCCCTGAGCCCTGTTGGGGCAGTGCTTGGGTTGTTCAGGGGCTGAAGGCCAACGCAGGCATGGCAGCAGGGTGGGCAGGAGGTGGGGGATACACTTTGGACCCTTGGGAGGTTCTGCCCAAGAGCTGCTGCAGCTGCTTTGGCTGTGAACTTCCCACCCTGGGGCACGCTCCCTCAGGGAGCCTCCGATGGACAGACTGTTCAGGTATGGGAGATTTTGCACTGAATAAAAAAATGTTTCATGGCAACACATGTGGCAAGGAACTCTTAGATATGAGGGGATTTTTTCCTTTTCAGTTAAATTTTTTATTTGCTGAATTCTCTTCCAGAAAATCATCATTGCTATGTACAGCAAATGCATGCATCTGTATTTACATAATTTTCTATCGTAGTCTTGCAAAATTGCTATTCAGTTATGATAAATATATGCAATATTTATCATATCTGGCACTGGTATTTAAAAACCTCACACTGCAGTGGAAACAAGGATGGATTGCACCACCTAAGGCAGTACTAGTTTCATGTGCCATATTAATGATTTCCTCAAAGGATCTTCAGCTCCTGCTTCTGTCTATCTCACTGTCCCACAGTGACTGCTACAGTGGTAAAGTTCACTCAATGAGCAGAAGATCCACTGAGGATTTGCTGAAGAGTCAAGGCTGGGTGAAACTAATTGCATTTATTATAAATATTCCTATATTCATACTGAGTCAAATATTGACTCGGTAAAAATTCTGGCTGAATTAAGTCAGATTCTGCTCTTTTTTCAGATAATAATTTCCGACTAATTTCTGAAACTATGTATATACGCATATTTGAGCTGGTAGATACATTTAGCAGTAGCTAAATACAAAGAAATGCTTCATATTTGGTCACCAATCAAGTTCCAACAAATAGTGTTGGAGTAATTGCAGTTTCAGACAGTTAATTGCCTTTTAAAAAGTGGAGTGTGAGTTTCACATAGAAAGAGACAATCTTCACAAAGAGAAATTAATCAGATTATCAGCTTTGTTGGATTTCAGCACCTGAATCCTGTGCCAAACAAAGAGAAGAGACTCTCAAGCAAAGCTTCACTCTTTGTTCAGAATAGCACTGGGCAAAGATTTACAAGACCAAGCACTTCAGCCCAGCTATGTCAGCAGTCCTGAGCCTGTTTCTTCATTTCTTGGTTTGCATTCCTTGTCATGTTTTGCTCAAAATACCATCTCTTCGGGTTAGTATTGTCACAGTGTGACCTGTCTGAAATATAAGCACAGTGGAGAGCTACACCTCAGTAGGATTTCTAGGTAGAAGTAATTAACAGAAACAACATGTATGTAAGCACGAGCCTAGACATAACCTTATTAATTTACCTATTAGTTTGGGCATATTTCAGTGTTGTAGGACAGATGAGATACAATTTTTTCTTACAAAATGAGGCCAGTGCCTCTGTAAACTTCACTTTTCTTATAATTCCAAGAGAATGTACTTTAGAAGAGCATTAAGAGAAGTGAATAAGGTTTTAGTTTTACACAGGACAGTATTACTACTTTATCTTAATTAATTTCCTGAAAGGAGTTGCAGATCATTGGAGCTGCCTTAGAGGTGCAGAGAAGCTCAGATGGCTTGCTGTCACATGCATAGTGACACTGGTTTGGGCTGCTTGGCGAGAAGAGTCCTCCAGTAATAATGTTGCTCAAATTGCATTATATAGTAAAAGATGATCCATTGTCAGTCAGAATTTCACTAGTCTGTCTTGAATGATAAGTATCAGAGTTTGTCCTTGAACTACGTTTATTGTCTTTCTTATCTCTCTTGCACCATAAGTCCTTCATTAGCTTCACAAAATAACTTCTGAACTTCACCCCAATAAATGCATAGAGCACAGGGTTCACACAACAGTGTAAAAATGCTATGGCTTCAGTGGTATACTTTGCATAAGCCATCATCTTGTCACTGTCACAAGATTTGTCAATCTTGCCCATGTTGACAGCTGTCATGAGAAGAACGACGTTATAAGGTACCTGGCAAACTAGGAAAACAGCTACAATTAATACAATCACACGGATTGCTTTGTTTCTTTTGGAATTCTGAGCTTGTTGTAAGGATTTGACAATGAAGGTGTAGCAAAAAATCATGAAAATGAAAGGTATAAAAAATCCAAATGCAACTTGTAGCCACAGCAGCAGTGATTTCAGCATTGTACTTCCAGACATTCCGCCAAATCTGTGATCACAAATCTCTTTGGTTTCATTGCTGTAGAAGGTGTAACTTTCACTGTACAGAAAAGATGAACTAGAGATTAAAATTGATGATATCCACACAGCCAAACAAATGAGTTTACTATACGCGAGAGTCCTTGCCCTGAGTTTAAAAGACTTTGTTGCCTGTACGATAGCAATGTACCGGTCCATGCTGATAAAGGCCAAGAGCAGCATGCCACAGCTGAAGTTGATTGCATAGATACCTCTAGCCATTTTGCAAATGAAATCACCAAAAATCCATTCATCAGCAGCGTAATTCACTGCCCACAGTGGAAGAGTAAGAACAAACAGTATGTCTGCTATGGCCATGTTGAAGAGGTACACATCCGTCATGGACTTGGTTCTTTCATATAAAGCAAAGGTCATCACCACAAAGATGTTACCAAGGAGGCCGATGATGCAAATCAATGAATATGCAACTGGCAGAAATGCTTTTGTGAAGTTCCTGACTTCCAACTTAGAACAAGGTTGCATGATTAGAGAAGCGTAGTCTGAATAATAGGGATAATCCGTGGAAAGAGGATATGACTGTAAAAAAGGAGAACACCAGTTAACACACAGATGTTAATCTTTAATCCCTGTATAGTAGAAACATGATAGATAACTGACCACACATTCCTATTACAAATGTATTTAACATTACAGATGAGGCTTGTAAGAACTATCTAGGAAATTTCATAAAATCATATTTAAAATACAAATGTGGAAATAATCTTTTTGGATGTCCCAAAGCTCTACATATTTCAATACATTATGCAGAAAGGAAAAGTCTGATGTCCCAGAAGACTCTGTAGTGTAAAAGTCTGAATTTGAATTAGGGGTCTAGTCTTTCTTTACCATCATGCAAGGCAAACAGGCCTTTCTGGTGTATTATGCATTTCATACTAATGTAGCTTGACTAAATCAAGCCCAAAAATGATTACTTCTCTCTGCTCAGCTAGACAGGCAGTCTATGACAGCTAGCCTGAGACACATCTACCTGCACCACAAACACCAAACCTGTAGTGCAAATCTAATAAACAGTGTGTTTTGACAGTGAACTCTGCTGTCAGAAACATCTCTTCAGATTGTCACTCCTGAAATTACGGTGTTTGGATCTGCAGCCTCAAAGAACTGGGTCTTACAGAGTCATAGCTTTATTGATGTACTAATATAGTTTATCAATTAGGTACTTACAAAATTCATTTTGGCAGTATACTTCTCAGAAAAATATGCTCAGAAGGACTTCAAAATACTCTTCCAAGTATTTCTGAAGAGAAAACAAAGTAGATAGGATCAGGAAACCAGCACAAGAAGTGTGAAAATGTAGAAAAACAATATTGGAAATAAAACCTACTCAAAACAAAATCTCGCCACTGGAGTATGTTAACAAATCACACATCTCTACAAAATGTGTGGTTGTAGAAAGTGAATGGTTTGTAACAGTATCATTAAGAGCACAGTCTTACATATTGAATGTTTATTCATAGGCTAATAAGTAATATATGAGAATGTGTGGCTCTTACCTCACATTGAATTTGCACCATAAGAAATTAGAATAAATTAAATTTTACTTGGAGAACTTCTGTATGGCAATGGCAATCTGTGTATTGAGGGAAATACGGAAAAAATAAACAGCTCTCCCTTAGTATACTTCAGAACAGTAATGCAACACTTAACCTTTTTTTCCACTCTGACACTTTATCAGTGTGTCTCAGCACTGTCAACATCACATTTTTTGTCCTTTTTTATTGCACTACTGAGGTAATTAAAGAGCAGCAGAATAATAGGTTCTTATAGTGTAAAGGACAGCACACAATGTATGAACAGACTGAGCACTTGTGTTTTGTCTTTGGTCAGTGCACAGATTTACAGTGCACTGTTCAGTGTGCTGTTCAGACAGCACCCTATGAAAAAAAATGGTTTTCTTTATCACTGTGATACCTAACTGCTTTACAAATGGTGCTTACTTAATTTGCACAACACCCTGTGGCGAGGAAGTATTACCACCTTCATTTACAACAGAGAACCTGAGTCATTAGAGTTAAGTATCCACTTGAGATGTTCAGTTTGAGATGTGTATCCCCCTCAACATCACTTCTAAGAGTACTTAAAATGATGAAGGACTTCAGCTAGGTAAAGGATTAAATCCATTGACTGTTTGCATCCAGGATCAGACTTCTGCAAATCAGATCACAGAGTCTAAAGTCACAGAAAAATGAAATGGGGAACCTGCCATTGGTGGCCACATGCGGGAAGCTGGGCTTAAATAACTTGTTCCACCTCACACAGGAACTCATGGGTAGGAGATTTAATTCCTCAGCATTCCCTTGCATGAATTCAGTCCTTCCCTTCTTTCCATTAGCTTCTCTCTGAGAACTGCACCTATCAGCAAGGCAGTAATTTCAGGGACTTGATGACATGAGGTCCCGTATTTGTCAAGGCTGTGAAGGGCAGTTTTGTCTAGAGTTTGTATGCTTTTTGCTAATCATATTACTAACTGAAAAGAGCACATGGGTCAGCTTTAAGTCTACAACAACAAAATCTTGTTTGGGAATTACCTAATGTTGAAAATGAGAGAGAGATAATTTGTAGAAGTGGGGCAGATGAAGTCCAGATATAACGGGGAAATTGGGGGAGGGAAAGGACAGAACACTCTCCAAAAACATAATGAGGATGACTCATGTGGGGATGCTGGCTCATGACAGAGGGCTGCAGCTAGGTAAAGACCTGAACTATACGACGTTGCTATGGCATCACATCTTATCTGGATTTCCTGCCCTTCAAACAAATCTTTAACCATGTCTCCAGCTTCCTCTTCTGGTTTGTCAAAACTGATTATTAGAAGCGGCAGGAATATGACAGCCTGAAAGTGCTTTAACACCTTCTGAAGCAAATATCAAACAACTTAAAGGTGTCACTCAGAAGTGCAGAGATGTATAGGGCAAGCAGGCAAGTTGTGCAATTAACCAGGGGCTGCGGTCCCCTAGCTCATCTTTCCACAATTTTAGTCACTATCTGCTGCTTTACGCTTTCTGATCTCATCCAGCCAGGCATTCATGACCTTGCTTGGTGTTTCTGTTATCCTTTGCACTTGGCTGCAGCTACAGCATCTCTTCAGTTGGACAGCATTAAATGAGGACCTGTGTAGGTTGTTATCCTAGAAACTGTTATTTTATTGTTGCAAGAAAAATACCATTCTAGGTGTCTGCCACTCGCATCTTTTTAAGACCTACATGGTTAAAATACACAAGGAGAGTTTGACAGCATATCTTCTCTATAAAAGTCACTCTTCATTCCACTTAGACAAAGCCACTCCCAAACATGAACATAACACACAGAAGGAAGATGACTGGGCGAAGGCGTTTAAAAGAAAAGGAGCACAAGTGTTTCCTGCAGCCTGCAAGGAAGGCTAAGAAGGGAGATCTCTTCAGAATGTCACTGAGAAAAGGCTCTTTAGCTCACAGAAGAGCTCAGCAGAGATCATGTGGAGAGCAACAACTACCCATCACAGGAGAGACGCGTATTCTCCCTGATTCTTCAGGAATTCAAAAAGGCACCACCAGCCACACATTTGCTTACAAAATTACTTCCACTGTCCAGCAGAAGCTACCTGAGGATGGTTAGTATGAGAGTTGTAGTGAAGAACTCAAACTGAAATCAGAATTGCTGAGATCAGATTCAGACCTGATTTAAATCTCTTGAGCTGACTTACTTTTCTGAATTTGAAATGGAATTCACAGAAGTTATTAAATAGATGCACTGGCTGCTGAAGAAGTTGAATCAGAACTCTTATAAACACAATTTCCTCTTTGATTAAAATATTTTTAACAGTGTTTCAGTAGGCACCTTTATAATTTAAAATCTGCACATTTACATCTTTATTTAGCATTAATGTATTAGGTAAATATAAAAATAAATTTTCATATATATATAAGGTGGTGTGTGCTAACATTGGTTATGTACTACATATGGGCACATATCTGTGCATATGTACTCAAAAACACTTATGTTCTGAATATTAAATATATAAACCTTGAATTTTTGAGATTAGTATTTTTCCACTTTACCCACATCATCACATTTCTTTTCACTATGAAAACAGTGTGCGAGTACCCAAAAGTAAGACTAAACCACAGTCTTACGAACAAATATACTGTTTGAATTATACAAACAAAAGGCACTGGATATAGACAGACCTGAGGAAAAAGACAGAATTCTATGAAGAAAAAAATTCAGTCATCAAGTACTTTAAAAAATAGTCCACCCTTGTAAGTACAATCCCACTTACATGTTCAGTTTACTACATTTGCCACACATATACATGGATTATAGATTACCTGTTTAATTTTTGTACTTACCCGATTTAAAAATCGTCTGAAGGCCAGATGAAAGAGGATGTGTGATTCTTTTAAAATCTATTTTTGCTGCCTCAAGCACATTTACCATCAGCCTCAACAGGAGTACACTCTAATTTAGAAAACAAGAAATAGCAACATTAGTTAAAGTTACAGAGATAAATTGAAATAACCACCACTTCCTCCTCACAAGCAACAGCAACAACCTGTTCTTTTATGTAGAGGAAAATGTTTCTGTGCTGAAAGCATGCAAGCTGGAGGCAAATATTTTATTAATTTACTTATTAGTCTACCTATATAATGATATTATTTTTACAATAATCAAGCTAGAATTAGAATCATAAAAAGCAGGGTGTTAATTGCCATTGTGCTCAGAACATGTCCTGAATGATGACCTGGTTTTGCAAAGGGTGCACTTAATGTCATGCAGATGAGTAGTTTCAACATCAATTATTTAAATCAACAAGACTGCTCAGAGCAAAACTGTGAAATGAGACAAGTAATAATTACCAAATTGATTAGCAGCTGTTTTAGAAGAAAAAAATTAGTAATCTCTAATTAGTAATCTCTCAAGGTGCACATAACCCAAATGTTTGTCCAGATCTGCTAACACAAAATGTGTAAATGCAGGTAAATAAGTAAAATGTGGTTGTATTTGCCTGTTTGGCACAAACATTTGCTGTTCATGTTCATGCTGTTCCGGTCTGTTGCTACAGTTATTTGGAAATAGACATGAAAGTATTTCATTTCATGATTTCTGAATTTTAAAACCTAGAAACGTTTCTTTTCCAGACCTTGGTTCTGAACACAACTTAGATGTTTGCATTATCAGGAAGTGAGAAAAAAAGAAAAAAAATAGTAAACCCCCCTCTTTGAACTCCTTATTTATTTTAAAAATTGTGTTTGTCATCTCATTAGAAATGCCACATGGCATAAATACAGACAGTCTTGTAAGATTCTAAGATATGATTAAATTAATAGGACACTGGACCTGAAGAAATGCATGATGATTGATGTTCTGCTCACTCACCTTTTTTTCTAAACTGAGCGTATCACAGTAGCAGTGGCTCCCTACCAGCTTAAGCTTGGCGCTTCTTTCCACTGACCACACTCAGTGAATGGAACAAAAATGCTGCCTAGTGTCAAAAGGAGAACTGGTGCATTTAAAGCACCGTGTCGTAATGGTTCGTAATCATCTAAGCAGGCACACATCATTTTCTCAATGGCTCATTTTCATAGGATCCAAGACTTCAGCTATAACCAAATACATGTGCATGGAACAACACAGAGAGACCTGAAAGCTCTGGAATGAGAGTCTTGTTTTACCTAAATGTGCATGCATATGTGGTGCATGCATGTTTTTATTGCTACTGCTGAACAGCAATCTTCACTGTTTGATGCACATAAAACAAAAAAGTGTGAAATCTATCTGTGACTCAAATAACTTCAGCAGGGTCACTGTAAGATTAATTTGCCCTCCTTATCACTGTCTGGACTGAACCACTCCCTGTCATCCAGATTTGGAGCAGGTTATGATTAAATCCATAACATAGCTAAGCACTTGAAAATGGTTTTATGAAGTCCAGTAACATGGAGGAAAGAAGATGTGTGAATTTCCGTGCAGAGACAAGGAGGTGAAGACAGAAGACCTTGTGAATCTTTCAATACATCCTTAATCACAATAGTGAAGTACTTTTCACTCTATTATTTATAATTTTATAATTCATAAAAATTTCCATCAATAAAACTTCACAGGTTTTCAGGCTATCCTTTGAACCTTTGCTAAAAGAGGCTTTGACTTTTCTTTTAACTACCTTTTTGTGCTGTTTTGCTAACTTGTTATTTGCATGTCAAATTGTAGTAATGGAAGTAATTTAATTAACTTGTGATGAGGCTTGTAAAGTATTTTCTGGACTTTCTTAGAAAGAAAACACAAGCTTCATTTTGAAACCTCCTGTTCCTCAAGTGCTGCAAGGCATAGTGTGTTTACTCTTGATAAACTGAGGTGCATGTATTCTAGGTAGTAACATAGCTATATATAACAGCCTTGATCCTGTTTACAGAGAACTCACTTTCTGTAAATGCTGTCTGAAGAAAACCACTGATTCCTGTTCACAGTCTCTGACAGTTTGAAACAAGGGCTCAAACCCTGTTAAAAGCAGCAAATTCAGAGCAAGAACACATTCCGTTGGTAATGGAATTTGATGATATGTCATTGTGGGATATTTCACTGAAGCATTTCTGGTGCTTCTTTCTCATGACTTTGGGAGTGAAGAGATGGACCTGTGTCTTGCAAAGCAAACTTCATTACACAAAGATAAGCCTAACACATGGCAGTCATGTAACCAGCAAATAATGAGTAACAGAAGTAGAAAATCCCTCTCCATTACAAAAGCATCTGTGGCTTCAAATCACCAAGTCCATCAGGATTGTAATATATATTGGGACAAGCACTTCTAGTAACATCTTCCAGCATCTCTCTCAGGAAACAACTTACCTTTGGAATACCAAGATTAGCCTGTGAAGAAACTGAATACTATCAACACAGTTTCATGGAATAAGAGTCATCAAAATATAGATCAGATTTTTAATGGCTAATTAAAAGATAAATCAGAGTTTTAGCCGATCCTTTGCAAAAACTATTGCTCACCTTGTTCCATAATCAGGTGCTTTCAAATTTAAGTGTATCTTGCGCTTTCAGTCTGTAATATATTCGATATCCAGCATAAATAACAGTCTTTCAGAAGGTGAAGAACTCACTGTTTGGTGAATTCCAAAGTTAACACAAGGTAACTAGTCCAACCTACCTTTTCAACACAGTTGCTTTCAATCAGTCAGCCTTCTTTACAGATGCTTTGTGCTTCACCTTCACACTGTGGCAAGTGGAAAGAGTTTGTTCTTTTTAACACAGCTATTTGTTAATCTGTGTGTTAGCTAATTTTGGTTCATATGTGAGAGCTCTGAAAGGAAATCTGCTCTCGCTTAGCTAATATGGTCATTGTGGTTTCGCAAATCTCACCACATGTTAGTTTTCTGCCACCATTAATTAAGGAAGAAAATATTTAAAGATAAGGAAAACAAAACTATTGTCTGAGTTGTTCCAGAATCCACATGTTTCTTCTGGAATGACACAGTATGTTGCCCTTTTTAATTCTAAAAGAAAGGCAGCATGCACCCCTATGCTCTTCTATCCTGCTTCCATGTTCCTTCAGTTAAATTTAGATCAGTCTAATCTAATTTTAAAAACCTAGCCACCAGCTGAGGTTCTAGTCTCTTCATCATTCTTTTGAACTATAAAATGTAAATTATGTATTTATATTCAAGTTTTTTATGTTACCTATTTAATTTTCTCATCATGACCATCCTACATTGTCAATATATATTTACTTCTCATTAATTCTATCGAAATTTCTTTCTTTTATTTGCATCTGGCTTTTCACTCCTTGTCAAACATTTTTGCTGGTTTTGGTATTTCTCTATTTAGTTTTTTGTTCTCCCTATTTCTTCCTCTTTCTTTGTTCAACTTTTCTAGATTTCTCTTATTCCCATTTCTTGTTGTCTTTATAATTTCTCTTCAGCATTACGTTTTGTAATGCTTCCTTCCCCTTTGATCATTTTTGTTCCCATTTTACCCCTGTCCCATCTGCTTCCCTTATTCCCTTGCGAGCTGCAGCCCTCCTCTCATGTTATGAGGCGTCGGTGACTGATATCCATCCCACACTGACTGGCATCCATCAATGGTTTTATCACTTGATCACCTCTGTCAAACCTGTCAGGGAAGACAGAGCCCTCCTAAAGGCCTTCTACAGGGATTTTTTTCCACTGGAGCAAATTGGGCTCAGGGATTAAATGGGTAGAAATTGTAAACAGAGCACTTGGGAAGGAGAGGGCCTGCACAGTCAGGGCTTAGGTCTCGTCTCTAGCCCAAGGTATGAGTGTGTTTGTAAGGCATCACAATCCATCACTTTTCTTCCACCAATGCACTCGATATTTATCTTGAAAATGAAGTGAGACTGAAAAAAGACCTGATGGGAAACAGTTTGCTGGTCATGGTAAAGATTCAGACGTGATTTCTTGTCAGACTAAACATGGAATTTCTGGAGGAGGAGCACAGTCATACTCAGAGCACTCCTCTGCTTCACTGCAGCATCACTTCTTAGAACTAGCTGAGCTCATAGCAGGCCTGAGTTCCAGAAAGAAGCATGAAGAGCAGTAAGTGTATCCTGCTGTTGACAATCACTGACTTCAGAGAAGCTGGTTGAACAGATTTTATTCTGTCGGAGAAAATGTTGATAAAGCAAGGTTGCAAATAAAAAAAATTATCAGGAAATTGTTGTAGCAAAAAGGCTAGTTTATAAAATGCGCCAGGATACACAGCTGAGTTATCATATGCTTGTTTATGCTTTTATTCTCTTTTGTAGTCTCAGTTTATCAGTCAGGCTAGGTTTCCTAGCTTTGGACAGGGAAAGTAGGCAGTGAATAATGTCAATTCGTGGTCTAAGACCTCACAGAAGTTTAGACAGAAAAAGGAATAGAAATCATAAGGAATAATAACTCCCATGAGACATAAGACCAGCCTTTTCCAATTAACACACTTCAATTTTTCATCAAAGTGTTTCTGGGATAGCTAAAGGCATTCTGAAGGAAAAAATCTGGTTTATTGAAA
>VZTG01004584.1:0-18306 GCA_013397845.1 Melanocharis versteri
GGCACGTCCAGGAGCTGCCCGGAACAATCCCTGTCAGCCCCACCCCGACCTGACCCCTCTCCTGCTCCCAGAGCCAGCCGAGCTCAGCCCCAGCACAGCAGCACTTGCACACATCCTTCCTCTTCACCAGCGCTGGCCGAAGACACGTGGATGAGGAAACTCTAAGGAAAACTCAGCTTGGACGTAAATGCAGAAGCATGGAATCCCAGACTGGTTTGGGCTGAGAGGGACCTTAAAGCCCATCCAGTGCCACCCCTGCCATGGGCAGGGACACCTCGCACTGTCCCAGGCTGCTCCCAGCCCCAGTGTCCAGCCTGGCCTTGGGCACTGCCAGGGATCCAGGGGCAGCCACAGCTTCTCTGGGCACTCTGTGCCAGGGCCTGCCCACCCTCCCAGGGAACAATTCCTGCCCAATATCCCATCCATCCCTGCCCTCTGGCAGTGGAAGCCATTCCCCCTTGTCCTGGCACTCCAGAGCAGAGGGGCTCCAGCCCTGGGAGCATCTCCATTTTCCCACCTTCATTGTAAACGCTTTTTTCTGTATCTAATCCAAATCAACCCTCCTGCAGCTCCAAACGTTCCCCCCTTGTTCAATCATTTCACCTTCTTTCAAGCACAAAGCCCAGGCAGAGCTGCAAACCCAACAGGACATCAAGTCCTGCAGTCGAGCGGAACCATCAGTCCGCGATAAACTGTGCCTGTTCTCCCTCCTTTCCAAAAAAAAGCAAATAAGAAAGGCAGAGAAACCAGTTTTCCATGGTGTACACGGCTTTTTCTGCAGCCTTTGCAGGTGTAAGGTGTGCTCAGCTCTGCCTGGTGCTGGGAGCAGCCACGGCCACACGGGTGCAGGACAGGCTGTGCCAGCCCCGCTGCAGGCCAGGGACAAACCCAGAGGGATTTAAATCACAATAAACTGGGCAGGAGCCAGGAGCAGCACTGCACCCGCGGTGCCCTCGGTCTCTGGCCCAGGGCGAGAGGGGCAGCAGGGAAAGAGCTGGAATTACAGAAAGTTCTCTCCCAAGTTCAAAAGCAGCAAAGCTGCACCTGCAGAGCCTCCAGCCCTGGGACACCAACAGCAGAAGGACCTGGAGCTGCTGGANGTGTTTCACCCGAAGTTGTGCTTTTTTGTGCCAGATAAATTCCTGGACCACAGGAACGGGACCCCAAAGGGATCCCAAAGGGACAGACGACCTTAAAGGAATCACCTCATCTTGCTTAGATTATAATTGCACCACGCTCTCTTCCACTTGGATTAATTACAGAGCTGAAGTGGTCAGACCAGTTTGCCATAGGAAATGGCAGGGCTGGAGTCTGGCAGCAGGAACCAGACCTGGAGGGAAGGCAGGAGCCTGCAGATCCACATGGAAACTGGCTGAAACCTCTGCCACGAGCCAGACATCCAGCCCTGGAGCCCTGTGTTGGGAAAAGCTCCCAGGAGCAGGAACAGCACCGTGTCCACCTGCTGTGATCCCCACAGACACCGGGGTGTCTCTGGATTTAGGAGCCCTGTGGGAGGACTGGGGCTCCAATCTAGGCTGCTTTCATTCAATGCTTTTATACCTGTGCTGAACAGAGCTTCAAGAGAGGAGACAAACCCTTGAAACTCTGTACCTGTGCACCACATCCCACTGCCAGCAGCTCAGAGACCCCCAGAGCCCAGCTCCCCCCCAGAGCCCACTCCGTCCCCTGCAGCCACCTCCCCTGACCACAGGAAAGGGGCTGGAGCAGGAACACATCCAAAACCACCACATCACCACGGTGTAAAAGCAGCCTCTGCAGCTTAAAAGGTCACGGAGCACTGCCCGAAGCTGATGATTGCTGGCGGCTCCTGAAAGGTGTTTTGCAATCCATTCCTGAAGGAACTGGTTTAGATAAACAACCTCTCCCCAGGACTGGAGACAAAGCCATTCAGATGACCAGAAAACAGCAAATTTTACCTTCTGAAAAGGGATAACTCTCTCCTTCAGCTGCAGATTTGAAGTGTATTTCCTCCTCTCACTTACCCTGTATAAACAGTCATACGGAATGGTTTGGGTTGGGAGGACCTTAAAGCTCATCCCAGTTCACCTGCTGTGAGCAGAGACACCTTCCAGCAGCCCAGGCTGCTCCAAGCCCCATCCAGCCTGGCCTGAAAAGCTCCCAGGCAGGGAGATCAGAGGTGTGTGAGCAGCCCTGGGTGCGGAGCAGCCCGACCGCTGCGGTTCCCTGCACGCTTTGATCTCCGTGACCCAGGCAGGGTCAGCTTCCAGGGCCAAGGGGCCGCAGGGCAGAACAGAACAGCTCCAGCGTGGAGAACAACCACTGACTCCCAGCCAGCACAAGCCATTCTCTTTGCCATTTACACAGCACACAACAACTCTGGAAAAATTCCGCCCCCAGCGCAGGAGTTGCTGGGCTGGAGCCACTGTCACAGGAGTTCACCCAGGATGGCTCCACCAGCCCTGGCCAGGCCACCAACTCGCCAAAAAGCTTCACTTTTAACACAGGCAATAAATAAAAGCCAAACTGTGCCTGCACAAAAAGAGGCTTTTCAGTAACTGTGAGCAAAAATGGCTGATGGTACAACCCAGGCTCGTGATCCCCTTCCCGTGGCTCTGCCAAGCCTCACACTGTGGTTCACACTGTGCAGGCAGTTTTCCCAGGATGGGGTGGGAATGGCTGGAGAGCAGCCCTAGGGAGAAGGACTTGGGGGTGCTGGAGTGGGAGAGGCCAGACATGCCCCAGCCATGAGCACTGGGACCCCGAAATTCCCGTGCTGATCCCCCAGCACGGGCAGCAGGAAAGTGGGGATTCCACCCCTGTGCACCCAAAGCTCAGGAGAAAGCCATGGCAGGGAGGGAGGGAGACAAAAGCACCTTTAATAGGGAGCAGATTTGAGCCAGAGGAGAGATGCAAAGGGAGCACCTGGAGCGTGAAGATACACATCAGAGAGCCTGAGATCCTGATAAAGCATCAAAGGAGCCCAGGCCCTCCTATCAGCCATCCTAAACTCCTTCCCATCCAGCCTGCTGCTCCTTCCCTCCTCCAGAGGTGGGTCATTCACAGCCTGACTCACCAGCAGAGCCTCAGGACAAGACAGTGGAGCCCCAGGAAAGCCCAGGACACAAAGACAGAGGCAGCAGCTTCCCTGGGAGCAGGCAGGATTGCTGCCCTCCAGCATCTCACCCCCACCCTCAGAAGGCCAGCAGGTTTTACCCTGTGGACACGGGAGATCCCAGCAGAATAGGGGGTCTGCACCTCTTCGAGCAGCCCTCTGAGATGGGAATGCCGGCCCAGGACGCCTCCAGGCTACAGAGCTGCTCCCATAAATCCAGAGACAACCTGTTCCTGCTCCCGGGACACCGCGCTGGAATGACTTCCCTGGGCGAGGCCGCCTTGGGCAGCTTGGGTCAGCCAGGCCCGGCTCTGGTGTCCAGTCGGAGCAGACACAGACCCTCACATCCAAGGGCTTGGTGGCCCTGGGGGTCTCTCCCACCCTGGAGGTTGGAGTCTGGGTACTCACGCAGAGGAGGCCCGAAGAGCACCGTGTCCAGCGCCTTGAGCTGCAGCTTCTGCCGGTGGCTGCGGTCGGTCATTTTGAGCACTGTCCCCATCATGGTGGCGTTGTTCACTGCCAGCCTGCACAACAGGGGGAAAACAACGAGCTGTGGGCACATGCACCGGGACCAGGCACAGACCAGGGACTGGGGAGATGCGGGAGCAGGGCCTGGGAGCTCCCTGCTGCCAGCACAAATCCCTCACTGTTGTCTCTGAGCCAGGCTGTCTCTAGGACACTTTGCAGCAGCATTTTTAGGACTGGGAGAGAGCAGGAAAAACCAAGGCCAGGCCTAATTCATTAACCTGACAGCATGAGGGACTGATTTCCCATCAAAATCCATCTTTTGGTGTCCTACCAATCACCAATAGCTATTTTTTAACCAACTCTCCATTGCCTTTACATCCTGTGTCACAGACCACAAATCACAGTTCTCCCTTGGATGAAACGTGGACACATATTGTGCTGCCTCAAAAACATTTTCTTTGTATCCCCAGTTAATCCCTCCTTCTCAGTCAGTTTAAGAGCCCCCTTTTCAGCGACAGGAATCTTCATCCAAAAAGCTGCACTGAGACTTTTCAAACCTGTTACAAGTTTAGGTCAACTTCTAGCCAGTGTTTCTCCTACATGGAACCATGGAGTGGTTTGGGTTGAGAGGGACCTTAAATCCCATCCAGTGCCACCCCTGCCATGGGCAGGGACACCTTCCACTGTCCCAGGCTGCTCCAAGCCCCAGTGTCCAGCCTGGCCTTGGGCACTGCCAGGGATCCAGGGGCAGCCACAGCTTCTCTGGGCACCCTGTGCCAGGGCCTGCCACTCTCACAGCCAAGAATTCCTTCCCTATATCCAACCCAAATTTCCCCTCTTTTCACCCACAACTGGAGCAGAACAGGAATCAGGCTGGGCACTGCACATGCCAAGGAACTTCAGGTGATGAGAGGAGCTGACTCCTGCCAGGCCCTGGTTCTCTCCCTTCACACATCCCGCAGGGACACTGTGGGCATCGACCTGGGCATGGCACTAACCTGGGCTCGACACTGGCCTGGGAACGACACTGACCTGGGCATGGCACTGACTCGGGAATGGCACTGACCCAGGCACGGCACTGACCGGGGCACGACACTGACCCAGGCGTGGCACTGACCCGGGAGGGGCACTGACCCNCACTGACCCGGGCGTGGCACTGACCTGGGCACGACACTGACCTGGGCACGACACTGACCTGGGCGTGGCACTGACCCAGGCATGGCACTGACCTGGGCATGGCGTGGCCGCTGAGCTGCAGCTTCCGGAAGGTCTCCTCGTACTGGGGCAGCTCCACGTAGGAAATGAGCCACTGAACCACCTCATCGACCGTCCAGTTGTACACTGAGGAGAGCAAAACAGGCCAACAGCTCATTCTGGGTACATGAAATACCAGAGAGTCACAGGTTTGGATTGGAGGGACCATAAATCCCATCCAGTGCCAGCCCTGCCATGGGCAGGGACACCTCCCACTGTCCCAGGCTGCTCCAAGCCCCAGTGTCCAGCCTGGCCTTGGGCACTGCCAGGGATCCAGGGACAGCCACAGCTTCTCTGGGCACCCTGTGCCAGGGCCTGCCACCCGCCCAGGGAACAATTCCTGCCCAATATCCCGTCCATCCCTGCCCTCTGGCAGTGGGACACTCCAGGCAACCCTGCAGGACCTCAGCCTCCCCCTTTGGGACACCTTTTGCCCATCTGTTCCGTACAGACTCCAGGAACTCCTGGGGTTCTGCTGCACCTGAGCCCCCAAGAACCCCACATGTTGCAAGAAGAGCTGCCTGGAGCCTTCCCTGTGACAACACACCTTTCCCAGGCTTGGTTTTACCCTGTGCTCCCAGCTCCCAAAATTAAAACACACAACGAGGCCATCAGACAGAGGAGCAGTGGAGGCTCCACCTCCTGCCATGGCACCAGCAGGGACAACACCCAAAGCACTGGCAGGTGACAGCTGGAATCACTCGGATTTCTATCAGCCAGGTGATCTTGCTACCTCCAAACTCTCAACAGGGTATGTTCATCCTCATCACATGCCCAAAGCCCCTGAATTTTGAGGTCAGCTCCAAAAGCCTCACTCGCTGCTCCAGATCCATGGATTGGTTTCCCAGAGAGGTTGTGGACTCCCCACCCCTGGCAGTGTCCAAGGCCAGGCTGGACACTGGGGCTTGGAGCACCCCTGGGCAGTGGAAGGTGTCCCTGCCCATGGCAGGGGTGGCACTGGATGGGATTTAACGTCCCTTCCAACCCAAACTATTCTGGGATTCTGTGATTCCCTCTGAGCTCCGACCAAAAAAAGCACATATGGAGCAATGCCAGAAAAAAAACAATTGAACACAGCTTGAGAAAGGATCTGTGGGAGGAGGTGGAGCAGGTGCTGCAGCCCAAGTGAACCAGGTGAACTTTGCTCCTTAACCTCCTCCCCTGGGCATCTGTGGATTATTTTTGTAGCTGTCACGCAGCTCCAGAGCCATAAATGAGGAAACCTTAGGAAACCAAGCTCCTGGCTTTGCCACTTTGTTGTGCTGTACTTACAGCAATGCTCTGAAGGCGAAGACAATCCCAGAATCCCACATTAGTTTGGATTGGGAAGGACCTTAAAGCCCCTCCAGTGCCACCCCTGCCATGGGCAGGGACACCTTCCACTGTCCCAGGCTGCTCCAAGCCCCAGTGTCCAACCTGGTCTGGGACACAGCAGATGTTTTTATTGGACAGAGGGGGCTTTGTTACACTTTAATTTATCATCCTCTGTCCCTGCTGCAGGCAGGGCTTGAAAGCTCTGCTGCAATGTCAGCACTGACTGGGCCCACGAGTGTGAGAAACATCTTCCCGAGCTCCAGGGAGCCCAATGCCTCCCCCAGGGAGCTGAGGGATGAGGGAGAGGAGGGATGAGCGACCTGGGAGAAGTGAGGGAGCTGAGAAAGATGAGGGAGGTGGGGGACATGGGGGAACTGAGAGAAAAGAGGGAGATGGAGCTGTGAGAGATGGAGGAGCTGAGAGAGATGAGGGATCTGGGGGAGATGGGGGAGCTCAGAGAGCTGACTGAGCTGATTGAGCTGATGAAGATTAGGGAGATGAGGGAGATGGAGCTCAGAGAAATGAGATGATGATCTGGGAGAGATGAAGGAGGTGAAGGATCTGATGGAGATGAGGGAGCTCAGAGATGGAGCTCAGAGAGCTAATTGAGTTGAGGAAGTTGACTAAGTTGATGAAGCTGAGGAAGATGAGGGAGCAGCGGGAGCTGAGGCAGAGCCCACCAGTGCTGAAGGAGGACAGCAAGGCTCCAAAGGAAGGTGCCATCCCCATGGCACAGTGACTCGGTTGCAAGGTGGCACAGACAAGGCCACCAAGCTGCCCTGGCTGCAGGGAGCTCCCTGCAGCTCCTGGTCACTGTCCCACACCTGGGGGACACCCGTGGCTCAGGGCACAAACAGGGTGCTAACGGTGGAAGGAGTGGGAGAAGCCACAGGCCCTGCATGGTGACAGCAGCACTTTGCCACAGGGCACGAGGCCACAGCCCCAGCCACCAGCACCGCCGGCCCTGGGCTCCTGCAGAGTCCCTGCCTTCTCTCACTCCCACATCCAGGGGCGTTTATTCCGGGAAGAAGCCCCTGAGAACCAAGCTGGCAGCGTGCACAAGCACCAAGACGAGCAGGACCCTGCCCTGCATCCTCATCCTGATCCGGTACTTCCAAGGCTTCGGTAGAGCCAGGCTCACCCAGGGCTTCATGGGGCAGATCCAGCCCCTCGGAAGGGCAGCATGACCTTTCTCTTCCGGGATAATTAAGGGGCAGAAATAACTTCTACTTTCCACATGTGACCAGGAACAGCAGTAATGGAAGGGAGGAAAAGCAGTGGCTTGAAAACAAATGCAACGGGCCCAGCCACCCCATCCCTGTGGGATGTCAGTGCCCATCACTGCTGCTTTTCACACCCGCAGGAAGGAGCAGACCTTTCCCACAAGCCTGATTCCCGTTTCATGACCTCAGTTCAAGCTCCAGAACTAGGCTTCAAATATCCCTGGAAGTGTTCAGGTTGAACACCGGGGCTGGGAGCAGCCTGGGATAGTGGAAGGTTCCCTGCCTGGCAGGGGGTGTGACTGGACGGGCTTTAAGGTCCCTCCCATCCCAAACTCTCTGGGATTCCATGACATCAGACCACCCTCCAGAAACCAGCCACTTACTCTATCAGCCAGATCTACAAGATGATGAAAGGGAAAACAAGAGCAGGAACTAAATCCAACAGTGGGACACCCACTGTGCCACGGCAGCTCGGCCAGACGTGGCAGGTCCCGTGTGTGCCAGAGGCAGGGACAGAGCCAAGGCAGCTCAGTAATTAAGGGGCCTGGCAAGTATCAAGGGATGTTCTCCTCCAACCCTTAATGATTTCTACCCTTTCCCAGCTGACAGCAAAATACACTCCAGGCAAAGCCATCTGTAAACAGCCCTGTAATGGGATGAATATTTCTTACACGAGGCGTTCCTTGGACACAGGAGACACAGGGACTCGTTAGAGTCATGGAATCACAGGATCCTTGAGGCTGGAAAAGCCTCTGAGTCCTCCGAGTCCAACCATCCCCAGCACTGCCGAGGCCACACTGACCACGTCCCCAAGTGCCACAGCCACAGGGCTGTGAAATCCCCCTGGGATGTGATTCCACCCCTGTCCGGGGCAATCATGACACTCCTGAGTGACTCGGACAGGAATTTTCAACACATCCCTGTCCAACTCCATGGGAGAGAGTGTGGTCTGGGATACACAGCTCTGGAATCATCACACAGATATCCCAGACTGCTTTGGACTGGGAGAGACCTTAAAGCCCATCCAGTGCCACCCCTGCCATGGGCAGGGACACCTCCCACTGTCCCAGGCTGCTCCCAGCCCCAGTGTCCAGCCTGGCCTTGGACACTGCCAGGGATCCAGGGGCAGCCACAGCTGCTCTGGGCACCCTGTGCCAGGGCCTGCCCACCCTCCCAGGGAACAATTCCTGCCCAATATCCCATCCATCCCTGCCCTCTGGCAGTGGAAGCCATTCCCTGTGTCCTGTCCCTCCAGCCCTTGTCCCCAGTCCCCCTCCAGCTCTCCTGGAGCCCCTTTAGGCCCTGGAAGGGGCTCTGAGCTCTCCCTGGAGCCTTCTCTTGTCATGCACAGCCCCACTCTGTTTCTAATCCACCCTGCAAATGCTGCACCTCAGTGTCCATTGAGTGCCCCTGGGAATGGGGGCACTGCTGCACTCCCTGCAGCTGGATGCACTGAGCTCTGGAAACACAGAGCATGTCTCACCTAGAGGAATTTAAGGGTTAAGACAGAAAAAAATCAAATACAAACAGGACACAAATGAGAAACTGAAGTTTCTATGGCTGATGAACTGATTAGAAGACAAAAATCCAATATTTCAAGGAATGGATGCAGATAGAACTCCTCTTTCAGAGATGAGGAGCACTGAAAAATTGGATTAATAATTTCTGTGTAATTCTGTGTGAAAGCACTGGGGAAGCACTTGCCAACTTTAAAAGCTTGTTCCAAGATTCCCAGGTTCCAGGAAGTTTCTCGCCAGAGGTTGAACTCCCACCACCTCCCTGGGTGCTGGGATGAATAACAGCATTTGGGAACAGCTTTAAGGTATTTCTACATGGACTGTACCTATGACACTTCCTGGATTTTATTCTCCCTCCTTTTCACTGTGTGGAGGAGCTTCTCAGGTTCAGGAAGTTTCTCCTAGGGAAAACACAATCTGCAGGAAAGCTCCCACACAGCTCTATTGAATATTTAGGGTGTTATCACCCCATTAAAATTCCATCTGAAACTGGGTGTTTGAAGGAGAACCTGGAATTGGACAGCGTTTGGCTCTATTTAACACACATTTCTAGGGCAGAGGAACAAAACAATCACTGATACTCTGCTGGCCACGCTCAGGTGCAGCATTAACAGTTTGGAAGTAGCAACCCTGAGGAAATCCTGGGAATCCACAGCTAAAAAAGGGAGCTGGTAGAGTACCAGGATTGGCATGAGGCAGGAAAAGCAGCATATTCCTCCTGAGAGCTGCACGCTCTGCCCAGGGCACCTGAAATCCAAACTCTTTGGCACTCTTGGGGGCTTTTTGCCCTTTTTTTACCTTCAGATGTTTTCCAGGCCTTCCAGAGATCCTCCACACTGATGAGCTTGTCTTCTCCATGGAAAGTGCTGTGCTTGACTGCTGGGTCATGGTAATTCAAGTCTTCCCTCAAGAACTAGGAGAGGAATTAACAGCAGGATTAGGCTTTGGTTCACCTTTTAGGGAGATGAGGAGCATTAAAAAATTCTGAATAGGAATAATTTTGATGGGAAAGTCCTAATAAATCTGAATAAATTAAAAAATATAAAGCATATATTAGATATATAAGATATACACATATTTCTTTTATATAGGTATAAGTATATTCCCTGCTGTACCCCTGAATACTTCTGTTCCTGGGAAGACCAGCCAGGAAATATTCAGTAGGTAAATACATTAAATACATTTTAATTCAGAGAATTAATTAGAACCCTGGGACTTGGGATTCCAGACTTTTCTTTGAATTACAGTATCACCAAAAAATTAACTTAAGTGGCACAATGGAACCAGCTTTATGTCAATGGAGTAAGAACCCAAAAATTATTATTGGATTTGACCTGCACCTTCAAATCCAAGCTGGAAGAAATGCCACGGGCAGGAGGGGAGGCAGTTCCACTGAAAAATACAGATAAATACATGTATCATAGCTCAGGGGGTGCCCAGAGCAGCTGTGGCTGCCCCTGGATCCCTGGCAGTGCCCAAGGCCAGGCTGGACACTGGGGCTGGGAGCAGCCTGGGACAGTGGAAGGTGTCCCTGTCATGGCACGGGTGGCACTGGATGGGCTTTGAGGTCCTTCCCAACCCAAACCAGCCTGTGAAATCCACCAGCAGATGAAGAACCACTCACATTCCAGTGCCCAACAGACAGAACCAAGTTAAGGATAATTCCCCATTCCCACCCCACAGGACATGATCCCCCCAGGCAGCTTCATCCCTGGGCTCTTCCACGTGCAACAGGATTACCCCCACACCCCAGGAACATCTCTGGATCTGGAGATGGTGTTCTAACGCCAGACAGGGCACGAGAAAGATCAGGGCAGCTTTAAATTCCAGGCTCCCTGCAAATCCAGTGCAGGTGCTGCCGAGGCCACCGACGGTCCCGGAGCTCCAGCCTGGGGCTCCCCGCTCTGCCACCCAAAAGCTGCCACGGCCCTTCCCACCCGGCAGAAAACATGGAAAACGGGAGAATTTGGGGAAATTTGTGGTTTCAGCAGGGGCTGCGCCTCGGGGCTCCAGCTGTGCCAATCTCTGGCTGAGAGGCAACGTCGTCCCCGCGGTGGGTGACGCCGTGACCGAGCGGGAACGCGGCAATGTCACCGATGTCACCGGCCCTGCTCCAGCTCCCGCCGGCAGCAGGATCAGCTGCTGCTCTGTATATTTAGCTCGGGGAGCACAGACAGGAAAAGTGATCCCTCAGCTTCCCTTGGGCTCACCATCGCCACAACAAACGCCAAGGACTCGGCGGAGGGGACGGAGCTGGGCTGGGGGGACGTCCCGATAAATGAGCAGGGACAGGGTGCAGGATGGGGCTGGGGGAGCTGGGCTGTGCCCACCCCAGCCCAAAGAGACCTTAAAGCAGATTTTCCACCAGTACCTTCTGAGGAAAAGACAAATCATGGAATCCCAGACTGGTCTGGGTTGGAAGGCACCTTAAAGCCCACCCAGTCCCACCCCTGCCATGGGCAGGGACACCTCCCACTGTCCCAGACTTTCCAAACCCCAGGCACAAGAACCACTGTGCAGAGTACTGACCTACTTGCAAACCACTGAAAAGCAGTACTTCCAAGAGTTAAAGATCCCACTGATCCCAGGCCTGGAGACACCCAAAGCTCCAAGTCCTGGGCAGGGGGTGGACCAGTCCATTTCCAAGGTCCCACACAGACCATCTCCAAGATCCCACCCAGACCACCCCAGGCCCAGCCAGCCTGCAAATCCACAAGGACAGAAGGAAATTGAGTCAATCCCAAGTCTCCCCACCAAGTTCAGGGAAAGACAAACCATGGTCAAACCAGCCAAAAGCAACGGGACCAGAACCACCACTACAAACCCCAGGATGAGCTGGGATCACAGGGGGAAGACAGCCTGGGAATGCTGATGTTGGTGCTCTGGGGCCTCCAACAGCAGAAGGATGTGGGGCTGCTGGAGCCAGTCCAGAGGAGGCCATGGAGCTGCTCCAGGGCTGGAGCCCCTCTGCTCTGGAGCCAGGCTGGGAGAGCTGGGGGTGCTCACCTGGAGAGGAGAAGCTCCAGGGAGAGCTCAGAGCCCCTTCCAGAGCCTAAAGGGGCCCCAGGAGAGCTGGAGAGGCTCTGGGGACAAACTTGCTGACTGAAGGCACACTCAGAAATGAGCAGATCCACAAAACGGGATTTTCTGGAGGCTTTTTTTTCCACAGAAGCACAGAATCTCCTGAGTTGGAAGGGACCCAGAAGGATCATCAAGTCCAAGTCCTGGCCCTGCACAGCCCCAACAATCCCCCCCTGTGCCTGAGAGCACTGTCCAAACTCTCCTTGAATTCTGTTTTGTGGGTTTTTTTATCTGCAGAAACTCCAGCTACTGAAGCGATTTTTCAAACCTTCCCATCCCTCCCACATCCCTGGATCCATGCCACCCTCCCTCCCGAGCACCAGCTCCCGCTGTGCCGGAGCCAAGGGCCAGACCCGGCCACGCGCCGGGAGCTCGCTGTGCTCCCCACTTCAACAGCTTCTCTGAGCTACCAGCTCCATCAGAACCACAGAAAACTCCTGTCTCCAAGGCCTCCTCCCACTCAGTGACCCCAGGCAGCGGGATCAGGGCTTGGGAGGAGCCAGAGAAAGACTGAGCAGCAACACAAACCTTGTTTCCTGAGGAAACCAGGCTGGCAGCATCCGAGAGCCCTGGCACCAGGAGCCCACATCCCAAACAGCCGGAGCTGCCTTTGCTGTGAGCATGGAGACAGGAATAGATCCCTAATTAGAAGATTTCCCCATGAGGGACAGTTCTTTCACTTTAATTGAGGCCACTGATGTCATCTGAAACTTCATTGAAAATTCACTTCCCAGCAGGAAAACTGCAAGGATGATTTATGGACAGCGGGAAGCTGCAGGACAAAACTCCACCCGTAATTTATTTCAAAAATACCATTGTCTGTGTGTCCCCTTCTGCCCAGGCAGGGGTTTCAGCTCAGACAGAATACTCCCATCACTTACCCCCAAAGGGCAGGGGCCAAAATAATAAATGAAAATATAAAGTTCTCAACCAACCAGGAAAACGCCCATCCCTGGAAGCGTTCCAATCCAGGTTGGACCAGGCTTGGAGCAACCTGGGACAGTGGAAGGTGTCTCTGCCCATGGCAGGGGGTGGAACTAGATGAGGTTTAATGTCCCTCCCAACCCAAACCATCCTGGGAGTCCATGAATCCCGTAAAAGGTTTAAATTTGAGCCCCCTGCATTCTTCCCAATAATCCCCGAGCAGCTGTCCCACCACAGCCCGCAGTTAAACCTGACTGCAGGGTCCATGCGGGGGAGAGTGGTAACCTTGACAGGGAGAACCCAGCAGGAGCCAGCTCGGAGAGGGAAATTCCTGGAATGCCTCACTCAGTGGCTCCAGAGCTTATTGACAGGTGAACTTAATGCAACTCCAATAAAAGCTTAGCAGAGGTAAAGCAGCAACTGCATGTATGGAATCACAGAGACTGGGAATCACTGAGGTTGGAAAATACTTCCAAAGTCACTGAGTTCAACTGTAAATGCAATAACCCAAGTGCAAGTGCCTCTGGGTCGGGGCAATCCCAGCACAAACAGAGGCTGGGGAGAATGGACTGGGAGCAGCCCTGGGGAGAAGGAGCTGGGGATTGGTGGGGAGAAGCTCCACAGGCCCTGGCCACAAGTGCTGGGACCTTAAATCCCTGTGCCCTGGGCTGATATCCTGGAGTAGGCAGCAGGAAAGGGACTGGGATTCTGCCCCTCTGCCCCACTCAGGCTGGACAGCCCTTTCCAGGAGGAATTTTCTCAGTGTCCAAGCTGAGCCTCCCCTGGCCCAGCCTGAGGCCGTTCCCTCTCCTCCTGTCCCTGTTCCCCGGCAGCAGAGCCTGACCCCCCCGGCTGCCCCCTCCTGTCAGGGAGCTGTGCAGAGCCACAAGGTCCCCCTGAGCCTCCTTTTCTCCAGGGTGAGCCCCTTCCCAGCTCCCTCAGCCGCTCCGGGGGCTCCAGCCCCTTTTCCAGCCCTGCTGCCCTCCTAAAAGCAGAGGAGAGGGGCTGGGAGCAGGAGCAGCCCGGCCAGGGCTCAGCTCTGCTCAGATCCAGCTCACGGGGGTTTGAGGAGCGGCTGAACAGCACCAAGGCAGCGATTCTGGAGCCTGTTGGAAAACCCATGGAATTCCTCCCACCCTGGCAGCGTCTCTGTGCCAAGGCTCTGAGCACACGTTCCCAGCACTGTTTTGTACCAGGAGCTCCCAACGACTCCGGTGGGAGCGAGGGCAAGATTTGCTCAGAGACATAAAACTGCCGATTCTGCCCAACCCTAAGGACACGAGGCTTATTCCAAATGTAATGCCAAGGAGCAGCACACACGGGCTGAACTGGGCTGCCCAAGGCTGCCCCAGTCCCTGGGAGAGGCTGAGCTGCAGCTCCAGCCACTCAGTGCAGGGAACTGCCTCCAGGGAAAACACCTCATGTGCTGGAGGAAATGCAACTGGAAGCTTTTCAATTGTTTTCGTTACTCAGTCAAGTGGGATTGAGGCAGAGGGAACAGCCCTGCGAGCTGGGAACAGCCACCCCAAACCAGCAGCTCCTGCAACAGGGGCCTGTGCAGTGTCCCTGGGGACCTTCACTGCTCCAGAGGGACGTTGTGATGGCTGAATTTGCCAGAGCAGCTGTGGCTGCCCCTGGATCCCTGGCAGTGCCCAAGGCCAGGCTGGACACTGGGGCTTGGAGCAGCCTGGGACAGTGGGAGGTGTCCCTGCTATGGCAGGGCTGGCACTGGGTGGCTTTAAGGTCCCTTCCAGCCCAAACTCGTCTGGGATTCTGTGACCTGGGACTGCAGAGCTATCTGTGAGTGGCAGCAGATCCCTGCACCCACATGCTTCCTTTCAGTTTCCAACACTCTGACTTTCCTGTTTAGCTGCCAGTTCTCCTTAGAAGACAGAATTCCTCACCTCCAACGAGCACCCACCACAACGGAGGCAACACTACAAACAAAGAGCTTTCCCTGTTCCAGGAGACTCTTATCTCTATCAATGCTCGTGTAAACAAAGAACAACACCTTCCCTTCTCTTCAATCCTTTATCAGCTAAAATGTCCAAGGCTGACACAACAAAAAGCTGCTCCTTTTTTCGCAGTGAGCACATACGGACTGGAACTATTTTAGCTGGGTGCCGTAAGAATGTAGTAAACATAAAATCATGGAATGGGTTGGGTTGAGCAGGACATTAAAACTCATTCAATTCCACCCCCCGCCATGGGCAGAGACACCTTCCGCTATCCCAGGTTGCTCCAAGTCTCGTCCACCCTGGCCTTGGACACTTCCAGGGATCCAGGGGCAGCCACAGCTTCTCTGGACAACAACGAAGTGGCTACAAACCCCCAGCAGCGAGGAAAAGCCCCAGCCAGCAGTGATGACAGTGCTGAGACACTGCTTGGATCACCCCAAGGTGACACATGGCTTCCTCTGTGATGAGGAGGAGGCACCAAGCCCAATTCCAGGTCCCAGCCACAGCAGCCTGACCAGGAGAACAGCCCCCAGCACCAGCCTGGCCAGGGCACCGGGCCCAGCCTGGCCCCAGACTGACCTCGTCGCTCTCCTCCACGTCCACGTTGCCGTTGGCGTCGTCGTCCATCTGTTTGTGGATGTTGCGCACGGCCTCGAAGCTGAGCTGCTCGTCCTCGTCGTGGCACAGGGCCTTGTCGATGCGGCAGAACTCTGCTGGGGCAAACAGCAGCAGTCAGGCAGGGGCACCAACCCCAGCACGTCAGGCAGGGGCACCAACCCCAGCACGTCAGACAGGGGTACAAACCCCAGCACACCGGGCAGGGGCACCACCCCCAGCAGTCAGACAGGGGCACCAACCCCAGCAGTCAGACAGGGGTACAAACCCCAGCACACCAGGCAGGGGCATCAACCACAGCATGTCAGGCAGAGGCACAAACCCCAGCAGCCAGGCAGGAGCACAAACCCCAGCACACCGGGCAGGGGCACCAACCCCAGCACACCAGGCAGGGGCACCAACCCCCTCCAGCATCTCCCAGGACTCTTGAGCAGGGGCTGCGGGAGCTCTACCGTGCTGAGAGCCACAGCTGGGGCACCAGCACAGCCCACGGACCCCTGCAGCACAGGGCAGGGATGGGCTGCTCCCCCACCCCAAGCCCTCCAGCACTCCCACCCAGGGCAGCTCTCCCAGCAGGGGCTGGCCCCTGCCACATCCCCAGCTCCTTGTCTCCCTTGCAGGCTGTTGGAGTTGGCACCGCATGCAGCTGGGGCGTTTGGGGAGGAAGAGCTGTGTGTTTATAAAACATGCCAATTAAAAACCCTTCCCTCCTTCCTGGTTATGGAACGGGCTTTTCTGGCTGCTTTTCACATCGTTTTCTACTTCCCAAGACTAACACTTTACATTTTGCTGCGTGCCCGAGTCCACACAAGCACCAAATGGGGCTGATCCAGCCCGTCCATGGCACTGCCAGGTGGTGACAGGAGACCCAGGGATGGGGAATCCTGAGGGACTGGGGCAGCCTGGAGAGCTGGGACCGTGCCACGGCCATGGAGCTCACCAGGGCCAAGCACAAGGTGCTGCACGGGCTGGGAGAGCTGGGGGTGCTCACCTGGAGAAGAGAGAGCTCAGAGCCCCTTCCAGTGCCTAAAGAGGCTCCAGGAGAGCTGGGGAGGGATGGGGACAAGGGAATGGCTTCCCACTGACCAGACGACCCGGACAATGATGAAGCCTCCTGCAGAGGCAGGGCCGGTGTCCTGCTGCTTCCCAAACCTCGGGAAGTTTATTCTGTGCTAACTCAGGGCTGTCCATGTGGCTGGGGAGCCCAGCAGCCCTGTGAACCGGTGACCAAACCAGTGGGTGAACTAGGAGCCTTTGCCAGGGCTCTCCTCTCCCCAGGCCACTCCTGGCCAGCTGCTGAAGGGCGCTGGCAGCAATAAGGGACACCCGGAATCACATGGACCTGGGAAGAACACTGGATGCCCTGAGGTTGATTTGGAGAGATTTGGGGTTCCTCTCCTACCCTGCAAGAGTTTTCTCCACAGTCACTGCAAGAAGAGCTCAGAACTCTGTGCTGGCTCCTGCTGTTCTCTCTGAGGCAGCGAGCAGGGACACGAGATGGTCTCTGTGTTTATGCTGCCCTTGGACCCGACTCCAGAAGGAAAAATGAAGCCAGGCTAAAAGATATCTCCCAAAATATTACATGGTTATCTTGTTCCGAGCCTGTGCTTGTTGTTGCAGGGAAGAACGTGGCAACGCTGTAGCAAAGTTTGGATCATAGGAAGGGAAGGTCGTGTTATTGTAAAACTGGGTTTATTCAGATTAACACGCTCCTGACCACGGAACTCCTGGGCCCTGGCTCACGTCTGTCCAAGGGCTTCAACCAGGGAAAGAGACCTGAAGGGATGAAGTATGGAAGGGATGAAGGACTGGGGGAGCCAAGGGTTGAGGGGATCCCACCCAGATTTCCTGACACCCCAAGGACAACCCCTGGGTGCTTCCAGCAAATGCCCAGAATGAAGACTGACTGAGAGCAGCAGCAAGAGCAATAAAACAAGGGTTTCGAGAGCTGCCAGGTGCTGATAACCAATTATACCATCAACAGCAATCAAACCAAAACCAGGGAGGAATTCAGTGCTTTCATCAAGACCAGAAAGAGCCTGAATAGGGGGCACAAGTGATTTAATCAGCAGATGACCCTGAACTGGTAACAGAATGATCCCAAAATTCCAGCAGCCAGGATGGGCCATTCCTCCCTGTTCTCCCGTCTCCCTCCCTCTTATCTCCCTTCCTCTGCCTGTTATCTCCACGGGCTGCAGCTGCAGGAATACCCAAATGAAGGAACAAAGACCAGCACCAGCCACTTTGCCTAAGACTGATGGAAGATTAAGCCTAAAGATGATAGCACAATGTCATCCTTTGGGTGGGAAGGGACTTTAAAGCTCATCCACACCTTCCACTGTCCCAGGTTGCTCCAAGCCCTGTCCAACCGCGCCTGGAATACTGCCATCAGGCTATTCCAACACACCTTCAGCGAACAAAAGCCTCAAAATGGGTGTGAAACTGGCTTTGTTTAAGCAAATCTCCCTCCCCAGAACGTCCAGCCCTGATTTTTGCTCCAGCAGTTTCCCCAGGAGACGCTTGCTGCCTGGTCCTCACCAGGGCAGAGACTGCTGGAGTCCTCAGGAACAACACCATCATCTTCGCTCCCACCGCGCCTCTCTGAGTCATCGGGAACCTTCTGTCTCCATCCCGCTGTCTGCTGGCTCCGGGCCCGGTCCTTATCTCCCCACTATCAACTCCTCGGCTGCATCTGCCCGGCCTCGCAGAACAAAGAGCCCCTTGTCCCTCCCAAGGGGTGTCCTTGATGGGCCATTAACCCGGGCACATCAACGCGGGTGGCTTTCCATCCCTCCCTCCTGCCGCCCTCACATCCCTCCTGTGCCCTCACATCCCTCCTGTGCCCTCACATCCCTCCT
>VZTG01004584.1:18464-33536 GCA_013397845.1 Melanocharis versteri
TCCTGCCGCCCTCACATCCCTCCTGCCGCCCTCACATCCCTCCTCACATCCCTCCTGCCGCCCTTCCATCCCTCCTGCTGCCCTTCCATCCACCCCTCAGGGCTCACTGTCCCCACCAAAGGCACTTTGCCAGCAGCAGCCTCTGCTCCCTGGGGGTCCTGCTGCCACCCCAAAGGTGCCACCACCCAGATCATCGACGGACACTGAGGCCTAAGTGCTGAAGTAGAGCTGGAATTCCATAGAAACACTGAGGTTGGAAAAGCCCTTGGACACCACCGAGTCCCACTGTTCCCCAGCAGTGCCAGGGCCACCACTGACCATGTGCCAATGTCCCCAAAGTGCCACATCCACAGGGCTGTGAAATCCATCCAGGGATGTGACTCCACCACCGCCCTGGTCTGCCTGTGCCAAGGCTGGACAACATTTTCCATCAAGGAAATCTTCCCAGTATCCAACCTGAACCTCCCTGGTGCAATTTGAAGCCATTTTCACCCACCAAGGCAGGCAGTTTGGGGTGGCTTTACAACAGACAAAGATGTGTCTCATGGTGGTCCCAGCTGGCACAAGGTGCCCAGAGAAGCTGTGGAGGCTCCAGCCACGGAGGCTCCAGCCATGGAGACACCCAAAACTCAATGGGACACGGCCCTGGAGCAGCAGCTCTGGGCAGCTCTGCCCGAGCAGGGCTGGAGGGGACGATCCCCAGAGTCCCCTGTAACATCATTTCATTCCAGACCTTTCCTTTCTCACGGGAGATTCTCTCTAGCGAGGATTTTGTTTGTTTAATCTCCCTTGATTTCCTTCTATCTTCAATAAGGCCCCAAGCTGGTTAGCAGCGGTGCTCGGCCCCTGCAGCTCCGAGCTCTGCAGCAGCAGCAGCAGCCAGTGGGAACAGCGCTAAACAGCAGCTTAATTATTACAGTTGTCATTTACATAACTGGCTTTTATAAACACCGGGAGGGCAGCCAAGGAAGAAAGTCCTGTATTTGGGGAAAAAGAACTGTTTACATATTTCACCCGTGTAAACAAGGGCTCGGATGAACTTCCGTGCTCAGGGTTCCTCCCCTGGAACTCCGGGTTTCAATTAGAAAACACCAAGGACAACTTCAGGAATTTTAACGAAGGCATTGAACTGTGAGGGATGTATCCAGAGGTTTCCGTTCCCTCTGGAGAGGAAAGGAACAGCAAGGGGAACCCAGGGAACTCTGACATCTTGCAAGGCTGCAGAGCAGCAGCATAGAGAGCAAGGCTAAAAGGGCACAGTAATAATCCTGGGTTTCAGGCTCTAATTCCCAAACAGCAGAGCCTGAAGGAGCTATGAGAGTATCCAGCCATTCCCGCTGTCAGGAAAGCACTCAGAGTGTTTTTATACTTCAAGCTGACATTGTACAGCTGGAACCTGTTTACTACAGAGAGAACTGTCAGACTCCAGGTCTAATGTGCCACACTCAGCCACAAGCACACGTGAAATTCACATATAAATCCTTTCTTTTAAAAAAAAATATGGATTTATCAAACAGAATTGGGATTTTAGCACATGCCCGTTTTCCTACTCCTTTTGACCTACTTTCCCCGGCAAACTCCTTCCCTGGGAGGTGCAGAGCCAGGGCATCAAGTCTTGCTCCGGGAAGGCAGCAACCCAGAGGGCAGGGATGGATGGGATATCGGGAAGGAATCCTTCTCTGGGAGGGTGGGGAGAGGCTGGGATGGAATTCCCAGAGCAGCTGTGGCTGCCCCTGGATCCCTGGCAGTGCCCAAGGCCAGGTTGGACACTGGGGCTGGGAGCAGCCTGGGACAGTGGGAGGTGTCCCTGCCCATGGCAGGGGTGGCACTGGATGGGCTTTAAGGTCCCTCCAGCCCAAATCAACCTGTGATTCCATGACCAACAGGGACCTCATCCATGTTCCCACCTCCCTTAAAGCCTGGAAACTCCAGCAGTGATTCTCCCAGCAGTTTTGGGACGTAGAACCTGGCAGCTGAGGGGAGTTTGCCCACAGCAGACAAAGGAGAGCATTCAGGCATCTGCTCAACACGGAATTATTCCCATGCTCTTGCTCCTGTGTTCCCATCACCTCTGGGACAGTAGGGTCTGGAGCAGTTCAACAGGAATTCACTGCACTCTCAGTTTTCCACTCCATGGAGTCCCACCCTGGTTTGGGTTGGGAGGGATCGTAAAGCCCATCCAGTCCCACCCCCAGCCAGTCCCAGGCTGCTCCAACCTTCGGTGACTACAGAAGTTTTAGCAGGGGTTCAAAGAGACTTTTTTCTTCTAAGGGAGCACCTTGCACGATGCAAAAAACCAAACCCTCATACCCAACTCAGATTAAACAGTCTAGAAAAAATGTAAATCCAAGCAGAGGTTGGACTGTTTAATCTCTGAGAGACTTTTAAAGAAGTACCAACGCCCTCAGGTGTCTCTGCTGGAAGGTCCAACCCTAAATGTTCACAAACCATTTAATAACAGTGCCCAGGGAAACAGGCTGTACCCAGTTCCCGGGGCCAAACCTGTCTCCTCTGCTCTGGAAGTCCCCTGGTGTGTCAGGATCAGCATGACAAAGCCACACAGGGTCAGACAGATGCAGGAGGAAGCCCTGTGTGATCCACGGAGCCTCCTGGCACCACCACAGCTGAACACAGCCACAGGAAGGAATTAAGCAGCCAAGTGAGGTTATTGTACAGTCACGAACTTACACTCAATTAAAACCTTAAAATTCCTTCCCCAAATGGGCTCCTCTCCTTGGCACCCGCTCAGCATTTATTTACTACCATCAATTCTCTCATCACCGAGTGCAATCAGCCTTTTTCATCCTCTCCATGCACCAATTTACCAATTTACCGTCAGCCCATTGCTCCCAAACATCCTCCCCTTCCCTGCAGCAGCAGCACAGCCCTTTCACCCCTGGCTCCCACCCAGTCTCCTCCACCAGAACGCTGTCACCCTGCTTTTCTTCAAGTGCTTCCCTCTTTCCACCCCATTACAACAACACACCCCCCAAATCACACACAACCCCCAAAAAACAAGGCTGTTTTCTGCTGGAGTGGGAAGCACATGCCACCATCCCATCCCATCCCATCCCATCCCATCCCATCCCATCCCATCCCATCCCATCCCATCCCATCCCATCCCATCCCATCCCATCCCATCCCATCCCATCCCATCCCATCCCATCCCATCCCATCCCATCCCATCCCATCCCATCCCATCCCATCCCATCCCATCCCATCCCATCCCATCCCATCCCATCCCATCCCATCCCATCCCATCCCATCCCATCCCATCCCATCCCATCCCATCCCATCCCATCCCATCCCATCCCATCCCATCCCATCCCATCCCATCCCACCCCATCCCACCCCATCCCAGGATCTGCCTGTCCTGGCAGTGCCCACCCTGCCTCCTGCCCATGATCCACTCTATCAGTGAACAGCCACCCCATGTCCAGCAGAGTTTTTGGGAATGCCTCCACCCTGCCTGTGGCTCCCACNTGCTCCAACCTTCGGTGACTACAGAAGTTTTAGCAGGGGTTCAAAGAGACTTTTTTCTTCTAAGGGAGCACCTTGCACGATGCAAAAAACCAAACCCTCATACCCAACTCAGATTAAACAGTCTAGAAAAAATGTAAATCCAAGCAGAGGTTGGACTGTTTAATCTCTGAGAGACTTTTAAAGAAGTACCAACGCCCTCAGGTGTCTCTGCTGGAAGGTCCAACCCTAAATGTTCACAAACCATTTAATAACAGTGCCCAGGGAAACAGGCTGTACCCAGTTCCCGGGGCCAAACCTGTCTCCTCTGCTCTGGAAGTCCCCTGGTGTGTCAGGATCAGCATGACAAAGCCACACAGGGTCAGACAGATGCAGGAGGAAGCCCTGTGTGATCCACGGAGCCTCCTGGCACCACCACAGCTGAACACAGCCACAGGAAGGAATTAAGCAGCCAAGTGAGGTTATTGTACAGTCACGAACTTACACTCAATTAAAACCTTAAAATTCCTTCCCCAAATGGGCTCCTCTCCTTGGCACCCGCTCAGCATTTATTTACTACCATCAATTCTCTCATCACCGAGTGCAATCAGCCTTTTTCATCCTCTCCATGCACCAATTTACCAATTTACCGTCAGCCCATTGCTCCCAAACATCCTCCCCTTCCCTGCAGCAGCAGCACAGCCCTTTCACCCCTGGCTCCCACCCAGTCTCCTCCACCAGAACGCTGTCACCCTGCTTTTCTTCAAGTGCTTCCCTCTTTCCACCCCATTACAACAACACACCCCCCAAATCACACACAACCCCCAAAAAACAAGGCTGTTTTCTGCTGGAGTGGGAAGCACATGCCACCATCCCATCCCATCCCATCCNCCTCCCCAGAGCAGATCTGGGCACCCTGGCTTCGGTGCTCCGGCCTCGAAGTGCCAACTTCACCCATTTCCTTCCGGAGGGATTTTTGTTTGCTTTCCTCAGGCCCAAGGCCTGTGGGACATTTCTCCTGGGCTGAACAAATAAGATAATAGAGGTTGTTCTGGTACCACCCTGCCAGGCACAGCGGCTCTGCCCACGGGCAGCTCCAAAAAACCACGTCAGGGCCTTCTCCAGAGGAGCAGCAGAAGCCAAAATATCCCGTGGGCAGGGAAGTTCTAAGGAGCTGAAATAACTGGAGATTGGGTTACTTCATAACCATAAACCAAGTAATCTGACTTCTGACACATTCCCGCCCCGCTGTGTGGAACAAAACCGAATCATTAAAACTGCAGCCACAGCCAGGGCCATCCAAAAGTGACGGGAGAGGGACTTTTCACATGGGCAGACAGTGACAGCACCTGGGGGAACGGTTTTAAACTAAGAGAGGAGAGAGCCAGATCAGACACTGGGGGGAAATTCTTCCCTGTGAGGGTGGTGAGGCCCTGGCCCAGAGAGGCTGTGGCTGCCCCATCCCTGGAAGGGTCCAAGGATGGGATTTTGGAGCAGCCTGGGATAGTGGAAGGTGGCCCTGCCCATGGCAGGGGGTGGCTCTAGATGAGCTTTGTGGTTCCTCCCAGCTCAAATCACTGCAGGATTCCATGATTCCATGTGCTGGGAATGCTCTGCAGAACCCTGGCAGTGCTGGGGGCAGGTGGGGTGTAGTGGGTTGACTGTTGGCCAAACATCAGTGCACTTACAAAAATTAAAATAAAACTCACGGGGTAAGATAAGGATTAGGAGAAAATATTTTAAGGGCAAAATAGGCTCAAAATTTTAAAAGGTATAAAGAAAATGTTATTAAAGAACTAAAATAAATGTCTAAAACAGACCGAGCTGTGCACACCAGAGGAATCCACGGGACTGGACAATCCTGGGCCACCCGCTCCAGTTCTCAGGGACCAGGATCAACATTCCTGCTCTGCAAAGAGATAGGATTATCCCACGGCCCACACCAGCTTCCCAGTGATTTTCACAGAATCCCAAAATGGTTTGGGTTGGGAAGAACTTTAAAGATCATGGAGTCTCACCCCTTGCCATGGGCAGGGACACCCTCCACTATCCCAGGCTGCTCCAAATCTCCCATCCTTGGACAGTCCCAGAGATGGGGCAGCCACAGCTTCTGTTCTGTGTCCTCTGAAACACTCCCAGCGAGGGGTGGGAAGGAACCCAAGCCCCTCTGAGCCCCGTCCCAGCCGTGAGTCACAGCTCCAGGCAGCCCCAGCCCACAGTGCCGAGCGCCGGCAGCCGCACACCGGGATCCAAACTCATCATCATTGAGTGAAAGAGAAATTGCTGGAAGTCAGGAAACCACATAATGGATGAGTGAGTCATCCCCGCCTGAGAACTGAAGACGCCAAAGAGAGCTTAGAAGAAGTCAAAGAAAAACCCACAACATTCCTGCTGTTCCATCCTGCCACCCCTGAGCCAGGAGATCCATTCCTGCGGCAGCGCTCGCCCAAAGCCAGGGATTCCCAGCGCCAGCTCTGGGATACCCAGGGCAAAAAACACCCGCAGCAGCAAGAGCTCGAGATACAGAAGCAAAACTTTGGTACCTCTGACAAGATGACAGAGAAATACAGAATTCCTCTCTTGCTTCCTCAGAATTTATTGGGAAATCATAGAATGGCTGAAAGGCTTGTGTTGGGAGGGACCTCAAAGCCCATCCAGTGCCACCCCTGCCATGGGCAGGGACACCTCCCACTGTCCCAGGCTGCTCCCAGCCCCAGTGTCCAGCCTGGCCTTGGACACTGCCAGGGATCCAGGGGCAGCCACAGCTTCTCTGGGCACCCTGTGCCAGGGCCTGCCCACCCTCCCAGGGAACAATTCCTGCCCAATATCCCATCCATCCCTGCCCTCTGGCAGTGGGAAGCCATTCCCTGTGTCCTGTCCCTCCAGCCCTTGTCCCCAGTCCCTCTCCATCTCTCCTGGAGCCCCTTTAGGCCCTGGAAGGGGCTCTGAGCTCTCCCTGGAGCCTTCTCTCCTCCAGGTGAACACCCCCAGCTCTCCCAGCCTGGCTCCAGCTTTTGGAGCATCTCCGTGGCTCCTCTGGACTCTCTCCAGCAGCTCCATGTCCATTCCAAGCTGGAGGCTCGGGATGGAGAGCTCAGAGACAACCCAAAATCCAGGTTCACAGCCCGGTTCCATCTCACTTTCACAGCCCCACAGGACGGCTGAAGGAGCCCAGTGCCCCAGGAGCAACATGGAAATCCAGAAGGGCTCTTCCCTGCATTTCCTGACCTCTTCCTCCTCCTCCCCAGCAGCCCAGGCTCCAAGGACTCCCCGGGTCCCTTCCCAGACACACTGCTGCACAATTAATCCAAGGGAAGCTGCACCATTCCCACGCTGCTGTACAAGGACAGCTTCTCCCAATTTCAGCCTTATTTATCCCTCATGTGTCTCACCAAGAACTGATGATTGCCATGTTCACAGGAACCCTGGAGAGCAGGAAACAGGGTGACAACAGCCTCTGCCTTGGCCATGGCACACGCTGCACAATCTGCCTTTCCTACAGCCAGAAGGAATGAGCTGCTCAAACCACCCACGCTGTGGGACGTGGTCCTGCTGCAGCCAGCTCCTGGCTCTCCCAGCAAAGTCTGTCCCTTCCACTGGAGAACAGGAGTCCAAGAGGGCAAGGCCCTGCCAGGGCAAGGTGCTGCCTGTCTCCAGATTCCTACTGCTGATCCCACAGGAAATCCCTAACCCTAACCTCAATTATCCAACCCCAACAACAGCCAGCAACCATCACCTTGACTTCTTTGGGAATAAAAATCCTCCCTGGTGATCCTGTTGTCCACTACTTCCCCAGACTCAAGCAAAGCCACTCTCCTGTATAATTCCCTTCCCACAAGGATCAGGACAGCAGCAAAGAGGGACCGAAGGCAGACGTGGATCCAGGCACAGGGGGGAGGAGGAAGCCAAAGGTATGGAAAGAAGGGGGAGGAAAGGAGGAGGAAGGAGATTGTGAATAACACAAGTCTGCAGAAAAGGCAAGTTTTGTTATTCTTAGTGCTCACAGACCTGTTTGGCTCCAGGCACAAAACGGTGACAGCCGGGAATCCCGGAACAAGAACAGGAACCTGGATGTGCCTGGCACTGCCTGTGCCGTGCCTCAGCAATGGAATGCTGCCAGATTCCACCCGGGATGAGTTAAATGACACGGCAGGACAAGGGGGACAAGGGGCTAGAGGCAAATGAGGAAGAAAGTGACAACTCCCTGCAGGACAGGCTGCAGGAGAGAGAGTGCTCACACCGCACCGAGGGGGAATCCTGACCTCCACTCGTCTGTGCGGAGGAAAAAGGCTCTTCCCAGAAAACCCCACACATCTTTTCTGCACTGAGTGTCACTATAAAAGATCACCCCAAGCCCCAGGAGCTTCCTTTCCCCACGCCCAGTCACTGCCAGGGGACACCACACGGCACACAGGGTGGCAGAGCACGAAAAGCAGCAATTTAGGGGCAGCACCAGCGGCACAAATAAAAACAAATCCCTGTTTTAGCAGGCAAAGATCATTCACATTAGGAAAACAGCAGTTTTAAAATATTTTTCCTTCCTTGCCAGCCACATATGAGCACTTTGGGTTACATCAGGGCCAGGAAAATGAGAGAATCTCAGAATTTCCTGAGCTGGAAGGGACCCACAAGGATCATCCAGTCCCAGCCCAGTCCCTGCCCAGACCCCCAGCAATCCCAGCCTGTGCATCCCTGGCAGCGCTGTCCCAACGCTCCTGGAGCTCTGGCAGCCTCGGGGCCGTGCCCATTCCCTGGGGAGCCTGGGCAGTGCCCAGCACCCTCTGGGGGAAGAACCTTGCCCTGATCTCCAGCCTGAGCCTGCCCTGGCCCAGCTGCAGCCGCTCCCTCAGGTACAGAAAATCATCTGTGGATGGAATGGGCAAACAGCAATGATCCCAAACGTGCTGGTACAAGGCAGGTGTTCTTGAATTCTAATCCTTTCGCCCCAAAGAGAGAGCTGCTATTTTTTAATCCAATGGGAAAATGAGAAGCCCCCCCCCCGCCCCAGCTCTGAGCAGCACCATGCTGGCAGTGAATGAGCCCTGCCTGCCCGGAGCTGCCTCACTGAAAAGGTTGTTACTAAAAAAACAATTTAAAAAGAAAGTCTTGAAATGAGTCACTGTGGAACCAGGATTAAATTGGGAATTTTATGCTTTGCTACACTGGAAGATGGAAACGCTACTTTTGGAGGAGATAGTGCAGAGATTCACCCCTGAGATAAACACCACCTCTCCCAAAGTGGCCGTTTTCTATGGGTGATCAGGGAAAAAGGAACTTTCTAGAACAGATACAAACCAAGAGCAGCACTGGAACCCTGAGGCTCCTCATCCCAGCAGGGTCCCGGCAGTGCTGGGGCAGCAGAAGGTGACACAACACACAAGCTGTCACCTCTAGGCCATGAAACCCGGGGGGTTGGGAGCAGGAGCTGCCAAAACCAGAAGGAAATTCCAAAACCATGGAGGCTGGAAAAGCCCTCCCAGCCCATGCAGTCCCAGCTGTGCCCCATGCCCACCTTGTCCCCAGCCCAGAGCACTGAGTGCCACCTCCAGCCCTTCCTTGGGCACCTCCAGGGATGGGCACTCCAAAGCTCCCTGGGCAGCCCCTGCCAAGGCCTGAGCACCCTTTCCATGGGGAAATTCCTGCTGCTGTCCAAGCTGAGCCTCCTCTGGCCCAGCCTGAGGCCATTCCCTCTCAGGCTGCCAAGGGGGAAGGAAGGAAGGAGGGATGCAGGGAAGGCTTTCCAGTGACTACAAGTCCTGATTCCATCAGCTCAGCAGTTCCTGAAATCTCATCCTTGGCCTGAAAAATCCACATGGAGAGGCAGCTCCCACACCTGGCTTCCCTCAGGACCAGGAGACACACGGCCACTTATGCTTTAGGAGCAGCAGGGATTTCAGAGTGATCCCAAACCTCAGATGCTCTTTCCCTGCACACACTTTCCAAAAATCTTCCAGGCTCTTTGCAAGAATAAAGAGGCTTTAAAACACAAGCTGGGAACTCCTTGGACGACACACTCTTCAACCTCAGCACACAGGGAACAGCTCTGGCGTGATGCAACCCCCGCTGCAGTTCAGCACTTTAAACTGATGTTGTGTAAGCAAAAACCCAAGGAAGGAAACCCCCAAACCTTTCCTGAGCCCAGCTCCTGTGCCACCACAGCTCCACTGCCTGTGCTAAACCCAGCTTAACCCTTCCTGGGCCTGCCCAGAGTCACCTGAGAACACAGAGTGCAGAATGTGCAGAAAATCCTCAAATTTGAGCAGACTTGGGGTTCCCCCTGTGAGGGGCAGCTCACCTTTTCCCCATCATTCCTAAGCCATGATATAGTTGTGGCTTCCCCCAGGCAGCTGGAGAGGCACTGCAGGGTTTGGAATGTGCTCTCGTCCTGAGCCCTGTGCGGAGAGGAGTCGGTTTTAGGGGAATTTGAGGCAGGAAAAGCGCTGTTTTCCAAACCCCAGTCACCAGGAGTCAGACTGTGACAGCCCAACCATGGAATTCCAGACTGGTTTGGGTTGGAAGAGACCTTAGAACCCATCCAGTGCCACCCCTGCCATGGGCAGGGACACCTTCCACTGTCCCAGGCTGCTCCAAGCCCCAGTGTCCAGCCTGGCCTTGGGCACTGCCAGGGATCCAGGGGCAGCCACAGCTTCTCTGGGCACCCTGTGCCAGGGCCTGCCCACCCTCCCAGGGAACAATTCCTGCCCAAGAATTCCTAATCTATCTCTGCCCTCTGTTCCTTTATCACGTACCTGCACGTGCACCTCTGACTGCCCCAGGTGCCCCCTCAGGCCCCAGGGCCATGGGATGGGGGATCCAGGTGCTGTTTCCACCTGCCCACGGCTCTCTGCACGCCCAGACCCCACCGTCCCTGCTGCTTTCCCCACAGAACTCCATGACCCGTGTCCCCCTGTGATTCCCCAGCGCCCAGGAGGGAACACACCATTCAGAGCACCCCAGGCGCCAAGCCAGGCTGGGTCTGACCCCGCCAGCACCAGAGCTGAACAAACAGATCCTTCCCACACCCAGCAATTCAGTAAGAAAATGCCCCACAGAGTTTCAATGAGAGGGATAAATCACTCGGGAATGGGGTGGCAGAGGCTGATGTGAGGGGCCCGAGCCGTGGTCCCGAAGCCGGTGGCCCCAGCATGAATCCATGGCACAGCCAGTGCTTGGAGCAGCACTCTGAGGGCAAACAAATAAATTCCTCAGGCACCTTCCTCAGCGCTCCATAAATCCTGCAGGCACACGGAGGCAGGAGGTGGGAGCTCTGCGCACGGCTGAGCCCCGAGCAGCGCTGCTCACGGAGCCGTTCCCAGCAGAGCTTTAGTCCTGGTCTGGGATCACAATGGTTCTCCCTCCCCTCACACCCCAGCAGAGCCTTGGATCACAAAGAACAAAAGGAAGAGCTGTGTGTGCTCAGAGGAGGGCTCAGTGCCACGGAGAGGGGCTCAGGGAGCGGGATCCCTCTCCCTGTTCCCATCCCGAGGGCTGGGCACGCTGCACTGGGAATATTCCCCCTGGGAGCAGTGCCCTTGGAATAACAGCTCTCTCCCAAGGAGCTGCCGTGGAACTTGCAGGCCCCCAGCAAAGCACTCAGAGTGTGGAACACACAGACCACAGAGCAGAAAGCTCAAGCTGGATCAAACAGCAGCTTGGAAGAGTTTGGGACCAAGCCGGGAATGCAGCGCAGTGTCCGTGGCTGCCACGGAACACGAACACTTCGTTTACTGGAGGTTAATTATAGACCAGCACAGCTTCCAGCGAGCTGAGGCTGCCTCGGAGATGCGCTTCAAATCAGAGAAAGTGGCCTTGACTTATTTAAAAAGATTCTTATTCCCAAACACGTGTGGGAGGGACCAAGACTTTCTGCGTGACATCAACGACCGAACTTGAGAAAACAGCAGCTTTCTGTGTGCAAATCAAAAATAAAATATTTTCACTACTGCACAAAAAAAGACTTAACAGAACGTTATTATTGTCATGAACAGCTTAAAAGTTAAATTCTAAAAAGACCTGCACCTGGTCACTTCTTGAAAGAGACACTGAAATCCATCCAGTCCCACTCGCTGCCGTGGGCAGGGACACCTTCCACTGTCCCAGGCTGCTCCAAGCCCCAGTGTCCAGCCTGGCCTTGGGCACTGCCAGGGATCCAGGGGCAGCCACAGCTTCTCTGGGCACCCTGTGCCAGGGCCTGCCCACCCTCCCAGGGAACAATTCCTAATTCCCAATATCCCATCCAGCCCTGCCCTCTGGCAGTGGGAAGCCATTCCCTGGGTCCTGTCCCTCTGTCCCTTGTCCCCAGTCCCTCTCCAGCTCTCCTGGAGCCCCTTCAGGCCCTGGAAGGGGCTCTGAGCTCTCCCTGGAGCCTTCTCTTCTCCAGGTGAACACCCCCAGCTCTCCCAGCCTGGCTCCAGCCCTGGAGCAGCTCCGTGGCTCCTTTGGGCTCTCTCCAGCAGCTCCAGCCCCTTCCTGTGCTGGGACCTCCAAGCTGGAGCAGCTCTGCTGTGGGATCAGCCCTGGACAAAGGCGCTGTGGGGCTGGAGCCGATGCTCCTGTGGGAGGAGAGCAGAGCCCACCCCAGCCAATCCCACTCCCCAGATCACCTGGATGGAAGCTTTATTTGCCCAGAATTTTGGCAACTTCACTTGGTGGGAGAAAAGCATTTGTGGGGAAAAATGAATGTTACTTCTTCAGTCTTGCCTTTTCAGGCTACATCAGCTGATCTGAAAAAAAATCTCCAAAACAGGAAGCTGAGTTTCTCTCTATCAACTCTCCTGACCAGTACCAGCACAGGACACAGCCACTGGCTGTACTGGTGATATTTCTTTCCCAAGAGCAGAAGTGTCACCTCTGGAGCACTTCCCCCCCACAGCCAGAACACACAGGACTAAGTTTAGCCATCGTTAGGCCAGAGATAAATCCCTCCTAACCCCTGTCCTCTCCCAGAGCCAAGGAGGTACCGGCAAACCAAACCATCTACAAAGAGCTCTGCATTCACCCAAATCTGACTCTTTAAACTCATTATTCAGGGCTAATTCTCTGCAGCTCTTCCAAAACTGGAGGAGCAGCAGCCCTGGGATCTGAGCAGCAACACTTGGGTACGTTGGGCTGCAAAAATCCTGTCAGTGTGTGAAATTCTGGGTTATTTCTGTTGTGCTGGGCTGGGCTGTGCTGACTCAGCGTTCAGCACCAGCCACAGCCACGTTCAAGGACTGTGTTTACCAAAGGGATAACTCTGGCTACCAGGGAAGCTCCCTGCCAAATCCTAACACAAACACACAGGTGACTCAGGAAGACGAGCCCAAACTCCTCTGGATCTTTTTTAACACCTCATTAATCAGGCAAAAAACACACTATACCCTCCAGGCAGAATCTATTCCTTCCAGCAGCAGCATAAAGGGGAAAAGGAGCCAGGAGCTTTCCTCCCTCCTCTGCTGCAGAACAGGGAACTTCCCTGCAGCTTCCCTGAAAATTCTTGTCCAAACTGCTTACAAGTGGCCCAGGCTGCCAGGACAGGGATGGAATCACATCCCTGGAGGGATTTAACAGCCCTGTGGATGTGGCACTTGGGGACATGCGTTAGCTGAACTCTGCAAGGGCTTTTCCAACCTAAACAATTCCATGATCCTCTCCACTAAACCCAGCCCTCTCTCACCCTGAGCACCAAAGTCTTCACGTGTATTTCTACCAATGCTCATATGAAGACTCTACTGAACAATAAAGCCTTTTTCCTCCTTCTTTCCAACACAAATTCCCTTGTTTCTCTAGGACAGAAGGTGCTCAATTTAGTCCCAGAGCCAGGGCAGGTGCCAGAGAACCCTCGGCCTTCCCAGGAATGCTGGAGGTGCCACAGGCTGGGCCACCACGCTGCCCTTGGAGAGGGTCTCGAGTCCCTGCTCTGCCAGGTGACGTCCCGGTGAGATCTCTGCACTTTAATCTTGTCTTGGGAACAGGAAGCCTGGTGCTTCCACATCCCACAGCAGCACGAGGTCAAACATCCCAGAGCCCGTGAGGAACTCCGAGGAGTCGGAAGCGATGTTCCCAGCGCAGGTGTTCGGCAGACGCTGGAGAAGCCACCTGAGTGTGAACCACAGAGCAAGACTTGGGTTTAGTTTAACAATTCCTGGTCCCTGAGTGAACAGCAGCTGGAGTTTCTCCCAATCCCAAAGGAATCACGAGAATGAACATGTTGGAAAACATAGCAGTTTAAAAATATTTGTATAATTTTAGTCAAGGGGCTTCATTTGCCTTTGGCCCGGGAAAAAAAGAATTTTAAGTTTCTTTCCAAAGCATTGTTCCACCAGGTGGGGTCTGATCAACAGCCTGGGAGTAGCCCCAAGGAGATAAAGGCCATGAAGGGAACATCAGTGGCCATTAATGGAACATCAGTGGCCATTAATGGAACATCAGTGGCCATCTAGGAACACCTACCCCAGCCTCTGCCTCCGGCTGAGTTGGAGACATCTCCTCTGGAAAAGACCGAAAAGAACATCAAGGAATGAAAATCTAATTAACATCAGAAGTGAAGAAATCCGGATCCAATAGGAGACCAAGTACTAAGAACTTCGCAACTTGAGACCAATGAACACTGACCCAATTCGTTTCTATGAGTTTTGACTGTAAAAAAAGATCTGAAAAATCCTGTAAAATTCATGTGTCATGGAATGATTCTCTCTGCACACCCGGGCTATGTGTGGATGAGATGATTTCTGTGGTACATCCTGGCCAGATAATAAAGTAATGCCTTGACTCTCTAACATTAAAAATGCGTGTGGAGAGTTTTTGTTTTTCCCGCAGTTTCGGTGACAAACCCATCACACATTTTCAGTGGCAACAAGGATGAGGTGGGGTGAACTGCCCCCCTTTTCCCACATCTCAGGCAACCTCCACCCCAGTTCCAATGCTCCTGGCAGGACCCAAGAGCAGCACATCCCCACACTCCGTGGGCACAGCAGGCCCGTGCTGATCCCTGGCTTTCCTGCTGCTTCTTCCACACGGAGCTCGGCTGTGTCCTGGATCCTCCCCATGTTCCCAACCTCAGCCTCTCGGGAGGGCACCAGGGCCATCACAGTGCTGGGGTTTGGGGCTCCCTGTGCTCAGGGTGCCTGTGCAGAGCCCAGATTGCTCCTCCAAAACCCTGAGCGGTGCCAACGCAGCCAAGAGCCAAAGGTGCTGCGGAGATCCCGGCTGGGATGAGCCGGGACAGCAGGATAGTGGGACAGCAGGACAGTGGGATACCTCCTCCCAGCAGAGTCCCAGGGAAAGGGAAAGCATCTCAGCCATTTCACCTTGTTAGGCTGAGCAGCTGAAAATAGCCCCGGGATGAAAAACAAACCAGCTGGACAAGTTCTCTAAAGCGGGAGGCTCCGGCCAGCAACGAGCAGAGCTCTGTCCCGTCCGGAGCTCTGTCCTGCCTGGAGCTCTGTCCTGTCCTGTCCGGAGCTCTGTCCCGTCCGGAGCTCTGTCCTGCCCCTGTCCGGAGCTCTGTCCTGTCCTGCCCGGAGCTCTGTCCTGGCCCCTGCCCGGAGCTCTGTCCTGGCCCTGTCCGGAGCTCTGTCCTGTCCTGCCCGGAGCTCTGTCCTGGCCCCTGCCCGGAGCTCTGTCCTGGCCCTG
>VZTG01004585.1:2163-99834 GCA_013397845.1 Melanocharis versteri
GGGGGGGGATGGAGAGGGTCTGCGTTTGTCCTTAACTTTGGCCAGGGAGAACGGAGGGGGCGGGAATTGCGGTGGGAGGTTCTCCGTCCTCCTCTGTTTTGAGTGGGCTGGGGGCTTCCCCATCCCTGTGGAGTGGCTGGGGATGAAGAGGGCTGGGGCTTTGTGATTTGTTTGCATTTTCACAAGTGACTCATTGGGAGAGCAAATATCAGTCAAAGCCTTTGATGTGTTGTTAAGTTGTATTTCTGCCAATTTCATTTTGTCTGGTCCCCGGGGGGTGCTGGAAGTGTCTCTGTCCCTCTCGCCCTGGTGGACGCCTGGGAGGGACTCTGAGGGTAGGGAAGTGTCCCTGTCCCTCTCACCCCGCAGGATGATGGGGAGTTTCTCCATCATCCTTCCCCCAGAGCGGAGGGGGCCGGCGCTGTCGCTGTCCTCACACCCCGGGTGGTTCTCTGTCCTACTTACATTTACCGGGCCGGGGGTGCTCTCGGTCCCCCTGCGCTTTCGGGGAGGCCCTCTGTGTCCATCCCCCTCCTATATGGGTGGGCAGGCCTTGTGTCTGTGCTCCTCCAATTTATGGGGACAGGGGATAGTCGCTGCCCCCCTTCCACTCTGGGGAGGCCGGCATAGGCTCTTCGTCCCTCTCCGATTTGGGGGACCAGCACGGGCTCCATCCCCCTGATTTTTAGGGATTGGCCCGGGCTCCATCCCCCTCCGATTTTGGGGGGGCTGGCACTGTCTCCATCTCCCTCTGATCTGGGGGGCTGGCACAGGCTTGGTCCATCTCCGATTTAGGGGGGCCCAAGCTGTCCTCGCAGCCCCCAGCCATTCTCCGTCCTACTTACCTTTGCTGGTCTGGGAGTGCTCTCCGTTCCCCTCCGATTTTGAGGGGCCAGCCCGGGCTGGCGTCGCTTCGGGGTTTTTGGTGAGCGGGGCTCAGGCCGGGCTTAGAGCTGGGCTTGGGCTTAGAGCTGGGCTTGGGCTAGGGAGTGCTGGGGGCTGCCGTGGGGCTTAGGTCCCGGAATGGTGTTGGCCTTAGGGCAGGAATTGGGGCTGAGTTTGGCAATTAGGGCTAAAGCTGGCATTGGAGTGTGGGCTGGGGATGAGCTCTAAGCTGGATTTAGGGCTTAATTTGGGACTGCCCTTGGGTCTGGGCTTCAAGTTGCAATTGGTGCTGGCTTTTTTTGGGTCTGGTGAGGGCTCAACGTGGGATTTGGTTTAGGGCTGAGCATTTAGGATGGGCCGGAATTGGGGCTGGGCTTGGAGTTAGGGCTGGGTTTTAGATTAGAGCTGGGATTGGGGTTAAGGCTAAATGTGGCATTTGCCTTAGGCCTGGCCTTGAGATTGGGTCTGGGGCTGCACGAGTCTGGGACTGGGATGAGATTAAATCCGGGACCATGAGCGCCTCTCAACATGGAGTGAGATTGAGATCAGGATCAGGGTGAGGTTTGGGACCGAGCGCATGCCCAGGAGGACAGGAGAGATGTCACTGCAGGATGTCCCTGGCATCGCCTCAAAGAATAAAAAATTGTCTCTTCTCCAGGCTGAACACCCCAACTCTCTCAGCCTTGCAACATCATTGTCAGGGCTGAGGCAGACGCCTTCACCTTTTTTAAAATTTTTTTCTGCAATATAAAAATGAGAGGAGCTTGGTGCCTCTGGCTGCCTCTCCTGGAGGAAGATGCCTGGAGCAGGGCAGGCTCAGCCAGTCCCGCCCCATGGCACCAGCTGAGCCCAGGATTTGCTGGGGTTTCCACAACTGTGCTGAGTGAGCTCCAGCCCAGGCCAGCCCCAGCCCCTCTGCAAAGGAAATTGCACTTTTCTTTAGAAGCAAGTGGAATGAAGGCAAGACAATTTCGCCAGCCCCATTACAGCAAGAGGCTGGAATAGCTGGGGATGTGTCACCTGAGCATGACAGACCCCTGAGCTTCTTCATCCAGAAAAGCCCAGCATGGAAAGGGTGATGAAAGGAATCCGTCCAAGCCCCTCTCCGCTGCACCTACAAGCACAGAGAGGGGTGGAGCAGCAGAGAACACCCAAGAGCCAGCAGCCACTGCTGCTTTAGGAACTGCACTTACACCCAGGGTCATCTCTGTGGAATTTATTGTCATTTTCTCATCAGTTCTACAGTACAAAAGCATGCAAAAAATAGCCTCTCTCTTCATGGTACATATTTACAGTGCAACAGCCACATGCTGTCACAGTACTGAGTGCATTTACATCATGCTGGAATCATAGCAGAGCACATACAGGGGCAGAGGTTCAACATCAAGTGCAACGAGAGACTGAAATACCAACAGAACAGGCCTAGAAATCAGAGAGAGCAGTAAAATTACAGCACAGAGGATCTGCATTGTACCCTCGAGAGTTGCAATTCATGTTTTCTTGAATTTACACAATTTTTTTGGAGCACTTTGATTGATGGCTTGTGGATACTGACGGAGGGTCTGGGCTCTGCCAGCAGCGGCTCTGAGTGTACATGGCTTTTCTTCAGGAAGGGAAGGAGCAAGGCAGTGACTGATAAGCTGCTTTCCTTCCCCCATCCCATGGAAGGCTGCATTCAGAGCAACAGAGTCATGGCATAATCCAGGTTAATTCAGCCTAGGCGGGACTCGAGCCAAGCATGGACTTGTGTAGGAGGATCTGGGCCAGAAAGGAATGCCTTGCACTGCTTTGCTCAGCGAACTCCACTGCAAATCTGCCCTGCTACAGCAGAGAAGTTTGGCACCTCATTCAAGTTCTGTTTCCACACAAACCCCTCACTTTCTGTTTTCCAGTCTCCCTGCTGCACACCAGAGGTGCTTGGGCTCTCAGTGGCATCCCCCAGCACAGCCCTCCTGCCTTGGGAAATTTACTGAGATCCCCATCCCTGGGGGAGCCTGGGCCTCACAAGGGCTGGGACAAAGCCCCTGAGCTGGTGGGACAAAGCTCCGGGAGTTTTTGGGCAAGATGGGAGGGAAAGCACTGAGCTGGGGAGAGCAAACGAACTCCAAACTACACACCACAAGCAGAGAAATTCCCCCATGGCAGTGCTGCCGACGGCTTCAGGACACAGAGCTGTGCTGAAGGAACATGAAATTTCTCCCAGCAGCTCCTGCTTGCAAGTCTGGCAATAAATAAGGAATGAAATCGCACCCGGGAAGTTGTTCTGTCGAGCCACTGTTTGTTTTGCATGGAGCAGCTGCACTGTCCCGTGCCAGGCTCCCTCTGGTTGCAGCCCTACACGAAATCAGCTTTCCCACCAGCAGCCCTGATGCTGAAAACCTCATCTGTTTGCAAGTGTGACATTCACAGCAGCACATTCCTGCCCAAAGGGTTAAAGACATTTGCATTCCTCAGTGCAGGACAGAAGATTCTTGACCAGGACTTTTACTTAGCACTGCCCCCCAAAAACCAAAGGCCTAGAGCCATTAATTGAGCGAGACAAAGAAATCTACCTCCTGAAGATCAAAGAGATCTGCTATTCCCCCAGATGAGAAATTTCTTTCAAGGAAATCATCCTCAAGCTGGAAGAGTCTGGAAAACTTGATCAGGTGCAATGGTGTTGGGGGAGAGAGGAGCCCTCCTCCTGACTCCGAGCCCAGCTAACACAGGCCAGAACATCCCAGTGCTCCAGGAACAGCAGAGGTGAGGATTTGGAGGGGAAAAACAGAGCACACACCAAAGCACGAGTGTGCCAGCCTGCTCTGCTTGCTGCTCTGCAGAGCCCATACTGAACCCCATCCCCTCCATCACAGAGAGGAGCAGACAAATATTTACCCATCCAGCTAAAGAGAATGATTTTACTCAAGAGCTAAAAGCGCTGCCTTGCCAGGGATGTTTATTCTCAAATAAATCCCCTCTCTTCAGTCTCTTCCTTTCTTCAGAGCAGAGCAAGTGTTGCTCTGAGCTGCTCTAACATGCACATAAACAAGCGAGGTTTTCATTGCAGCCCAGTGAGAAGTAGAGCTTATTTTTGCCTATCTGAGCGTTTCCCCTGCTGCCAGGGCACATTTTTCATCTCATTTCATGCAGGTTTTCAGGCTGCTGTTTGTGACACGATAGGGGTAATTTCTGGGGTATAAAGGAAAGACTCTTTGCAGATTTGCTGAAGAAACAAGGTGTGACACGAGCTCAGAGCTCAGCTGTACAACTCAAGGGGTTGGTTTTTGGACCTGTGGGAACAGCTCGAGAAGGATTTGTTTTAGCTGAAAGGGCAAATATTTCAAAGTAGATTTTGAGATAATCATAAAAAACATCCATTCCCCTCTGAAAGTGAAGCGATGATTTAGGTACCACTAAAGGAACATGATACGGAGTTCATTTCTAACTTATCATTTGTTTGGTTGCATTAATTGAGGCTGAGAACAGCCTTCCTGCAGCCTTGCCCCACCAGCTCCCAGCCCTTGGGCATCACTAAAATAACCCCAACTACCTGGATTAGCAAATTATTCTTGCCACAGATTAAAAATACAATAACTAACCCCATGTTTCCATTCTTACAGCTCCTTGAGCACAACCCAGGTATTGCTTAGCCTTCAGAAGTCCCACAGGGATGAGGATTACCAGAATTCCCTTTTCTGCCTGGGGTAGGGCATGTTCCTGAGATGTGTCCTTGTTCCAAGGTCGCTCCCTGGCCCTGTCCTGGGGACACCAGTTGGAGAAAGTAGTTTTTTCCACAAACTGGAGGACAGTTTGCCCAGCTTGGCCCCTGGTGTGCAGCAGGAGCTGGTGGCAACACAGCCCAGCCCAGTTTGTATCCAGAGACTGTCCCTTCCACAGGCAGCAGTTCCACCTAGACAATCGCTCCCATTTGCAAAACCCCCTGTGCTCTCAGACCTTTCACTCCCTACCTCTGGGTACTTAAATCTTCATTACAAGGCAGCAGGATCCAAGCAGAAGGTCCCGTGTCCCTGGGGGAAGGATCAGGGCATGCTCCTGGTGCAAGAGCAGGTTCCTCAGAGGATGCTGAGCTCACAGCTGGTGCAGACACAAACAGGCAGGATTTAGCACCTGGGTGCAGCAGGGCAGAGCTCAGGCCCACAGCAGTAACCTTTGCAGGATCCAGCACCATTGCCAGCTCTCAACATTAAAGGTCTCCTTCATCAAATAGAGAAGCTGCAATGTTATTTCCCATTTTGTCAATATTTACAGGTGAGATGTAAGGAAGAGCCCAGGCTGGTGACTGCTGGGCTGAGGATGAGTGAGGGGAGGTGACAGGCTGGGGACAGACAAAAGGCACTGACAGCAAAGCCCAGCTATAAAATGTTGGGAGCCATCAAATCAGATTGCAGCAAACAGAACAGGAACACCAGGACATACCAGTCACTACCAACAACCCTTGTAAATGTATCCCCCTGCACAAAAAATGAGGAAACAAAGTCCCAAGTCCTCAGGATTAACCTAAAAACAGACACTAAGATGATTATGTAGGAACCAAATTTAATCATGTCCTTTCTTTAAGTACTATAAAGTAAGATTCCAATCCCACTGGCTTCCCAGGGGCATGTTCAGACCCCATAAAGCTCAAGGGAAAATAATGACACATATTTTGACAGATGAATGTCATTGGTTTTTACACTCTGAATGGAAGAGTGAAATTCCTGATTATCCACACAGTCTGTACAGTTAACAGCCACAGAAATGGCTGTATTTGCCTTTTTGTATTTGTCTTTTTAAGTGCAATCTCTTACCTGTTGTCAAACTGTTGAGATGAAGCTTCTAACCCCAAGTTTAGAAGCAGTATATGGATAAAATAGCAGCATCAGCACATGCATAAAAATCAGTCTTAAAATAAAATTAAAAATTAAAGCCTTTAAGAAAAATCAAAAGATCAAGTTGTGAACTTGTGCTCTGTAGCTTTTTAAAAACCCTCCACCAACATTTTCCATCCTAGGAACCTCTCCCACTTTGGGTCATTTTCAGGAAATTAAAGTTTAAAAGCATCAGGTACACAAGAGATGAGTGAAGAGAAGGAAATGAAATAAAATAAAGCCCAAACCTGCCACTCTTTTCGGCTGGAGAACATGGTCCATGGGCACAGGACTGGGTGCAGCTGGTGGGGTGCATTCCCAGCTCTTTGAGAAGAGCAGCCCTGGCAGATGTCCCTGGAGCACTAAGCTGCTCTGTTAGCAGCATATCCCCATGCTCCAGAGCTCTGTGACATTCCCAGGCTCATTGCACATACAGGGAATCTCATGTAACTGCTCTGCTTCACAGCACTGCCCTGACTAAAGCCATGGCTGGGGGCAGGACTGACACTGTGCAAAACTGAGGGATAAGAAGAGAAGGGAAGAAAGAGAAAGAAAGGCATAGGGAGGGACAGTGTTCACTCCAACAGCAAGATCTCATTCTCATTTAACTGATATCCATAGACATTTTGACATCAGCTCCACACCAGGAGCAGGACTCCTGAAGTACACAAGTGCTTTACCTGTGCATTAAATAAAACAGTTGCCCTCTGATACAAAACCTGGCTCCAAAGCCATTTTTCTTCCTGACGCTTGAAGTAGAGAATGCGAAAATGCAAGGAAAAAGTCTCTGGGGGAAAAGTACCCTTGAGACAAACGAAGCCCCATTTCTCGGCCGAGACCCCCGACAGAGCCCCGAGGTGAAGCACAAGCGGAGAGCAAGGCACGCATGGAGGAGCCACGGACACCTTGCCCAGGGAACGCGGCCGCGCTGCGCCAGGGCTCGCTCTGCTCCTCGGCGCTGCCCCAATCCTCCTGCCTGGCTTTCCGGCTCCGTCCCTTCCTGGTGGGTTTTGTCAGGTTCTGTTTGTGCTGCGCAGGCCCCGGGCTGGGTGATGAGGGCGATGTGCTACACGACACCACGATGGGCACGACGGCGGCGGCTCCCCAGCCCGCGGCAGCCGCGCGGCCTCAGGACGCGGCCTCGTCCTCGCACACGTCGGGCAGCTCCGGGTCCCTGGCTGCTTCTCGGCTCCCTTGTGTTCTGCACGGGTGGCAAGGAAAAAAAAAAAGAGACTGTAGGCACAGAGCAAGGCAGGGGGTGTTTTTTCCAACCCAGGTCAGCAATATCAACAGGGAGTAGCGGTGAACCAGTCGGTTGTGCTGGTACCACGTAAACACCTCGGCAGCATCCCAGCATGATGCCCAGCTTGTGCCTGGACACCTGCTTGGCCCCTGCACCCAAAAACTGAGCTCTCCATTTCCCTGAATGCCCTTCTCCACAAGGAGGTATCTAATTCTAGGAGAAAGTCTTGCAGACCAGCAGCATGGTTTCCAAATTATCTAGTTTGCATTTGGAGAGTTCTGGCTTGCCCTCCTTTAATCTGATTTTTTTTATAAAGATCAGAGTAATGGGTTGATCCCACAACTGCTTCTCCAAAGCCTTGCTGTAAATGGCAGTAAAACTAAATTTCTTTAACCAGAACCCAGTTTGTCCTACACAAAAACTGTGTGATTTCAGTTTCTGTGAGTTTGCCTGGTCCCCAAAACAGCAGTCCCCTAAACCTGAGAGCAGCAGCCCTAGAATCTCAGCCAAGGTCACTTACTTGCATGTACACCACGATAACTTCAGCCTTTTCCTCCGACTCCTAACTTCTGATGTTTTCTCATGCAGAAGGCTTGAGCTGTACTGCACTCCAGGGCATCCATGAGGAGCAACACCTCTGCCCAGCCCAGCCACCCCCAGACAGCATGTGCCTGTCACTGTGACTGGATGGAGAAAAGGGGACACCTCCAGGTGCCACCCACAGCAGAAACCCAGCACAGGCAGATGACTTCACCCAAAACACCCATTTCTCCACCATAAAGATATCCACAACACAAAGGAGGCGATCATCTCCAAGCAACTGTGTCTCCCAGGTGTCCAGCCTTGCTCACACCCGTCTGGCTGTATCACAGAATCATGGAATGGTTTGGGTTGGAAGGATCATCTTGTTCCACTCGCTGCCATGGGTAGGGACACCTTCCACCATCCCAGGTTGCTCCAAGCCCTGCCCAACGTGGCCTTGGACACTTCCAGGGATCCAGGGGCAGCCACAGCTCGCTGGGCACCCTGTGCCAGTGCATTCTGTAGAACCTGCATGGACAAGCCAGCTCGGCAGTGGAGTGTCAGTGCTGTTGTGTGTGCCTGGAGCACACAGTGTTTGGGGGATGTGGGCTGGGGGCTCTGGGGGTATTTCCTGGCTGAGAACAACACAAAGTACACACAGGTCTAACTGTGTTTTTGAAGAAACCAGAAATGATCAAAAATCACGTTCCCTTCTCCCTCTGCTTCAGCAAAGCCCTGCAATAAACCTGACCTTGAACCTATGGACCATTTCCCTGCAGGGAAGACTGAGGAACAGCCCTGTCTTCAGTGCCTGTCATCTCCCTCTTCAAATGATTGATCACCTCATTTAGCAGCAGAGGCTCTGTTCTGTGGCAGCTCAGCACAGCCTGGCTCCCTGCCTGGCACATCCTGCTGATACTGCTCCTGTCAGGGGTGTCTTCAATGCTGTCCCACCACTCTGAGCAGCCTCTGCCCCTCCAAACAGCTCCTGTCAGGGTGAGAGGACCCTCATGGTAGCAAACACCAACCAAAAAGCTGGGGCTGCCTGTGGAGCAGCAGAGATCCAGTACCAGAGCTCCATGCCTGCACAGGAGCCAGGCTCGTGTTGTGAGGCCTGAGGCTAGATGGGAATCTCCAGGAAATAACTCTTCATAAGAAATAAGACTCTGTTTCTCTTACATTTCTTAAGCCACAGGGGAGCAAAGGCTGGTCTGTGCAATTACCCAGGAGAGTGCATGGCTGTCACCCACAGCAGCTGTGGGGGGATCACAGCCACTGGGGATTCACACGTATTTCGTGTCCAGCAAGGAATGAGCCTCCCCACACTGCCCTCCCAAGCACAGGAGCACGGGACAGGGACGGTGTGGGACAACCTACACAGCACACACACACACCCACCCCTGGCAAGTGCTTCATTTCTCCACTGAGTCCCCATTCAATGCAATAATCTGCCCTCATGCAGGCTGCTGAAGTCCCTTCCTCCCCATGGAAAGTGCAGCAGCAGGAGGCAGTGGCACCAGCTGTCCCCGCCGGCGCCACGTCAGTCCCCAGCCGCCTCTGCCTGCCTTCCCCTGGCTAATTTTGGAGAGTCTCTGCAAGTCCTTCCTCACTCAGAGCAGGCAACATCCTGGCTCTGGCTCATCCATTTGTCTCGAAGCAATAAACCAGGCCAGGCAGAGTCTCCAGAGTGCTGGAGCTGCTCCCAAAGGTATTTAGAGATGTGTGGTTGTTTCCCATAATCTCAGCTCAGATCTTCCCAGCCTGGCTGGAGGCTGTGTCCTGCCTAACCACTGGATTCTAGGACTTCCCATTGAGGTGTCTGTAAGCAGCTCATCATGGTTTGCATTAATGTTATTTTGTTATTTAACAGAATTAACTGGACCAACACTTCCTAGAAGCGTCTGTGCAAGTGGTTGGACAAGTGACCATGTTTTGATGTAGTCCTGGCTGAGGTGGGGTGGGGTGGTCACTTGGAGCAACCAGTTTTGTTCTGCCCAGAGCCCTCCTAGTGCTGCACCAGATGCAGAAGAACAAGGGAGTGGTGGAGCATCTGGAGCAGAGATGGCTCCAGCCCGATCTTTTGCATAATCACTAAATATTGAACTCAAATTACAAAGCTCAGCCTTTCCCAAGTTCTGTAGCTATTCCTTCTGCAAACGTGGGGCTGAGCACCAGTTCCTGCTAAAACCCAACTGGCTTTTTTCACCCCTCCCTCCCTAAAAGCAGCTGAAACGCCAAAGAATCACAAATAGAAATAATAATAAAAAGCATACATAAACATTAGTGTCACACACACAGAACGACTGCAGTAAAAGTGCTCCTACAGGAAGGAAGGATGCAGCCAAATGCTCTCACTACCACACAAATTACACAGGCTGAGGAGGGGACACAGGTTTCTACAGCACCCAGGGGAAACACAGACATGAAATTACCTTAAAGATGGATGCAAATATACAGATGTGTTTAAGAGGAATCTGTCCCTGAGAGCAAAACAATGAGACAAAGGAAGAAAGTGATCATGAAGACGATGGCAGAAGGTGAAGGAGCTTGTACTTCTGTGCCTATCCAGCCTAGAGTGCAGAGTGGAATGGGGATTGAACATCAGCCACGTTTACCTGAAGGACAGATGAGGACAGGCACTGGTAGCACTGGTACAAACCCACCCCAGCCCCTACCACTGCTGAAAGCTCCAGATGGCTTCCAGCACACTGGTGATGTCCAGCTGTGCTTCTCTGGGCCAAGTCTTTGGCACCTCTGGGCTTTTGTGTCCTGTCAGCCCCTCGTGCAATGGGGCAGAGCCCCAGGAGCACTGGGCCCCTCACTGGAGGGACCTGCTGATGGTGGGTCACTCCAGAGGAAAATCCTGTGCCAGACGTGGTCCAGTGAGGATACCTACCTGCATGTGGGGCATGGCTCTTCCCACAAAACACGCAGTTCTCTCTTTGGGAGAAACTGTTTCTGCTTGGAGACCTGGGCCAGCCACTTTTTTTACCTCCTTTTCCCCCTTGGCTTCCTGGTGCCTATCCTACATGGATAATATGGCCCTAAGGGCAGGGACAGCCCTTTTGGTCTCTTTTTGGGAAGGCTGGAAACAGGGTAGGCTTTTTAAATACCAACTGATCCCCCACAGAGGAGCTGACAACTACATTTCATCAATAGTAATAGCAGCCATAATGGGAAAGTAAATTGGGTCTGTCAAAACACAGCAATTAATTTGATAGGTAGTATTTGCAATAAATGAGAGCAATAAAATGTGGTGAAGCCAGTGCTGACTCAATTAGGAGAAATGTGGAGCAGGCAGAAGAAATGCAGCAAACACTGCTACCAGAAACCCACAACTTAGCTGTGAATGCTGAACTGGGCTTAAAAAATACTCTGGAGCTGGAAAATTAGAAAAAGATTAGTTGATTCTGCAGCTGCCATTATTGATGGGCTTGAACCTGGCCACGGTCTGCAGGATCTGTAAGAATCAGTGAATCACTGCTTCTCCTGGGAGATCTTGCATGAAAGGCAGGGTCCAGTGTCACGTGGCCACTGCCCAGCTGACAGGGTGAGGTGACAGCTGGCAGCCCTCACACCATTCTAGGTGTGCAAAACAAAGACTGCTAAATGGAGCATCTCCATTTTAGCTCCCCTCCACCTGCTGAGTGTGTCTGCACTGAACATCTGTCTTTTAAACTGCTCAGCACTGATAAACAGAGCAATAAATAACAGCCAGGAGAGGATTCGCTTCTTCCAGGTCTAAAGAGTGCTAAAAAAGCTTTCTCTCCTCCCAGTATCAGCTTAAGAACTGTTTCATATCAATGGTGTCCTAATGCTGTCCTCTAAAGGCACCAGGGCTACAGCAGGAAAGCCCTCCTGCCACCACAGAATCTGCACAGAGCATTTCCAGGAACTGAGCCCAGCACGCTGGGTAGGCAATGCAGGCAGAAATTAAAAAGAGATTCAGCCACATGATTTAGTTTCCTCCTCTCCAAATCCCAGAGAGTGAGCCTGAAGGACAGCTCCATTTTAAGAGTCATCAATTAGGCATCAAATACCAGAAAGCTCTGGTAGCAGAGCTCAGCTGCCAGAGGATTTCCTACAGAGTATATCCTCAGAAATGGCACAGATGTAAGATGCTTGAAGCAGCAGTGAGTGGAGCTCTGGCAATTTCACATGCAGCCTAATTAAATAAATTGAATGTGAAACTGGAGTATTCTAATTGCTTTCCTTTTTTCTTCCGTAGAAACACAACAAGTTATTTCCTACCTGCAACTAGAAGGAGATGCAATATTACAAAAGCTGATTTATGTTCCTCTAAAGACACTGCCACGGGGGAGAAGGAGCTCTGTGGAGGAGAGCTTGGGAATATGTGGCTCATTTTTCTCTCAGCTCCTCCTGGGCAGCCACATGTCCAGAGCACAGTGGTGGCTGCAGGCACTGCTTTTCTGGCATGTCCCACTTTTGGGGTCCTCTGTCCAGCTACAGGGGTGATGGACATGCAGAAACTCTGCAGAGCCTTACTACAGCAATATTATCTGCTCCTGCAAGAGCCTAAAAATTTACAGAAATCCAGACTCACTTGAAACTTATTTTAACTAACACAGCTCTATTCAAAACATTGGCACTGATGTTAAACTTTATATATATATTAAGGGTGGTTTTTCCAGGAAACAACCCACTATGAATTAAGAAGTGGATGAGCCTGGTGTCTGCTCTGTTTGCCCCTGTGGAAACAACACTGTCATCAAGAGATAACTCACTGAACAATGAACATCTCCCATTAAGCCACGGTTCACTTGAAATTAATGTCATTAGATCCAACACATCTATTTAATTTTGAAGTTATTTTCACCAGATTCAGTCAGCAAAGCATTTTCCAAAGTTTGAAATAATAATAATCCATATGCCTTAAAAGGAGCATCCCTGCTGTAGTGTTTAATATACAACACCATTTGTTGGAGAGACTTGGCAAGGATCTTTCTTTTAAACAACAGTTTCGAGATGGGCTCCCAAAGCTCCAGTTGTGCATAAAATAATTCAGGATAAAGTCAATTGTTACTGCCAAAAATTGGCACTGGTGGCACGAGACTGAGAAATTAAGCACAGGGATCAGTGCAGCGGAGAATTGGCACATTCACGTTGATTTTGGATATTTCTAAGTGCTCACACAGCTGGACAGAGGCCAGCCCAGCACAGCTGCAGCTACATCCCTGGCCTGGCATGGTTTTGTAAACTAAGGGCACTGGACACAGCAGCACAACAGTGGAAATTACACACTGCTTTAAAAAAATAAACCTTTTAGTCTGTACAAGGAGCCTGAAAACACACAGGGCCAGAATGAGCTGAGACAGGGAAAGATGCTGGTTTGAATGAGCTGAGAAGAATCTGACTAGCAAATTTAAAAAGCAGACAAAAGTGGAGGCTTACAGCTCATCTTGAAGGCCTAAGAATATTTTATAAAGGACAAGCCGTTGATAATGTGGCTGATCAGAAGCTTCACAGCTACCTGAGATCAAATGAACTTTGTTTTTTCCGAGCAGATACAAAAGCACCCAGCTCCAGGCAGGAACCAGCATCAGGCTGTTTTCCCACCGCCTGGGGGAGTTCTCAGGCATCTCAAATGAAGGTAGAAGGGAACAGATCCCTTTTGGAAACAGGCTCAGGGTGACCACCTTGAAATATCAATTCAAGCAGGGTTTGAAAAGAAATCTTGCCTTGCTCCAAGCCACCTGTCTGGGACAGTGGGAAGAATAAAATACATTTCTCTCGAAATTTAGTCGATGTTTCCCCATCTCAGAGCAGTGCAATGCAGTGACCAGGGATGATAGTGAAGATATGGGTAGGGATGTGTGTCCAATTAACAATAACTAATTTGGAAGGCATTGAGCCAAGAGAAACAAATCAGGGCAAATCCCTTGTGCTAAGATGGCAAAGGAGCTGTGACTGCCATGCCCCAGATGTGTCCCACAGCAGCACTCATGAACAGGGAGTTTAAATGTCAAACTGGTGTCTGGCCATGGACACCAAGGCAAAGTCTTCATTAAAGTCTCCAATACACAACTGGGGACCTAGAACATTATCATCCTTAATTGAGCTGAGTCCTTAAATCCCCACACACCTGTGAGAGACAGAGAGACTGCTCTAATTGTGTTGTCAATGGTGCAGTGAGACTCAGCACACTCTCATGGGAGTCTGCTAGAAATAGTACTGGGATTCTGGCTGGAAAATAATCATTTTGGGACAACACAGCTTTGTTGTCAGCCACAGCTTTACAGATCCTGTAAGCTGAGAACTTTATTTATATAAAAATGATTGTCCCAGGTCAGGCTACTGGTCCAGCTGTCATTTACTGGACTGACGGCCCAGTAAATGGCTCTGAAAGGAATCAGTGGCAAAAATGAGGGAGAAAGAGTAAGAACCAAGTAAAGGACAGGAGAATTCTCTCCCCATCCCTGTACACACCATCTTGGTCAAAAACTGTTGATGAATCTATTAGTCATCAAGATCTCTATTCCATTTTTAATCGCAATACAGTAATTTATAACCAACCTCCAAAATATCCCCTTGCAATGTGTTCCACTATTTCAGTATCTGGGAAAAGACTGTGTGAAAAAATACTGTATGTGTTCTCAAGTGAAAAAGCAATTTCAAAGTGTTCTCTTTTGTCTGACCATGGTGTCTCTGCCCAGACTTGGGCCCCAGACCACAGGTCAAATCCCATAATCTCATTTTAAGTTAAAAAAACACAAAAACTGCTCATCTGGTACAATTTCTGTTGTCCATAGAAAGGAGAGAAGAATTAAACCCTCCAATACATATCTATACTAGATCCTAATTAAACATATTTTAGTTCACCAATCTCTAATAGATCTTTGACCACAGCATATTATAAACTAACAGGTGAAAAAACAGACTCAACTTTAGCACCTTACATGTGTTTAGGCCAAACCCATCTTACAGAAAGAACTGAATCTGTAAAAGAGCTTTTTAGGCTGCAGTAATACACTGTATTTCAATCTGAGAGGACTTGAGGTAGATTTTATCTCCAGTGTTTGATGCAGAAGGGAGTTTTGTCTTCAAATGCTACAGGAAAGATTTGCAAACTGCTCCCCCCACCCTCCCTCCCCACACACCTTGGCCCTGCCCGTGCTGCAGAGCCAGGCATGGCTGTAGGTACCTACATCAGCAGGTTCCCTGGAGCAGACATGGATCTCTCCTCCCGCCTCGTCTGGACCTCGAAGGGATTCCCAAAGGAGCGTTTCCTTAGCATGGCCTTCACGAGGATCTTGGAGGAGGAGAACAGAGCAGTGAGAGCAGCAGGACTGACTCCTGGAAGTCAGTTCAAAGCAGCGACAACAGCTTCTTTAATAATTCAGCTGGCGTTTTACAGCGCTACAGCGAAGAGCTGGAAGCAAAAGAACCCACAGAGCAGCTGCTCGACAGAGCCAGGCTGCTGCAGCACTCAGACACAAGAAGTTCACACTGGGTCAAAAGGCCAAGATATCGCGCCAGGAACACACGTGTCCCCTCTCCAAACCTCCTCCACCCGCTGAAGGCTCCAGCACAGCCCCCCGCTCAGAGGATGTGGTGTATGTCACACGTACCACGGCTGGCAGGCTGGGGATGGTCTTCACGGAGTTCTTGACCTCCTCCTCGGTGACCTCCACCACGGAGCAGTGCTCCTCCTCCAGCGGCAGCGGCTCCGCGCCGCCCCTGCTCAGCCACGGGTGCACCTGCACGGGGGACACACAGCTCTGGGCTGGGGCAGACCTGGGGCACAGGGCTCACCTGGGGCAGCTGTCAGTACTGCTCCACTTCCCACTGCCAGAGATGGTTTTAAACCAGCTTGGAAATGGCTGCAGTCTGGCTCAGCGCTGTCGCACCTGCTGCCACCAACCAGCACCACGGCACCCTCTGAATAAACTCTGAAACCCTGAGTTATCTGGAGCGTTTTCATTTTTTCCTCCCGCGTGCAGCAGAGCAAAGCCCCCTTTTCCTGCTGCCTCTCGTGGGATGGTATCTTGGTCGTGAACAGGCACTGCAGACTCGTCCTCTGCCAGCATCCAAGGGCAGTTCCCAAGCACACCAGCCGTCTTTGTGCACAGCCAGGGACAAAGGCCAGCACTCAGCTCTGCTCCTCTACCCACAGGGTCTTACAGTGTGCCTGCAAGAGCTGTCAAGTGAAATCCCATAAACACAGCTCCAAACCTGGCTGTGGCCTCCTGGGCATGGAGGGAAGGGATGTCACAATTTTTTCCTGAAGCTCAACCTTTCTACTGTCCACTTTGGTGGCAATACTGGTGTTGGCCTGGGACAAAGCAAAGCAGAGCTTGCCCTGTAGAGCACGCTGATGGATCTCTCTGGAAATTCTGAGATCCTCCAGCAGGTCTAAAACCTTGGTGAGGGGTGACAGGAGGACAGCAAGCCCATGCAAACCCAGAATGAAACCACAGCCTGTGAAGCATTGTGCTCTGCCAGGTCTGTTCATTCTTCCTAATATTAAACATCTCCCAAATAACAGTGATAGAAAAAAATGTGCTGCCTTGAGGCCACTGGCCACACAAGGACCAGAGGAGGAACACACATCCAGTCCCTGGAACACACATCCAACACTGCCAGCACAGGCTCTGCAGCTAGCAGCTCCCCTGACAATGCTGATTCTCCCAGGGATTCACCGGGATCAGCCAGCTTTTGAGTAATTTTCATTTAAGTAAGTAAACAAGAAAGCTTTTGTCAATATTCCCCAAGCAAGAAGCAGAGATGGAGCTGTGGCTGCAAAATGAGCGCTCTCCCTTTCCGAGGGAGGGTGCCAAAGAGCTCCCAAAACAAACACTGGGAACAGCTCTGCCTCATTAGGAGGTACCAAAGAACATAAAATCAGCTGAGACTAAAAACTCAAATACCAAGATCCAATTTACCTTTATTTCAGGGACTGTTATCCTCGTTTCTGGATTTTTATCGAGCATGCGCAGTATCAGTTCCTTGAGATCATCACTTATCTGTGCTCTGAGTGAAGAAAACAGCAGCACACAGTTAACAAGGGAATTGTAAGTGCAGCAATGCACAGTTCTTACTGCAGTTACTTGGTAGAGAATCTGCTCCTCTCAGGAGATATTTTCTCTGCAAACCTGGTTTGAAAAAGGAAGGCACCACAATCAGTGCTCCAGGGCTTGGTTATCCTGTTCTGCCCGCTAACACAACAGCACACGCTCAAAATGCAGGATGAGGGATCAAGTGAATGGGTCTAAGGACATTTTTAAAGACAGCACACCATAGGGGAATTTCTGAGGGGAGATTCTGGAAGAACAAAGTGTTCCTGAGAGCAGAACTGGAGTTGAACTCTGTGAATCAGGAGGGGCACAGCTTGATTTGCTGAACCTCCATCATGAGCAACTGTATGCTGGATGAAACACCCCCGTCTGACATTGAAATTCCCAGCTAAGCTTCCAGGTTGTGTTATTTAAATTGCTTCCAGAACACTGATTGCAGACAGCCTGTAGCTTGGTATTCCCTACCTGCAAAGCTCAGCCTTGGGGTAAAAGGAGGGAACGAACAAATGCAAATAAGAGAAATACATCTAATTTTTTAACACTATTTCCAAGATCTAAATGTGAGAGTACCTGAACCCAGAAGCCGCTCTATTGACATGGAGCCCTTGGTCCTGCAGCCCAAAGGCTGCAATAACTCCTGTGGTTAATGATGCAGGAGATGCCTTTAAAACACACTAAATATGGATGACCAAAGTGCTACTGCAGTAAAATGCCAGCATGTGACTGAATTGTATCAGGCAGTTGAAAGTCTGTGTCACAAATGACTCTTGAAGAACTGTGTTTCTTCACGGAGATGGAACTTAGCAGCATAAAATGTCACTCCCTGGGAAGGCTGGATTTGAGACTGAAAACAGGGGTGAGCAGCAGGTGCTGTGCCCACCTCCTCTGCACCCCCCTCCTCAAGCAGAGAAGGGAATAAACTATCACAAACCAAAATGAAAACCACATCACAGCAAGGGATATTTCAGTCTGATGAAAACAGAGCTGCTGTTTAATAATTCATGAATTTTATTTGGACTTTGGCTATGAGATCTTTACAAACAACCACAAGGAAATGCTGCTTGTTCAGAGGCAGAAAGGGGGTTCAGTTTGAAGTCTAAACACTTAGAGTTGCATCAAGGGTCTGCTGTACACAGGCAATACAGCGCAGACAAGGGGAACAACAGGATGAATCCTCAGAGACGTGGGTGACAATTTCAGTGGGAATGGAAAGAACGGTGCTGCTCTTGAGATGAGCTCCAGAGGAACAGCCATGGGCAGTGACAGTGCATTTAGCAGGTCAGAATAAACAGATTCCTCCCAGACACCACACTGATGCAGGTGAGACGACATTTTAAACATACTTAATGTGAGTTCTGTGCCAAGGTGTCAACAGCTTTACTTAAAATACAATAAATACAATATATAATCTCTCCTATTTCTGGGCACCAGATTGATTTCTATGCAACACAGGATTAAAGTTATGCGGAAAAGCCCCATAAACAGGATCACCAAGTGTCAGGTGGGTTATGGCCAGGTAACAGATCACATCACCCTGCCTCTGGTTCCCCTTCTCTCCAGCCTGCATAGTGTGAACACTGTGCCTGGTGGCATTTTTCATTTGGAAAGCCTGCGCTGTCTGGGATTTCTCACAGCCATAGTGCTGTAAGAGCTCTCAGGAAAATGCCAAGCACAGAGCTCAGCATCCACTCAGGAGGGCTGCCAGCACCACGGATCACTTTACAGGGTGCCCGCAGGTCAGGGACCATTGTCCTGGGCTTCACCAGGAGAGACTAGGCAGAGCTTCTGACTCTACCAACACACATTTGAACAGAAACTTCAGCTTGCTTTCCAGTCATGCCAGGATCCTCAGGGTGTGAGCTAAGCCCTTTTACCTTGTGTCATGCCAAGGACTCAGTGACATGAATGACAACTCCGGTGCCATAAATATTTATCCTGGCGTCTCTAAGGGAAGGGACAGGATGGTGACGCCGGTACAGTGAGATCCATCTGTCCTAAAGGTTGTCAGGAAACAGGCAGTGAGTTTCCATGGGCTGTCTGCAAACAGGAATGTGTCTTTTGTAGCCATGGTGAAATAAATTAAAACCAAAATACTCCTCACTATAGAGAGGTGCTAGTTCTGTGGGAGGTCAGGGTGGATTCACTCCAGTGAATTCCATGTCTCTGTTGCTGCCTCTAACAAATAGATGTGGTTTGGACAGCTGTCAACACCCAGTAACCCTCAGCTCCTCCAGCAACCTAATCAGGGGTGCAGCTCTTTTTAGACTGGGAGAACAGGTCACTGAGGAATCCACATAAATCACGCAGCCCAATTATCACTGAAGGAAATGTCTGAATGAAGGAAAGGATCTCAGCACAACCCAGTTAGCCCATTAAATGTTAATAACTTACTGCAGAGGCAGATGGGAACAGTCACTTGTAAGCTGACTGCTAATCCAAATACATGGTGGCTGAGGGAGGGGTGGGAGTTTTGCCAGCCCTGAGCAAGGGAGAGAACTGCCAGGGGAACATAAACAGGTTTGGGGTTTTTTTTGGCTGCAGTGCTGTCAAGACAAAGTCCTGTTCCAGCTGCAGGTGAGGACAGAGCAGTGGAGCATGACCAGCCTTTGTGCTCCTAAAGCCCCAAGCCTGGTCATCTGGCCCTGCCAGAACTGCTCCTTACCCACGCTGGGGTCTGCGTGTGCCATCTAACAAGTGGCCTGACCCCCAGGTCCTTGGACCTCCAGAGTCCTGAGTGGGCTCCAGCTGGGCAGAGGTGGCTGAGCTGTCTGCAGTGACTGTGTCTCCTCATCAATGCAGGGGTAATTAGTGCAGCCCGTGGAGCCAGGGCTCATTCAGCCCAACTGAGATCGATGTCTACAAGAGGGTATCCTGAGTATCCTTCGCTTTCTGTGGAATCAGAAGGAAGTCTGGGACTGCCAAGGTAGAGCCCCAGCCCTCTACTGTAATGTGAAAATTCAGTGAGCATCTCACAAAAAACTCTTGCCTTGCCATAGATGTTGGATACATGCACACACCACAGGCTGCCTGACATCCCTGCCCTCCTCTCTAATACCACATGTGCCTTTCATTAGAGTTTTAATGTCTTTGTGCTTGCTTCAAATCAAGTCATTTTATCTATACATTTTTATTAAAATGAGCAATTAGGTCAAGAATTCTTTGCCTGACTACTCTGTGGATTTGGGAAGGAAAGCAAAGAGTCCAGTTATGGCTACTTCATCTGACAGGAACCAGGGGAAACAAGTTCTTCACCAACAGGAAGCCACCAAAGGCCTGAAGCTGGAGGAATTGCTGAGGAGTGGCCAACACTTGAAGCTACAGGAATGGTGACCATGGAGCCAGCATGGCTGAGCACACAGGGAGTGTCATCACTTCCTGCCAGGCTCTCTGACAACACCACAAACACTTGTCACTTCAACAGTGAACTTCCACTGCTCAGATGAGTGAGTGGCCTTGGCTTGTCCCCTGCCCTGCTGAGCACACACTGTGGCCACAGCTGGCCTTCCCACCTGACCATCCCACACTGCCACTGTGCCCCACGGGGGCTTCCTGCACTGACCAAAGCAGGGTGGGAGCAGCCCCTCAATAGCACATAGGTAAATTGATTCCTGTTTCTTTCATAACTGGCCCCTCTCTGCCAGTGCAAAAGACAAACTCATGTTTTCCTGGGGTGTGCTGGAAGAGTGGGATTTGCTGAGCTGTGGTTGCACATCTCAGGACAAGCATCCTTCCATCAGACAGCTCCCCTGGCTCCAAGGGAAGTCCACAGGAGAGGGATGTGTTTACGTAGACCAAGACCGAGGTTAATCACCACACTGCTTTTGAAAATGCATACATTGAATCCTTCTGGTGGCTGCTGCATTGGGAGAAACAAAACTCTAACCAAACCATGCATCCAGCATCTCCAGAGTCACGTAGGTGGGGCAGAACTTCCTAGATCCTGGAATCCCTTCACTTCCAAAGATTTCAAGAGCCATTTTCTTTAGTCCCTGTCTGCACAGCAAGGACAGAGGAAGAGCAGAGGCACTTTTAGCACCTCAACAACATCCCCAGCACAAAAACCACATGAAGGACCCAGGAGAACACAGAACACCTCACTCACTCGTGTCTGTCCCTCTGTGGTATTCCACTGGCATTTGTGCCACACAGAGAATAATGCTGAAAACTGAACTTTATTCTACAGTAGCAGAGTAAAGTTTACTCACTCTTCTGGGAACTCCACAGGCTTGGTCTTGATCCTGTTATGAAGACCCAGAATATATTCATCTATAAAAGGGCACTGTAAAACAAACAAGAGATTTTCCATTTGTCCAAGATCCTGGCATCACTCAGGTATTTGTCATTCTTGTAACACAAGTACAACCTCTGCACTCCCTAGATTTCACATAGACATGAAAATAAATTAAATCTCCCCACACACAATAAATCAATTCATTTGTTATTAAAAAAAAAATTCAGAAGAACAGCAGAGAGATCTAGAGAATACATAACTGGACTGGAATACTCTCCTTCATGCAGCCTGCCAGGTGACCATGAACTGCCTCTTGGACCTTCCCTGGCCACTTCTTGCCCCAGAGCTGGATGCCTGGTGCCTGTGTGGTGGGATCTGCAGTGCTCTGTGCTTGGACAGAGGTTCAGGTAACATTCCTGCCCAGAGACTGCCCACACCTGCTGTACTGCTCATCCTGGGAGAACAGGGGTGGGACATGGGGGCTCTAGCAACAGGGGAGGGAAAAGCCCTGACAGGACATGGAGTGTGCAGAAGGCAGCACTGAAGAGCTGCCTCTGCCAGATTGGACCCCCCATCAGTCCTAACTCAGCTTTGGCAGACAGAGCTTTCTGTAATCTGATTTGCTAAAGTGCTGCAGCAGTTTGGGATCAATCCTACACCTTTCTCTGTGCTCTGGCTCATTTCTAAATGCAGGCAATGTGGATAAACCCCCCACAAACTGCTGGTGGTGCTGCTGATGCTGCCCTGGGTTTGTAGCATGAACAACAGCTCTGCATTCAGGGACCAACGCTGGAAATGATCCTTTCCACAGATCACAGCATCAGCCCCTTCTGATCTGCAGGGGGATTTGTGAGCTTGCAGGACGTAGGTCTTTGTCTTCAATATTTGCCTTTATTTGGAAAGGAGTGAGTGAAAAGCCAGGCAGACAGTGCAGTGCAGGGCTCCAGCAGCTGAAAGGCAGCTTACCTTCCCGTAAACAAAGCAGTACAGGGTGATTCCCATGGCCCACACATCCAGTGCCTGAAAGAGAGCACAAACAGCAGTAAAGGAGAGACAACACAGATGATCCGACAGAGCTGGATTTTCCCACCCATTCAGAAAACACTATTTGTATGGATTTAACATTTTCTATGTCACTTTGAGGTTGGGCTCCTAAGGGCACCTGTTGCACACCTGAGGAATGAAGGCTGTGCTGGGCCAGGCATTGCTCCCTTGCCCTGCTGTGACCAGCAAGCAGCCTCTTCTTACAGGAAATGACACCATTCAGGGCTGAACCTCAAAAGTTTTCCAGACAAAAATATCCCCATCAGACCCTATCCCTACCCTCAGCAGTGCCTCTCACTTTCAGGGAATTAAGATATGACCTTGGTGCTCCTGCCCCCTGTGCCTCATGATTATTTTGGAAGGGAATCTAAGGCTTCCTCTTCTCTCTTTGGGCAGGGAAAGGGCTCTAGCATGGCTTCTGCCTAGGCAAGGATCCACCACAAAGTGTCTGCCCACTGCACAGAACAACCAATGTGAGTTTTGCCTGGACCGGACAGAATTAGAGCTTCAGTTTTACTAAATGACAGCCCTAATTTGCACCACGGTCAGGATGCAGGGGTGGCACTGCTCTTTGTGTCATGCCTGGGGGTCCCAGGAGACAGCTGTGAGCAAAGACCTACCTTTCCACTGAAACTTTTGCCAGTCTGTGAGATGGCCTCCGGTGCCATGAAGGCTGGTGTCCCTGCCGTGCTGGAAAGCTGGGCATCATTCCCTTCAAACTGATTGCTGACACCAAAATCAGCGATTTTGACATGGCCATCATCTCCTAAGAGCAAGTTGGAAGGCTTGATGTCCCGATGGATGATCTTCTGGTAGTGCACTGAAAAACACCCAAAAACAGGAGCATGCTCTGCCATGGCAGCCAATACACCCAGGGGAAACCTTTCCAGGAGGGTGAAAATCAAGGTACAAGCTCAGGCACACTCCCAGCTGCTGCTGGAGATGGAATGTAATGGAGCAGAAGGGCCATTTCCTTTTAGGTACCTCACTGGGACACAATTCTGAGAAACACATCTAGGAATTGTGCAAAGAACAGACACGAACTCAGGGAAAGCTCAACTAGTGGGAATAAGCAATGCTGCTGTAGAGGGAAAACACTCAAATCCTGCAGATTTGCTTGGCCTCATCAGACCAGCTGATGGGCTGGGCCACCTGCTGTATTAAAGGTTTATGGGACCCAAATAAAGAGGTTCACTTTTAGTTTATTTATTTTGAAACTGCAGTGCTGTGAAGCTCATCAAAAGGGGCAGAACCACAGGTAGAATGAAGCAGGTGACAAGCAGCTGAGTGCCAAGTTCAGCCAACAGCTCAGAAATCAGTGGGCATTTCCAGCTCAAAAGATGGAATAATGGAACTCCAAGCTTGGAGCAACCACCAGTGCCAGCACCCCACAGAGGCACGCTTTATATAGCCAAGCTTCTCAATGGAGCCCACAAATAGAGAAACAATCTCAATTTGCTTTGCATCCCCCCAAAACCCCACCCTGGCACAAAGCTCCCAGCCATTCCCACCCCTCTGCACCCAGAGCTGTGGCCAAACCTGGCCCTTCACTCCACGAGGCTTCAGCAAAGGCTCCAGCTCTGTCTCAGCTCCATCAGGCCAACCGTGAGCACCAGCTAAAGTGCTTGTACATCAAACATGAAACAAACCCTTGCAAAGAGTTTGGAGGCTGAGATGCAGTGAAAACAACAAAAAACACCCCTCTTGTGCAGTATTGCAGTTGAAAGACATTTCCAGGCCACTGAGTGAAGCAGGAAGTTGTAGGAAAGTGGCTGATTTCTCAGGAACTTGGAGAACTTGAGAAACAAAAAACCCACCAACTTCCAGAACATGAAATGACCCCAAAAGCAGAACTGCAGAAAAACCAGGAGACTTTACAGAAGGAGAAGGAGGAAACCCTCTAATCCTGCCCTCCCCAGAGGACCAGGACCCCCTGGCTTCCATCCTCCCCTGGCTCCAACCACTGTTTTCACATCTCCTTCCTGCAAATAGAGCATGTTTGTTTTTATACCTCCCCATGAGCACTTTTCATATCTCCTAGGAAATACACATTGGGTGGAGGAAAATACTGGTCTAACCCTTTCCTGCTTTACAAACCTGGACCAACACACTGTCACAAAGGCAGCCTGCCCTATGGAGCGTCCCAGTTTGTGCTTTAGGACCAAAAATGAACAAACTTCATTTAACTTTCTGCTCTTTTCAAGCCAACTTTCCAGCAGGCTACACTTGGGGAGCAGAAGTCACACTCACAGATACTCTTTCTGCAAGGCCCTCTCCTCAGTTTGAAGCACAGTTGGGGGATGCTGTTCTTGGCACATGAAAGAGCTGCTCTGGAGATCCAGCAGACAAAAACTTGCTGGAGAGCACCAGTACTTACATCTTTTTCCAGATGTGCAGCAACTGCGTGGCCAGGCTGTGATGGGAGGCAGTTAATGCTGTAACAGCCTGCCTAGACAGTCAGGATAAACACCGAAACCCTGCAACAACAGTAATTAGGAGGAGACATCTGCTCAGCAGCAGAGCTGGTGGCAAGCTGACTTTTCATTATGGTAATATAGGGAGAGAAAATATGAGTGAGGGGGGAGTGAAGTTTTCCTTCAAGAAATGATGAGCTGCCTTTCAGGCAGGTGTCTGGTGTCATGCCTGATACCACAGGGCTAAGATTCCCAAAGCCTCTAAAAAAAGCCCAAAACAAACATGGACCATTATGGGTATGTACCTGGAGCTTGGTCTGTGAAAATTAAGGCAAGCAAGTACTCCAGGCTTTTTATTATTCTTCCTTACAGGAAAGTAAAAAAACACAAACAAATAAAACCACAAATCATTTTCTCTATCATATAACCGTGTATTTTGTAAAATACATTCCCTGCCTCTGCACCATCGAATGGAAGTTGAGGAACACTGTGGGCAGTTTTCCAGCTGCTCTGTGTTTCCTCAGTGCCCATCTGTGCTGGTCCCCAGCAGGTCTGGACACTGCTGACTGCTGGGCACAGAAACAAAGAACAAAGAATTTCGAAACCCAACCTTTGCAAAAATCAAAGCCATCAAACAATGGTTCACTTGGCCAATGAATATTTTGAGTTTCCAGAGCACAACATCCCCGTGCGCTGGGGACAGTGACAGTCTGACCTCAAGTGCTCAGAGGAGAAACTCAGCACAAGTGCCTGCAGGGCCAAGGACTCCAGGAGTGAGGCTGGCCTGTGGAATGCCACATCCCAGGTGTTTTGGAACACCTGGCATCCATTTAAAATAACAGCAGACTGGGATGGGAAGGGGGCAGGTGCAGAGGGGAGGTGAGCGGGCAGGGCCGGAGCAGCGGTGCTGGGAGCAGTGTCCCACCCACACACGCTGCTGCTGGGAGTGACAGCAACCAAAGGCTCCTGCCAGCTGCTGAAAGGACTTCTGCTACCTGCAAACCCCCTTCCCCATCCAGCTGGCCTGTGCAGAGGCAATAGCCATGAAGGGAGAAGGACAGGGGGCAGGGGACTGAGCGCCAGCTGGTGTAAATGAACATCACAGCCCTAAAAACTGAAAGAGCAAGTGCTCACATCTGTCAAGAAATTATTTGGTGTGGAGCTGCTAATCTGATGAAGGCAACCTGAAATCCCTTTTCTGCTCTGAAGAAACACAACTTCAAGTCCCAGCCTGCCAGCTGCTGTGGGCATCCTCCTCTGCACAGCTTTCCAAAATTGGCTTTGGGATCCAAAATGCACAGGCTTATCCTCTCCTGTGCTGTGCCTCGCCACAGTTCAGCACAATGCAGAGTAAAATACTCCCCCCAAATCGTTCCCAAGGATGCTTGTAGGCAACAGACAAAAGCTGGCTTGTTTGGGAGCTGCAGGAAGGAAGCAGGACAGCTCACCTGCAGGACACCAACACAACTAAGCTTGGAAAAACTTACTCAGGCGCCAGCTTCTGCTGCCAGCCCAGACCTCTTGCAGATACACATTGCAGGGAGAAAGGCAGAGACCAATTAACTCAGCAAGACTGGCCAAAGGCTGTCTGGATGTGCCTGCAGAGACACACATCACTGCCACATGCTGCCAAAGGAGCCCGGGGACAGAGCTGTCCTGGGGGAAAGGTGCTGGTTAAACCAGCATGATCTGCATTTCCAGCACGGCACACAGAGGAAATGATGGTGTTATCCCTGCAGAACTCCAGAGGGAGAGCTGAGCATCTCGGAAATAAAATTAGCCTACTGCTAATGACACCCTCCAGACTGTTAATGACTGTACAGAAGGGACAAGGAGCACAAGACCCACCCCAGGGGGAGCAGGGGACAGCCACAGTGAGTCTGACACAATCACCAGCACAAATTAACCCTCTCACTTCACCATCCTGAAGCATTTGGGAGCAAGATTCATCCTCTGTAGATTTAAGAGCAGCAGGTAGGAAAGGCACTCTCGTTATGATTAGTTCACTGGAAGCCAGGACTAGAGGTCCCAGAAAAAAAACACTTGTCCTGTCCTCGGAATGAAGGACACATTGTGACACAAAGAGGAGCAGGGCTGCATCAGGCTCAGCAGAGAAGGAAAAGCACTTTCAACATGTAAATAAGACCCCTAAATGTGCTTTAAACAAACATAACCAAAATAATGACCTGTATTGCTGCACTTAAACGTGCTCCACGAGGGTCTGGGGATTATTCTTCTTTTAGACCAACTCGTGACCTCCCCTTAGTTCCCATCACGGGCAACTGGGACCCCTAAGCTGAATCCATGCCTTTGAGAGAACTCCCAGCTACTCTGTGTCCTGCTCAAAGAGCAAGGCTCTGGGTTTTTTGCTTGAGACAGTACAGAAAGAGCCACAAAGCAGGCAGAGCCTGCCCTCAGACCCAGCCTAGCCACAGGGACATGGCTGCTGGATGCAGGAAGCCTTGGGAAGGACCATCCCATCTCATTAGTGCTGCCCTTCAGGCCATGTACAAGGCCACACCAACACCTGAAGAACACTCATTCCCATGCAAATACACTTGCCTGCACCTCTCCCCAGGTTAAAATCGATGCTGAGCTGCCTAAGCAGAGCACTTTGCTGAAGCTGCTTTGGCAAATGGACAAAATGGCTCCACATGTTGCTTTTACTTGGAAAGGGTTTTGCTCCTAAAGCAGGGGTCAGCAGCTCACCAGAATGACTTCCCTGGGCTCCAAAACACCCTGCACTTTCTGTGATGACAGACCTGATGCAGAGCATAGATTTCTTCATAATGAAAATGAAACCACCTAAGATACCACAGAGCCCTTAGGACAAAGTCTGATTATGCAGCGCTCTGTTAAATTTGGATTTATTAGACCCATTCTTCACTTCAGGGGAAAGGTAACACTATTTCAGGCCTGTTTGCATCTGGATAACAATCCAATGGATTCCTAGAGCATCATCCAGGAAAAGATCTCAAATGTGTTAGAAATACTTATTTGTCAATCCTCACAGCCACCCCACGAACAACGCAGGCAGGGCAGGTGAGTGCCTGTGTACTACATTTTATCACAACTTGTGTTAGCAAGCCTGACCAGAGATATCTGAAGTTGGATTTAGTCAAGCCCTAGATCTCCAGGCTGCTCAGAAACAAGGAAATGATGCCTGCAAGTCTGGTCTGCCTCCTGAAGTTGGGCATGGAGCACTATTGCCTAAGAACAGACTGCTGAAGGCTGGTGCTGTGGAGATACAACCTCAAAGGAGGATCCAGAGCTCTCAGGGTGTGAGCAATCCTTGGGAAAGGTCCATCTGTCTCTGTCCCTCTTGATTTCAGACAGAGCTCTAGCAGGCATGCTGCACCTACTGCAGCTGGCACAAACCTGCACTTGGGTGTTCAAATTCAAGCCCATATGAAACAACTGCCTAATATAAAAGGTCTCCCTGAAAATCTGGCTTTTTAGGGCTTTTTTGTTTGTTTCTTCACTACAATGTGTTTGAACTGAGTTGGTAATAGCAGCCAGCTGTGGTCCAGTAGATGGAGCTGGAGAAAAGGGCGGATTTTGGGGAAGTTTTCTGCTGCTGGGCCAGCTGGTTCCTATCTGTACACTCCTATCTGGGTCTCCACAGTTCTGCCATTGCCTCCCTGCTCCATCACTGCTCCTTAGCAAAGCCCTGCTGAGCACATCATTCCTTCCTGCTCAGTCCCTCAGCTGCCCTCGGTGGGACAAATCAGCCATTTCACAAACACTCCTCATTTCTAGATCTCACAGGCTATTCCAGGACTAAACAGGCTTTCCCTTTCACTCAGAGGCAAATGCCTGGGAACCCTCTGCCAATAAATCCACTAACAGGGAGTGAAGACCTAGAGGGGGCAGGGATAGAAATGCCTGAAAGAGATGCTGTTCCTTAGTCCTTTTAGAAAAGGTGCTTTTCACTGCATTCCCCTCTGGAAACCTTGGAGCTCCAGGAGGTTAACACAAACTTGCTAAAAGCTCATTTAAAAATTATACATATAAAACTTTGCAGTGCACTGACACATCCTGCTATTTACTGAGGCCAGTGCTGATTTCTGCTCGTTTAAAACCAGAATCCCATTCCCATTCAAGGGCAAAAGCAATCCATACGGTGCTACTGCAGAGTCTGCTTAGTATTACTCTCACAACGCCTCTGTAGCAATGAAATTATTTAACACCCTCCCAAGGAAACTGCTGCACCACCATCCAGAGCTCAAAACAGAGGGCTACTCATCCACAGTGCTTTGCTGAGGAAGGGCTGGAGGACAGGGATGCCGTGGGCTGTGCGAGGGGAACATCCCCACCCCATGCTCCGCTCACTGCAGGGGCAGCAGGAGGAGCCCAGCTGGGGTGTTGTCAGCTCTCTCCACTGTTTCACTGCTCTCTTGCTGCACCCATTAAGCCTCTGCCACGTGGAGAAGCTGCTTAAGCCCAAGTTTTGCAAAGGGGGTCCCACACCCTCAGCACTACCCGGCCCTTTGGAACAGCTCAGCTTCCCTCCGTGCTCCATCTTCAGCACTGGCACCGTGCTCCTGGCAGAAGCTGTGCTGTGCACACTGCAGCAGGAAACAACGGGGAAGAGAGACAGGTAACCTGGTCAAAGGCTGTCCTTCTGCACCTGTCCTCCAGCCCACAGCCTCATCACCAGCCACAGGGGACGTGCAGAGCTCCCTGCCACGGCTACACACACGCGCCGGTGTCCAAGGGAGCACAGGGAATGAGAGGAGCAGGGCACAACAAGCAGCAGGTACTGACAAAACAACCTGCACAGGCTGTGCCAGGGGCTGCTTCTAACCCTGAGGAGACACAGCACTGCACCAAAGAACAACAAACATCAAACTGCCTGATTTTTCTTAAGAGGCTCCAGCACATCTCTCTGATCTGCTCCATCAGCTAATTACTCTCACTCTTGTACAGAGTCCTTATCGATTAGTATCAGCAACACTTGCAGCTCATGAAAGGGTTTTTTGTTTGGTTTTTATCAGCTAAGGAGAGCTTGTCTGCATGTGATAAAACACAAGCCAGCCTCTCTTTTCCTGGTGGTGTAATTTATAACATCCAGAACCTTGCAGCTGTAGCTCTCACCTCAACATGCTCCATTTGAGGAGCTCCAAACTTGTACAGGCAAGAGGCAGGAGCAGAGAAGAGGCAGGTCCCCATTTCCCTCATGGGAACAAGCAGCTTGCTGGGAATCACAGTAGAGCATGCAGTAGCTCCACCACAGACTCGTACCCCAGCTCTGCTGACCCACACCAACCTGAGGAACTCACCTCTGCCAAGAGCCAAACCAGATCAAACCATCCACACCATCGGTGCTTTAGTGCACCCACCCTGGTCTTACCCTGCACCAGATATTCCTCAGAAGACACAAGCCTGTGTTGGCTCAGTTGCTGGTTTATTTGCTTAAATTTCCTTTTAAGATAATGGAAATTATACTCACATATTGATGACCAAGTAGATTAAGTCTTACCTCAGAAAAGCCAGCTTTGAAAAGTCAGACCCTTTGTTAAGGCTCCAGGCTCAGCGTGCAGGGCCCTGGGTCACTGCAGTTCCCACTGCAGAGAGCTGCTGCTGGAAAGGTAATTTCCCAATGGCTTTAGCTGCATGTCATTACCCTCCCTTCAACCCCATAGCTCAGAGGAGACAAGATTTCTCTGCAGAGGGGAGACCAAAACTGCCTCCCCTCTTAGACACAGTCGCGGGAGGACAATTGCGGACTTTTACAGAGAACGCAGGAAATAAGGTTTTTTCTTCTTCAGCCACGCTGACAGAAAGTGTTTTAGCTTCTCGTGACTTGAATACTGAGCTTGCAGCTCTGCAGCAGCAGGGACAGTCACTGTGCTTCATCTGGACTGTGCAAGTCAGCAGGGTTTTCCCCTGGGTCACGCTTGCATGTGTGCTCTGCACTAAGTGTCTGCTCCTGGCCAGTGTCACAGCCAGGCTCCTGCTTTGACAGCCCTTTCCCCTGCTTATTCCTTACTCAGGCTCTTACTAAATGAAGATACTCGTGTCCTAGTCCTAAAATCAAACTGGGGCACCTGCCTGGCATATCCCTCGTGTCTTTTGATGAAGGATGATGACTGTTTCCTATCCAGCACACCCATTTCTGCTGAGTATCTCTAGGAAAGCAAAGTTTGCCTTACTAGAAGGGAGATTGAAGTTTAAATAACCCCAGCCAAGCACTACTAGAGGGGAGTTACAAGTGGAAAGGGAGCCAATTGCACGTATCCCTAATTCACAGAGATGCTTAAGCACATGCTTTAGTTAATGACACAAATAATCCAGCAAACTTTCCCATCCAAAGCACTTGAGCACATCCAGAATTACCACTTCAGTGGTACTTACACAGAGGCCAGCCTGCCTCCCCAGTTCCTGAGGGGGTGTACAGAGTCAGCAGTACTGCAAAAGTCTTGAAAGTGGGAGCAAAATCACTTTCCTTTGCAGGGCCCATTTCACCAGGAACCCAACAGAAGTTTGCACGTGCTCAAACAACTCCTGACAGCCCACACCACAGAGCCCAAGTCTAAGACAGGTGCACTAAAACAGAACACATGAATCAGTGATATCACCACTCAAAATACATCCCCAGCACTGCAGGGGCCAGAGGAAGGGAGCAGTGGGCAGATCTCCCTGACTCTCACACCTTGAACCTGTTTCTCCACTGCTCAGTGAACAAGGCTGGGACTGTGCTCGTATCAAAGTGCACTCCTGGTATTAAACACACTAAACCCAGAAACCCAGCCAAAAGCAGGTGACAGCACCGTGCCATTGCCTGCATCAGGGATCTCCAGGGCTCTATCCCTGCCTCCCAGCATGCCTAAGCCAGGCTTCCCACCCAGCTCTCATCGCCTGGATCATTGCCTCCCTCCAAATCTCCCCCCTCTTGTAGGAGGCCTCCACCCCGGGCAAACTCCATGAAAAACCAGTGAGTCCAGCCCCCACAGACACACAGTGGTCACGGACCACGTGCCACCACCAGTGATTTAAAAGGTCAGCCCATGTCTCCCACCACTTTGGCTCCTGCAGCCCCCTCCTGCTCACCATTAACACCTTTCAGGCTCCAACAGGAATCCAGTTTGCAACTTCTAACCTAATAAAATCCAACCAGCAATGATGCATTTGCTGCTGTGATGACTGTGAGCTTCAAGCAGCTGCATGGTATTGAGCCTCCCAAATTACACAACAATTATGGATGCTTACATTAAAATTACCTTGCAATCTCTGGATTGCCTGGCAACACTTTTCCTTCAGCATGCACAAACGGTGTACTTTTCCTCTTAATTATATAATAATCGCCATGCATTTACCCAGCAGTTCAGAGAGAACACCATTTTTAACTTTCATTTGCTAATAAAACAAATGGTTACTCAATGGCCCAAAATAAAGCATCCTATTGTTCCTGTTGCTGGGAGTGCTTGGGCATCCTGCAATTTATTGTTGAATTTCACTCCCTCTGCCTAAGATTACCCACATTTTACTGGGTTTTTTTTCCTATCTACTAAACTCAAAGTTTCCTCTGAGCAGGAACTGTTCCTGCAGAGCATCCAGCACAGCAGAGCTTGCATCTCCCAGCTGAGGCACACAGGCTCTGCTGCAACCTGAATGCTAATGGGAATACAAAAAGCTGCATCTTTACCCTTTGAGCTCTACTCAAAGACAATCTTGAGATTCCCATTCATATATTCACTTCTACCAACTTTCTGGGGTGACCTGACTAATTTTGACAGCACCTGGAAGCTTCTGGACTGTCAGACTTGCAAACACTGATTTTATTCCCCGCTGGTTTTAGACAAAAAGTGAGGTTGTGCTGCATTTCAATGTGGAGAGGGACTGAGACCCTACAAACCATGTTCTTCTGCCTCAGCAAGACCCATCATGCTCAGAGACTTGCTCTCTCTTGATGGTTGAAGCCAGGTGAGTAATTCCTTCTGGTTTAAACTGCCTACCTGATTATTTTGTTTGCTATCCCTTAGTTATTGTGTTTTTAAAGACAGAAAAGATTCATTTCCTGTTCAGCACTTCCCTGACACTTAGGATTTTATAAGCCTCTGCCATAGCACCCGTTCCCAAGATAATTTTCCTGTCTTAAGAGCTTTGGTCATATCTCTGTACATCAGATATTCCAGGACCATCCTGATCACTCCTCTTGGGCCTCAGCTCTAGGGAGCTGTTTCTAAGACAGGCTGAGCCAAGTTGCACATAATATTCAGGATACTCCTTGTCTGTACCTAAGAGCTCTACTTAGAGATCCAAATAACTGCATAACAACATTTTCTACTTTCTTCTTTCTTTCATTTCAAATAATTCCCCAAATCTTGTCAGCCTTGTTGAATGTCACTAAGTAATGGGCTGGCATTTTCAAGAGAACTATCCAGAACAGAGCCTGAGTGAGAAGAGATAATTTAGAGCCCGCCACATTGTATGTATTCTCAGCATTGTTTCTCCCCATCATGCATTACGCTGCAGTCAGCAACATGAATTTTTATCTGTTATTTTATCATGCCATCACTTGCTATCACGGCATTTTCCTGCCAGTCTTCCCAGTCAGTTCTAACAACTACCCTGAATAACTCAGTGCTGTCATCTTTCTCTCTTATTGTCTTCTATCCTTTTTCTGGTCATTCAGGAATACACTGAACAACCCAGCCCACATTATGGATTCCTGTTGAACTGTACTAGTGACTCTTCTCAATTGTGAAAGCTGTATTCCAACTTTCCTGATTGTCTAGCTATTAATCCACAAGAACCCATCCAACCTAAGAGATTTAGGAGCTGCTTTATGAGCTACTGTTAATGGATCTAATCAAAAACTGTTTGGCAATCGAAACACACGGTAATAACAGGATCACCTTATCTACGTATTTGCTGTCTCCTCTGGAAAACAATCAGACCTGCAAGGTGGGAATAGCCTCTGCAAAAGCTGTACTGCCTCTTCCTCCCCAAATTCACCATGGGCAATTCTTTAGTGTGTCAGTGTGCAGAGGAAGCACTCAGTGGTGAGAGCACTGAACTCACAGAGGCTGCTTTGCAAAGAGGACACCAGGATCAAACAGGCACAGAGCCAAGCTCAGCTCACCAGCAGCTGAGGTGCAGAAGCAGTAACTGCTTTCAGGATGCCAGCACACAGACCATTCCACCTCGTGTCTTTAATTCAGAGACCCCTCTTTGCTCACCCCTGCCAGGTTTGTGCCAGCAGGGACAGGTCAATGACAATGGGGCCAGAAAAATCCCTGCTGTCATTCACAGACCTATGGTGGCCTCCCTGTACTCTGCAGAAACGGCACTCAGCAGTGAATCTGGCCTCAGCCACACAGGGACAAGATGTCACCAAAAAGGGTGATGCTAATCAAACAGGCCACAAAGAGGAACCCTGCTCTGGAGTCTGGGCAGAGCCTGGGAACACAGTTGATCCACCACCTCCCTGGGAGGGCACAGCAGCGCTGGGCTCTCGTCACCCCACAGCCCTGAGTGACACAGAGTCTCTTACGTGGATTCTGCAAAGGGACTGGACAAGGACAGATGCCCTCCCTGTGCTGCTCACCAGCTCTGCCACGGCCACTGCTTGCCCTGCTAAGCTAGAGACAGGGATTTGTTCCAGCTGAAGCTGACTGACTGACTCAGTTCATGACACTGCAAACACCCATTTTCTGGCTCTGCTATTGCCTTCAAAGACAGTCTCCAAAAAGAAATAAATGGAAGAAAAAAGAGAGGCACTGTTTTCTAATGTCCTTTCTAAGGGTTCTGTGACACTGCCTGGGTAAACCCGAGCTGAGTGGGGCCACCTCCAACAGCAACCCCATCACAGGCAACCCGTGGGGACCTCTCTGGCTAATCCAACAGCCCCCCAGTGTCAAGGTGCCCCTCTCCAGCTGTGCAGGGGGCCGAGGCACACCCTCTGCAAAGCACTGCCAGTGCTGGGGTACTCACAGTACTCGATGCCCAGGACGATGTCTCGGAAGTAGAGCCGAGCCTGCTCCTCGCTGAAGGGCTGCTCACTTGGCACCTCCATGACAGGCCTGTTGGGAAGAGGGACAGCAGCTCAGTGCTTTGCAGAAGGGCAGTAGCACCCTTTGCTAGAGGAGCACGTTCTCCGTCACCATGCCCCAGCACTGAGGGTTAGGCTCCCAAAAGGTGCTGTGACACAGGACGGAGGTGTGTCCATCCTTTCTGGACATGGTGATGCTTTGGTTACTGAGCTTGGCTAGTGGTGGGTGGCTTTGCACAGTCCCTGAGCCAGCAGAGTCCTCATCATCATCAGGATTAACTGCTGATGTCTGCACAAAATAAGACAAACACTACTCACTGACCGTCCTAATGGGAGAAGAACAAAGCTGGACCTGGCCTTTGGTTTCCTGCTAAAGCTGCTCATGGCTGTGAGCACCAGCATTCCCATGAGATCCCAGGCAGCAGTGGGGACAGTGCCTGCTGTTGTGCACTGCATGTCCTACCTGCTGGGGCTCAGTCCTGACGCACTATCATTGTGCAGCTGGTCTACACTGAGGCAGAATCTAGACATGAACCACTGGCTCAAAGGTTAAATGGGAATATTTTCAGTACATTGTGCTAAACTGCTTTGAAAACCTATTCAGCTGCTCAGGGCTCAGCCACCACCAGAGCTCAGCCATTCAGCCCTGAACAGCCAAGGTTACCTGGTCAGCTTCTCCTCTCCTTCCCTCTGAATGCTGCCACTGCTGAGGGATGCACAGTCTCCTCTAAAAGCCCCTCTTCTGCCTGTGCCTGCTGAAAGCTGAGGGCAAAGAGGCTGTAAGAGCTAGTCAGAATCTCCTGTTCCCCTGTGGATGAATGGCTGGAGCTAAGGACTTCACTGCCCTGGGGGCTAATCCTGCCTGTGCTCAGCTTGGCTTTGCATTTGGACAAATGTCCACTGACTGGAGCTGGATTTGAGTGAGGGACACCATCCTGGCAAGCCAAACCCTGGCAGAGAACAGCCCATTGCCAAAACCAGGCTCTGTGGCACTTCCTCTCAGCACCCAGCAGCAAATCCTGCCTGCAGCATTTCCCTCTTCTCCCTTGCTGCCGATTTGATTGATGACCTTCATCTTCTATTTGCATTTTCCTGCCACTGCTTTCCCTCCCTCTTTTATGCACATTTTTCTGTTGCTGAAACCAGGGAGAAATAATGTGAGTGCAGGGCTGGCAGAGCCACTAATGGAGTCTAATTGCCTCCTGCCAGAGGCAGCCAGGCTGCACTTGGATGAGCCACAGGTTCCCCGGCCTCAGCTGTTTCCAGGAGCTCCCTCTCCTGCAGGATAGACATCAGCCTGATCACCAGGGAGACTGGGGAGCCTCTTGCCAGCAAGCCACTGGAGCTGGCAGCTTGTTCATGGGGCCAGAGAAAAAAATAACCTCTCTGGGAATCTCCTTCATCCTGGGCACAGCAATCATGATCTCACTGGGACCACAGAGCTGCAGAATCAGTGCAAGGGTAGCAAAGAGCAGTGAGGAACCTCCAACCACCTTATCCCTTCTTCTACTGTGCAAAAGAAATGTACCAACAGAACAGCCTCCCATGAAAGGTTAGTGCTGAGGGCAAAATAAGGCAGCAGGTGGCAAGTAAATCCTTGACACCCCTTGTGTCAGAGGAAGCCACAATGGGGCTGGAACCCAGCAGAATATTCCTATTCGAACCTTTTCTTCCAGGCACTTGATGAGGAATTGTCATAAAATTTGTTTTCCAGATCAGAGTCTGGCACCAGGACATGTTCTCCCAGTCCATTTCTTTTCACCACATCCTTCCAGGCTGTAGCAGTGCAAAAGCACCTACAGCTGGGTGCTGCCTCCCCTGCAGACAGGGTTTGCTCCACTGGACATATCAAACCTCCATTTCACATGGGAGCCTGATGATGAACACCAAAATTTTCAACAGAAGGGATCCCAGGAGGGCTACTTACCCTTTCCTCATGAGGTCAAACACTGCAAGAAAAGGAAATAAACCATGAATGAACGAGAAGAGCAGCCCTGGCTTATTTGTTATTCATCACCTACAAAAACACATCCATTCCCATACCTGCAAAATCAATTTATTTCCACTCACTTCTCTTCCCTCACCTGTGACAAGGACACCAGAGGATGCAAAATGAAAATATTCATCTCTTCAGCACAGACAAATATCCCCCCTCCTGCCAGCTCCGTACAGGGAGACAGCGGGTGCTAATTTATCAACCACGGTGCTGCTGCTCCGGGTGTCAGCCCTCGTTGATTTGAGCCCTGTTGTACCTCCAAGGGAGGGTGTTTGGTGTGATATTTCTGCTAAATTGCTGATAGCGAAGGAGATGCTGTAGGAACATGCTGCTCCATTTCTGCTGTGTCAATCAGCAGCACAGCTACAGCTTTGTCAGAGCCAAACACTCCCTGGTGGGAGCGACTGAAGAGGATTTGCTGGTGTGAGTTGAGGTTTGCAGGGCACATGAGTTTGTGTGTCTGATTAGGGGGCTGGGGGAAAGTATTTTTCTGATCCTGCTCTGCAAACAGGAGAAGGATCTGCTTTTATCTAGAGTAGGAGAGCTCTTTCTCCATTAATTATATGGGGATTTCTTGCACCTCTCAAAAAATCTCAGCAGATGCCCTCCCCAGAGCACTAGGGGTGTGGGATCCTCTGAAGGTACAAACACAACAGGGCAGCCTGAATTGGCTCATCTTGCCCTCCAGGCTGAGGAACCTTCAGCTGGTGCAAGCATTTAATTATTCACTCACTCTCTACCTTCGCAGGTCACTCAACGCCTGCTGACATCCCTTCCCAATGACCACACAGCCCAGTGCTCACAGCAGTTCCTGATCCCAGCAGTCACAGGCAAGGAGCAAACACCACTTCCTCTAGATCTGCTTTGCAGTGGGGGGCATTTTTGAGAGGAGAAAGGTGTGGTTATCATCAGCTGGGTCAGCAGCAGGAGGGAGCAAACCCACTCACAGGAGGTTCAGCCCTGAGCAGCGCTGAGCCTCCACAGCTTCTCCTGCTGCCAAGAGAACTGCAGAGGCAGGAGCTCGATGTGCCTGAAACACTTATGGGATCCCAGGCAGAGGAAAGGGGCAGTGGAACATGGACAACAGGGACATGGCCACTGCTCGTCACTCAGGGACCAGCACAACCTCCAACAGGACCAGGAGATTCCTCACCTTCCTGCTGTTATTGCTGCCATTGCTGGGATGGTTCTCTTGCTCCACAGGTAAAGCTTGGCTTAGGTTTGGGGTTTTTTTCTCCCTCTGTAGCTTTCTACCTCATCTCTCCCCTTTCCTCCATCCCCAGGAGTTCAGGCCTTCAAACAACAGCCTCAACCACCCTCCCAACCACGGGCACCATCACTTGGAGATGCTGCCAGATGCCACTGGGGCTTCAGCCCAAATGGAAAAACGGCCTTTCAAAGGCAAATTGCTTCATTTGCTAGGCAGAGTCCTCCTTCACGCCAGCTTCAAAAGTGTCCCATAATTATTTCATGAGGAGCAGCCTTTGAACCTACTTCATCAGGAAACAGTTCAGGGAAGCAGAGATGTAAAAGGGTCAGCCACCCCCTCCTCTGGCCTATCTCAGAAGGCACCTCAGGGCCTCCCAGGCCTGTCCCTCAATGTTTTACCCAAATGGGGGTTAGGCTGTGGCTGGCACTTTCAGGGTTTGGAGGAGAGGAAGACAAAGTGGGTGGAATTCCCTCGCCCTCTGCATAGACACCCAGTCAGGCATGGCTTCCCCTCTAAAGGCAGGAGTGCTGCTCCCTCAGGAGGTCCTGAGGCTCAGCAGGGTGGTCAGAGTCCCTGCAGAGGTCACAAGGAACACCCCCACACAAGACTGGAGTGACTCTGGAGTCACTACCACTACCCACAGCCTACAGAAGTCTCATACCAGGAGGACAAGGAAACCATCCTGCACCATTCCATCCCCTCCTGGCTCTGCGACTGGAATCAGCTCTAGAGAGGGGAGGGCAGAGCAGCTCTCAGGTCTTTTTAGTGTCCCCATGGCAAAGAGATGTGCACAGCTGTACTGACACAAGGTTGCCTTACCCTACTGCACGGGGCCTTTCCATCCCAGCTGCACTTACAGGCGTTTTAACTTTGCAGAAAAAAATTAGTCTGCTGAAGTTGGCACAAGTTTCCTCCCGTATTGACCCCGAGTCCTGGTACGTGTCACTTGCATCACTAGGCCTAAGCCCAGATGGTTCTGTTAGCTTATGAGACTCACATACCCATGTACAAGTTGTCCTCTGCAGGATCATCAAGGACCTGAGAGATAACAGAGAAATAAGGGGAAAGAAGTGAAAAACAGCAGGAAAAAAGATTTTCATGCAAATAACACCCCTAGTACACTGTGCTGAGCTGCAGAACACTGAGAACAGCTTAGGCTAATATTTAGAGAGTCCTGCAGAGAGAAGGGTTTTGAAGGACACAATTTTCCTGTCTCCAGAAAAATCTGGGCTTCTGCCTGTATTTGGAGAAACAGCCTACCAGCCAAACTGCCTAATAAAGGCACTGCTTGTCCTAACCTGACCTCAGTCAATAATGAAAATGGCACTGAAGCCTTGCACTTGTGCACCTTCCCAGGCTTGTCTGCACACAAGTTTCTCTGATCAAAGCTCACTGCTATTTCTACCAGCATGGTGAGCTGTCTTCTCCTGGGCACCAGCCCAGAGCTCAGGGTGAGTGTGCAGTTTGTCCTACACAATCAGTATGACTTTACTTGGAATCACCAGCCTAAATTTCTGAACATTTATTTCAAACCAATTCTGGCTGAAGTAGGAGCAGTTCAAGAAAGATCCTCTTGTTGCAATACAAACCAGACTTGTTTCAGCATAACTTAGGGTGGAGAAGCAGCTCACCTCTATCAGCTTAACGATATTGATGTGGTCCAGCTTCTTTAGGATGGCTATTTCCTGATAGACTCTGTCCAGGGGTGCCATGGGTTTGGGCTGTTCTCCGGAGGATGCTTTTGACCCTCTGGGAGGAGGCCGACCTGCAAGTGTGACAGCACAGTGAAGAATTCCTCATCTGGCAGCAGCACCTGCACATGGGATAAGCAGCCATTGGCCCCTCTGCAGATACCTCCAGCTATTCTGGAAGATCTCACTGCCTTGTTCTCATCCCAAAGCATTGCAGCCTCCCACCTGGAACTGAGATCTCCAAAACTTGTTCAGCCCAGCTGCTCCCAGCTTCCCAGATGGGTCTGGGTTATCCCAAGGCCCAGTCTGGACCCAGGTGCTATCCCAGGGGTAGAAGAGACTCTGAAAGGAGGGGGACTGCCCTGCCTAACTTCCAGTGCTTAATTAGGCTTCATAACTGGTGAACATGGAAGAGTCACCACTTCAAAGAGACTCACAAAAATCAGAGCCAGGAATCTCATTACCGAGTGTGTTGAATTTCCCTGTGGCTGTATCTGCCCCCTCACCATCCACTGCATTTTAACCAGCTCCCAGCTACATGGGCAGCTTTCACAGGAGGCCACATTCTGCAGTCCTTGCAGACAATGTTTCTACAGAGAGATTTGGCTGAGGACAACAGGCTAAATCTATCTCTAAATGTGAGATACCCACGTGGAAATCCATACTGCTTCAAGAGCTTCTTTTTGGAGAGGACTTTCATAGCCTGGAGGAAGAAAAGCAGTGTTAAAACTGAACAAGAGCCAAAGAGCTGATTGCTGTGACCTGGGAGCGTGCTGGGCATCAGGGACTGGCTCAGGGCTGCTGCACAGCCTAGAGAAGGGTCCTGGTTAGTGGTGGCCACAACAGACAGACACTGACACAGGCTTTCCTAAAAGCACTGCTAACCATTTGCTCCATCCATTTTTCCCCATGAAAATTTTTGATTTTATTTTAAATGGACAAAGAAAAAGGAGCCAAATTCCTGCATTTGGGGCAGTAACTTGAGGGAAGAGGTGGGTTCCTCTGGCTGATCCACTGTTTTGGATGATGTTATGGCCATGCTCCAGGTCAGAGCCACTTCAAGGCTGCTTCATCTTATGTTTTGTCTTGTCAGGGGGTATAAGAAGAAAACTGCAACCAGGCAGCTGAGGCGTGGTAAGGGGTCAGGGTAATTCTTCCTGCCATCCAGCTGGCATTAGCATAGTAGCAAAAGGCAATCTGAATTTAATAAACAGTCTTTGTGCCTCCATCTGCTCTGTGCATTAATAACCTTTTGGAGGGCCACTCAAACACCCCAAGAGGCCCAGCAGATGAATATTTAATGAGAAACCAGCTCATGGTACAATTTGCTTAGGAAAACAGTCTGTGCTTCCAGGAGCTGGGATGGTCACTCGCTTCTTCCCCTAGCCTAAGCAGTTACTCCTATTAATAAAGCATCCAATATGTAATTCACACTGGAGGGACCCCTAAAAAATCTAACTAACCAAGGAGTCCTGCAGGACACAATCAAATGCCCAGGAATTTTGCATTAGTACCACAGAGGCCGGGTCTCTGCCCACTACCTGTTTTTAACACACATACCAGGAACAGGTCACCAAATCCATTTCAGTGAGCTCCTTCCCAAGTTGTTTTTCCTGGCAACTTTGGCACCACACGCCCAAGCATCCCCACCTCCCATCAGTGCTCCCACTGCAGCCAGGTTCACGGCTTGCTGAAAGGATTGTTGTTTTTGGTACTGATCCAGTGAAATCCTCTGGATTTGCACCCGTGTAATTGAGAAGAGACACTGTGCAGTGTCTCAATCCTGCCTGACAGCTCTAAACCAACTGTTGGAAATGATGGCGTTGAGAGACAGACCCAGAAGTGCTTGTCTTTGACTTAGCACAGCTCTGTGTCCAATACAGGCAGCCAAATGACTCATGGTCTGCTGAAAGAGGATCCAAGATGTGCACAACCACCTCCAAATACGGCCAGGACCAAGCCTGGAGGACTTCCTATGCTCCCTACTTTTATCTCTCCATAATGAAAATTTATGAGAAAAATCAAAGGAATTGGTACATCCATTTCTCTTTCAACCATTGCCAACCCAGGAGAAGAAGGCTCCTCTTGCTCCAATCCCATCTTGAGTCCTCACTGCCTTCTGGCAAGCAGCTTTAGAAAAAGGAAAAAATAGAAGATGCAATTTGCTGCTGAAAGCTCCCAAGTTTGGGAGCTTGGGAGCCTCAGCCTGAGGAACTGAATTGAACCATCACCACCAGCTGTGCCCAGTTCAGGACAGTCCTTCCCAGGAGAAGCTGGAGAGAGCAGGAAGGTACAGAGAGCAGCAATAAGCTAAGACAAGACTTGCTCTCGAGGACAGAAATGGAAGGAACAGGAGCTACTGCTGTCACCCAAACTCCTTTAAGGACACTTGGGGGACAATGGGGAGTTACTGCATCGTAGGTGAGTCGACTGCAAACCACCACTACTGCTGGGAAAGAAGCACCAAGGTATGCTTATTCCAGTTTTGAAGCACCAGTATCTGCTACTGCACAAGCAGGGCTGGGTCAGAAGAGAAGACCTGTCCCACTGTGCTGACAAACTCAAACAGGGACAAAACACAAAGTTCACCATGCAACAGGCCAGAACCACTTAATTATCACAAGAGCAGAGAGGAGGGCACGTGTCTGTGAAGCCTCACTTTAATTACAGCGAGCTGGCAGGACCAGGCTTCCTCCTGAATTGTGGCTGCTGTAATGGGAGCACCTCAGGGATGCTTCAGAAAACCTCTCCTTCTGGGCTCACACGCATGACAGAGCCAAAGACATTTGTACTCCCAGGCAGAGCTAATTACCCAGATAATGCCTTTCTGATAAAGAACCAGCTCAGAGCCAAGCTGAGGGATTTTCTCTTTGCCCAGGCAAGTGCTGCTTCAGTCTTCTCAGGAAAAGAGAGAGCCTGGAGGTTTCCTCCACACATCCTCCTCCCAGCTATTCACATGTGGACACAGGTCTTGACATTTCCCTTTGAGAAGCAGCAGGAACCGTGTGCTTTTCTCTGATGTATGTTTATTATCTAAGTTTACTGCTCTCTTCCTATCAACCTTACAGCTGGAAACCACAGGGAAGCTGCCTGAGGGAAGGGAGATCCCAGGCTTATGGAGAGGAGGAATGCCTGTGACACAGCAGCTTTCACAACAGCAAGACCACAAGCTGTGGGTAATGACAATGACAAAATGGCCATTAGTTTTGGGAGCGAAGGGTGACAAAATGATTGAGTCAACGTATGACCTGTCCTTGGTGATGCTGTCACAGTGCTCAGAATGGCATTTTATTTGCTAAGGGAGAGCACTGCGAGGGCAGAAGCCCTGTGCACAGTCCCTACCCACAGCTCCCAGGGGAGTGGGATGCTACCCAAAGGTCCCTACTAACCACCTAAATCCTCTGCTAGTGCATGGGGGCACACTGTGGGAATGCTGAACAGGCCAGAGAGTGTTTCCAGCCCTTCCTGACCTGTCCTGCCTAACAACAACATCCCTCAGACAAAGCGGCTGGGAGGGAAGCTCTGCTGGGAAAGAGGAGTGTTATGAACTGAAAGAAAATCCTAAACCAGACAGGCTTAGCTGCCATGGCCTTAAAATCCTGCTCCTGCATTCGTCACCTTCAGTCCCATCAGCAGAATTCCATCATCAGGCTGTGCCCCATCCCTGCCGTGCCACCACAGCAGGGATGCTGTCCTGGAGCTCGCCTGTCTCCAGCTGCCTCCCGAGGATCCTGCTGTCACCCCAGGTGACCCAGCCCCTCACAAGCCCTCAGCTGAACAGCACAGGGTGTTAGAGCAAGCCAGAGATCACTTCCCTGCTCCTCACTGCTCTGGAGTGCAGCTGGCAGTGGTTCAGCAGCTGTTATGTGAGCAAGAGGATGAGAAACACAGGAGCTGTGCCTTCCCTTTCCGCCTGGATGGCAACCAAAGTAGATTCTCCAGGGCCTGGAAAGTTCAAGGCCTGCTGCTGGCCACCTTCTCAGCAGCAGCCCTTTGTTCAGACACTGCTTTTGTAAACTTGGAAGGAATTTTTCCCCATCACGGAGACTTGGTAGGAAACAGCCTTCCACGCAAAGATTGTTAGGTACAAACAGAGGCAGAGAGCACAATCACACAAATCTTGTTTCTTAGGAAACAAGATTAAAAAAGAAGGATGAAAAAAAGAGAAATCCACTGACAACCTAAATGCTATTGCCTTATTGTAGCAGTAGCATAACAAACACCCATCACAACCACTTTTCTTTGCAAGCTGGTTTAGAGATTGAAAATAGGAGGAAGACATGACCTGAGGCATCAAAGAATCAAATTCCATCAGCACAATGATTCCAGTCTAGATCTCTGCCTGGACACATTTGCCTTCGCTTTTTATTTGCTGCTTTTTCACAGAACTTGGCCTTTGTTTTTTCCCCTAGTCATCGTCAAAGCATCTCCCTCAAACTGAGACACTGAAACCTTTCCAGTGTAAAGGATTCCTCGGCAGAGCCCCACAGAAGCTGCTGTAACAGCTTCCTGTGCCCCAGGAGCAGCAGGGCCCTCTGCTCTAGCAGCCAGCTCTGCTTTCCAGTGGGGTCTTCTCCCTGGAGGGAGCACTGGGTCACACACCTGGAGCAGAAATTCCAGTTTCTGTGGCCTAACACATTCCCTGCATCCACTGGTGTGAGCCAGGACACTTTTACAGCCCTCCCAGGCACCGCGGGTGCTCACGGCAACCAAGGGCAAAGCTCTTAGAAGCACTCCCTCATCTTTAATGGAAGGTAAAAAACCCACAAAGTAAACACAAGCCATCTAAATTTTTTTCCCAAATGTGGTGACTGAATTTTTTTCTTGAGAGTTTTTCCTAGTTCTAGGCCAGATCCAAAACTCATTAAAGCAGCAGCATTCTTTCCTTTTGCTTTGACAGGAACTACATTCAGTCTTTGGTCTCAATAAACTCCGCCTTTTTGAAGGGAGCTAGGAAAAGGTCCCACACCTCAGCAAGAATCAGAAGCCACACTCTGAATTATATCCCAAAATAATTTTTTTTCTTATTTCTTTACAATTTTGGTCCTTGTTATTGCAGCACACCAGCTTAAAGACAATAAAGAAGGCAGCAACACCCTGGCCTCATGCTAAACCACCGGAAATGTAATCAGTTATAGAAACAGTGTATCATAGAATGGTTTGGGTTGGAAGGGACCTTAAAGATCATCAGTTCCAACTCCCTGCCATGGGCAAGGGCACCTTCCACTGAACCAGAGCGCTCCAAGCCCTGTCCAACCTGGCCTTACTCAACCAAGGGCTGATTTCCTTCAATTACTTCTTACTGCTTTCCACTGCTGAGATAAAAAACACCATCCAGAGCTGAATTTGTGGGAAAACAAACACACAGAAAAGGCCCTTCCCAAGTATTAGAATCACAACAGCTTCTACTAACTGCTGGTAGGAGGCATTCGGTACCCCCGGGGGCCGGGGTGCACTGCTGAGAACAGTGGGATGGGAAGGAGAAGCAGGGCAGGATGGAAGCTGTCTCAGCTCGGGGGTCAGGCTCACCAGGCAGGTGGGGAGCTAAGCAACCACGAGCCAGTTATGCAACTGGCACTGCTTCTCTTTGAGAAGTCAGCCAGCTCCTGAGCTGGTTGAACATCTTGGAAAAGCAGAGGTGCCTCCAATCACGGCTCACCCTCCTGGAAACCACAAGCACAGGCAGCTGTGAGGGTGAGGAGTGCCAGGCATGTGACTGCAGCTGGGGAAAGGGACAATCCCACTGCCCCAGCCAAGAGGGGAACAAGGACATGGAACACAGAGTTCACAGCTCACTGCTTTCACAGCAGTACAGCTGCCTGCACCCTCCTGTCCAGCACAGACACCCACCACAGCCACACACAGCAGGCACTGCCCTGGGCACATTTCTCCACACACCTCCCAGGATCACCTCCACAGCCCCAGGACCCCAGCTGGCGTGTGGACCCCAGCTCAACCCCAAAAGGACAATGGGGTGAAGCAAAGAGCACATCCCTGCAGTGCTGGCACTAAGGGGGTCTGCGTGCCTTCAGGTGAGGCTCAAACAGCCCCCAGGCACGGAGCCCCTCCCGGGCTGCAGCACTTCTAAAGGGTTTGCTTAGATTAGAAACCAAGATTAAGTGGGGATTAAGTAACACACACCAGGCTAACCTGCACACAGGCTTTCACTTTTGGTTTTGATTTGACCAGCTAAATCTACATCCATGTAGTTAATCTGCATCCAAAACAGGGACAGGAATGCAGCAGGCAACGCTATCCTAAAACCAGCTCTCCCCTGCCGAGCTGTGACAGCTGCCCTGCCCACCACTGGGCAGCTCGATGGGATTTCCTGAACAAAAAGGCAGTGCCAAAATGTAAGGATTACAATTTTCAAAGGAACAATATTTTCAGCTGGAAATAAACATGATTTATGGATGCGACGCGTTCCCACTCTGTGCTACTGGCCCTGGCATGCCTGTGCTGGTGGGACAGATGGATCAGGGCAGGCAGGGCTGGCACCATGACTCTCTGCAGAACAAACCAGCCTGCTGCAGGGCATGGCAAGGAGGATTTGGAGGGCAGCAGAGAAAGGGAGCCCCTGGAAACAGCTCCGATGTGGCTGTGAGTCAGCTTGGAAAGGACAGGAGATGGAAAGAATTGTGGCTCCTTCCCTCGTCCAGCTCCAGGGCACCTTGTCCAGATTTTTGTCTCATCTCTTCCATCCTTCATTTCAAGACATTCCTGCCACAGTTTCATGCCTGCTGGAAGCACAGAAAGGCTAAGGAATACCCACAGGCATACAATTCCCACCTGACCCTTTCAACCTGGTGTGTCACCTGTAAATCCAGGAGTCAGGGAGGAAAAACTAGCTGGGGAGCAGTGGGGAGTGAACATGCTTTACGTTCCACAACACATTCTTCTTCCCCTTTGTCCCGAGGCCAGCAGGGACAAGCAGCAGCACACGAGACTGCCTGAGTGCTCTGATGGGCCTGTTTTCATCCACATGCAACAGCAACAGCTGGACACTCTCACCAAACACAGTGTGGAGCAGCAGCTCTGGCAGGGCTGTGTTAGGTTCAGATTCAACAGCACTGCACCCAAGCAGCTCTGCTCAGAAGATGCCTGCCCTGGGATCCACCAAAAACCGCTGGAAGCTCTTTCCAGAAGCCTCCAGGCACAGCCACACATAGCAAGGCAGTTTGCCTTCCTTCCACCTCAGCCTGAACAAAACAAGCCACAGGGCGAGCCCAGGGACATGAGCACATCTGCAAGCAGATTTCACAGGAATCCCAGCTGGGATGATTGGGATTCAGCTGCCTCTGAAAGGGGAGGCACAGAGCAGGAGCCTTCAGCATAAGTGGCCTTTTGGAATACGAAACTCTCCAACTCTGGCTTCATTAAAACCCAAGATTTGCCTTCTGTCTTGCACCCTACACTTCATGCACTAACAGTGAGCCTCGTTCAGTGTCCCCCAGGCATCCCCCAAGGGGGTAAGATGCAGGGAGCCTGGCACTGCCCAGCCACACCACACTGTTCAGCATTTTTCTGAGAAACGCCCCCCTTTCCTCCCAAAACACGCCTGCTCGTTTCAGGCCAGGCTTCCAATGCACAGCAGGTGCTGAATACCACCACCCACATGCCTCTAATTTCAGGTGACCTGCTTCAGAGCTAGAAAATGCCAAGGCAAATCAGCAACATGCTTCTGCAGCCTGCCTGTTACATAAGGCACCCACCCAGTCCCCTCCCGCGCGCAGCGGCTCCGTGCCCAGCGGGAGCTTCCACTCCTTGCAAGCCACCCAAATCAGAAGTGCACATGCTGAAAGCAGCCAGGTAGAGATGACCCAGCTCTCAGGGGGGGAACAGCAGCAGCGAAGAGGGGCAGAGGAGGGACACACTTACATAATACTTGTCATCGTTCTCATTGTAGGCCAGTTTCACAACGCCATAGGAACCCTAAAAATAAACAGGAATTGCGTGGTCAGTTCAGCAGCTTCACCTCATCTTCCTGCTGCTCGAGGCTGGTAGACCACAGCTGGGAAAAAAACAACTCCCAGGCCCCAGGCCATGCTGACCCCTGAGCAGTCTGCAGGTGATGTGACCCTACACCAAGGCTGTATGTTTTGGCAGCTCTGTTGGAGCCATGGGGCACTGGAGGATTATCAATGTCTGGAGGAGCTGAGTGCTAGCCTACCACCTCCTGCCCTGAGCCAAAGTCACCACATCTGTCTGAACTTAGACAGGGGTGGGAAGCAGAGAGAAAAATTTTCAAGCATATTTTTTTTGGTGCTAATTTGGAAATTCTGCATGAACATCTTTCCTGTGCTACTACATGACCATTTTCAGCACAAGAACCCTCCGTCTCTTGATAGCAAAAGGATTCAGTGATGACCTGCCTTCCACCAACCACACGCTGCCCAGGCAGATGCAGACCTGGACTGCTGCTGTATCCACTGCTCCAGGGACAGCCTGAAGCCCAGCTCCATCCAAACTGCTGTTTTTTCAAAGTTCCATGTAAACACTCATTTTATGCAAATGAGACACGACACCATGACCAGGTATCATCCCTGACAGATGCCTGTTGAAAAAATGAGTGGGGAGAACACCACAACCTTCAAAATATTTATCTTGACTTCACTGAGAGTTGAAATAAGGTCCTGGTCTCAGAGGAGACCAACAAGCTATCTGGCTGATCCAGAAGCACAGCAGGTCCAGCAGACCCTCTACCAACCTCACAGTGCCCACCTGCTTGCTGTGACCCACAGGGCATGAGGCAGGGACAAATCCACCTGAGAGAAGGTTTCACACTCTCCTTAGATCACACAAAAGCTGTAAGTGGGTCTGAACCTGTGTGTGAGTTCGGGATGGCATCTGCTGTGCCAGCAATGGTACCTCCAGCCTTACTCCCTGCCTGTCAGCAGCCAAATGCACAGCCCACGGCACAGATGGTGGGGGTGCCATCCCACAGCCTGGGGCCTCTTGTTTTGGAGGCATTTGGGCTAATTAAACTTCTGGTGAAGGTCTCTGCAGCTCAGGGGGCAGCCTCCTCTGCAATGTTCCAACTGCAGAGGCAGACACAGCTTCCAGACAGCACCACTGCTTCTGGACCCATCTGCAATGATGGCACACGGCCAAATGTGCAGGTGTCTGAGCTGCTCACCAGCCCAGACCTCTAAATAACTTTAGAAAAATCTCTTCTGAATCATTCTGCAGCTTTTAAACATGCACTAGAATTAAACGAGCATTTCACGTGACATAAAAAGTTTAACTAGTCCTGATGGGGACCAAGCATCTGTCCTGATCGTATTTTTGTTGTTTTTTTTCTTCCCTTGTTGTGTTGTATTAATGTATCAAAGACTCTTAGTGTTACATTTGGCAAGCAAACACCCTGAAAGGGAGCCAGCTTAACCACCTTCTGAGGGAGGAAAAATAGATTTAGATTTCAAAGGAAGTAACTCCACTGCGACCTTGAACAAAACTTGCTCAAACTAATAAGGAAAAGAAAACCAAACAAAAATCCCCAAACCAAACACCACTTGCAAAGAGTCTTGGCCAGTGAGGGCCCTTGGGCTGGCACAGCCTTTTCACCCTCACTCGTGTGTGTGACACAGGCTGGTGTGACCAACATGAGCCCCAGTACGTACCTTGCCTATTTCACTCTGCAGCTTGTACTGGTTTAATTGCACGCAGTCCTGCAGATCAAAAGGAGAACATAATTAGAATATTGGTAAGGGAAATGACAGAGTTTGAATCAGGTTCAAGTAGCGGCAGAGTGCTAAATAATTAAAGACTTAATCTTACTTAAACTGGTGTATGTTACACTGTAAGCACTGCTATTTTTTTTTTTTGACAACTCAAGACAAAATAATTATGGGCTCAATTCTGATTCTGATTGTGCTGGTGTAAAAACACCCCAATTCCCCAGCATTGCCCTAGGTTCAGCCCAGGGGGTCTGACAGCAGCCCCTGGCCTATTTACATCAACCCGCTCTACTGGACTGTGCCCAGTACCAGGCAGGAAAACCCCTGTCCCAGCTTCCTGGGGCTTTCCTCCCTGGCAACCCCCAGCAGCCACCCCAGAGTCACAGCACGAACCTGTGCCCTTCCCAACATCAGCCCAGCAAAGACAGGGCCACTCTGTGGCTGCTCCCAGGGGAATCCTCACCTGGACCATGGGCTGCTCTGCCAGGAGAGCACACAGAGCCAAGCTCCTGTGCTACACAACACAAACAATGGATTCCCTTCAGCTGATATGGTATTTGCTAAAATAAATCACCCCAGAGCAGTGGTCTCTGCCGGCAAGGAATTCAGCCCCGAAACCCCACGGCATGGGGATGTGATGATGGGGTGCTGAGCTCCTCCACAGACCAGGAGCAGTGAAAGGGAGAAAACAAAGTGGAACAAAAGATCCATGCAGCCACCTGATGTCAAACCCCTCCTTCCTTTAGAACCGTACTGCCTAAAGGAAAACACTTCCCCAGCAGCAGTGCTGTGAGGGGGTCTGTGGGGGACAGCACAGCACACACCTTGCTGCAGAGCCAAGCTCCAGGCAAAGAGCTGGAGAGCTCCTGCCAGGATCTCTGCAGTGCTGGCAGCAGGCACAGTGGGCTGCAGTGGAGTTTGCCTTGGTCCTCACTGAACACAGCACTGAACTGCATTGCAGGGGAGGGAAGAGCCCCCACCTCAGTGTGATGAGGAAAAGGAGGAGTTCCCAACCCCAGGACGTGCTGTAGGCTGAGCCTTAGATGGAATGCACTTCCCAAGCCAGCATTTTTGAACATTTCTCCCCAAGAAGACTGCCAAGCACTAAAGCAGGCTGGGAATTCACGGCCAGCCTCTGCACTTCTTTGGGAACAAAGCTGATATAAAACATGCAGACAGGTAGATTGGCCTCCCCATAAACCTCAAAACTGCCCTGCCGTCTACAGAAGCAGCACCACAACGTAACAGCAGTGCCAGATGCCTTCAGTCTGTTTGAAAGAACAGGGGGTGTAAGACACCCTGCCCCAGGCAGCATTCCCACCGACAGCAACACTCTTCTGCCTCTCAGGACCCAGCACAGGTGTGGGAGATGCTCATTTTGACTTTTCTCCATCACCAACTAGAAAACATTCCTAATGCTCCTAACTCAAGAGACCACCACAATAAAAAGTAAAGAAATGGGGGACTGATGACTTTTAAAGCCTACAAGCAGTGGCTTGTCAGGAACACAAGGAATGGTTTAAATCTTGATTTTGTTGCCAGGGAAGGAAGTTTTTTCCACCTCCCTGACAGGGAAGAGCAGCAAACTGTGAGTAATGGGGCCATAGAAGCGTATTAACTCTGCTGCTAGCAAAGCACAGATCTTTCCAAAGGTATAAACCAATCCATCAGAACTAGGAGCACCAAGACAGGAGAAAGCATGACCCAGCAAAAGCCAAGATGTAAGGCATGAGGCCCATGAAAGGATGCCCCCCACCAAAGGAGGGGGCAGCATGCAGGAACCCGGGGTGTGGACACGTGGAGGGCAAATTCCCCTGCAAACACTGTGCCAGCACATTCACTTCCCAGTGGGAGGCTGTGCCTTGCGTCGTGGTGATCTTCACAAATTCAGCAAGAACACTTTTCTGATGATGTCTCCTATCCTGGTTTCCCTGTGCTCAGCTTTGTACCCCTCACCCGGTCCTGTGAAAACTGCAGTGCTGCAGAGGGTGAAACACCCACTGAAGCAGCTGGGAGAGGCATGAAAAGTGACCATTCCTCCAAGAAAGCCTCCAACCACCTCCTATCTCCTGCTCTTCAAACCAGCAAGCTTGAAATGACCAGGTCTTGCTACCAGGCCTCCTCCCTGAGCAGGGGTCACTTGCAGGAGTAGATGCAGCCTTCCACAAGCAGCCATCAACTCTTAGCTCTGCACTCAGCATCTTGTTTCAAGCCAAGGTGGCACCTCTAAAGCAGCAAGTGCTGCTTCTTCTCGCTCACAGACTGCCAAGGAAGCCATGGCGGCATGTTTCCCTCTCTCCAGAAGGAGCAGAGCCCTTTGTGCAGGATGTAGTCCATCCATCCGTCCATGCATCCATCCATGCATCCATCCATCCAGGCAAACCTCCTCACAAGGCAGGAGGAGGGACTGTGCCTTATCCCTGTGTCCAAGCCACCAATTCCTTTGACTCTGACCTTCCCACCACCCCTCTCACCTCTGGCCAGAAATTACCATGCTTATCCCCCATCAGACTGATCACCCGAAGTATCTCCCTGGTGTTTCACTGCTGCTAGATGGAGCTTGTGACACCAGAACCCCCATCTTTAGGGATAGTTTGTTGAAAGGGCTGGATAAACACTGGGAGGGAACACCCAGAAAGGGTCCAAGGGAAAGGCAATGATGAGATCTGCAGCACAGCCTCCCAGAGTTTACACTCACTGTCACCACATCCCTACCCAGCCCACACCCCCATCGCTCTCCACTCAGATAATTCCCGGTGGGAAGCACCATCATCTCAGCTTCTGCTGTGCTTCCAGCACTTGAGCTGAACACTGCAAAAATCAAACCAGATTATAGGTGCTTTCTACTTTTTTTTCCCTTTGCTGAAAAGACCATAATTCACCGCTGAAGTGACTCCTGCCACGTGTTGCTGCAGACTGGCAGGGTTGTTACTCTGTTATTTGGTTCTCCTGCAGGAAGTGGGATAATTGTCCTATTCCTTTATCAGAGAAAAACACCTATCTCTGGGCCAAGTGTTTCTTTAAGATAACATTGTACAGTTCTCTTGATTTCATCACGCTGCTGTATGTGCAACTGCTGATAAATACAAATAGAGCAAGAACCTTAATGAGATCCTTTAATGAAAAACTGTCATCAAATTAGACTGAGCCAGTCCAAGTATGCATTAATTGTTTCGCCTTAAAAAACAAGATGCCCTCTGTGTTAACATGTCCAAGGTATTAGTCAAGAGAGGAAGGGGGGGAATCAGTCTTACAGAAAACAAAAATTTGTCAAAAATCATAAAGCACAGTGCAGTCCAGAGCCCAGGCCCAGTTCCAGTAATCCCCTGTGGCCACCACTGGGTGACAGAAACCCTGACAAACTGAGAATTGAGCCTTTGCTGTCCCAGGCAAGATGTGTGGATGGGAAGGGAGAACCAGAGCTGATTTCCAAAACCAGACATTTCTGAAAACAGACTGCCTACTTACGTATAATGGGGAATACATATATAATGGAGAGTTTTGCCCCCTAAACGAAGCCAAATTCCCCAATCTGAAAAGAATTTTCAGCAATTCAGAGATACACCTTAAAGAGAGGCATGGAAAAAAAATGAGGAAACACTGGTTTAAACTCATCCTGCCTAGAAGGGGAAGTGAAGGCAGTTCTGAAAACAGGCAAAATGAAAATAAAAGCCAGAAAATGGGTATTAAGGACAGCAATGAACTCAAATTAGAAAGCTGTTCAGGGATAGAGAAGGATAGACAGGAAGCCCAGACCTTGCGGTGGTAAGAAAAATAAACAGATTTTTAAACAACATCCAAAAAGAAGTGCCATAAGAAAGCCCAGCCCTGCTGCACTGCACTGGCCATGGCTGGGCAGAGAGCACAGCACTGGGGCTCACCCACCCGAGACCCTGGAGCTGATGCAGGAGCCTGGGCACCTGCAGGTTCCCTGGGATATCACTGGGAGAGGGAGGAGGAGGTTGGGACCTGTGGGACCAAGGCAGACCCTTCCCAGCCCCTCTCCAGCTGCAGCTTAGGGCTTTCTCCATCTCTCAAACCTTACCCTTAGACCAGCTGGAAATGCAACTTTAAATAAAGGTTAATTAATCCAAGGAAAAGAAATTAGCAATGCCTGTGGGGGAGTCTTCTTTGAAGAAATGTTTTCCAAGTATCTTTAATCTTTTCAAGAGCTCTAGTTTGAACACTACAGTAAGGCCTCTAGAAGAAATTCATCTGGGGGACTCGTGGGGCTGGAAGGGAAAGCCCATGCTGAGTAGGAGCTCAGTTCCTGCCTCTGCCCTGATCCCACCTGAGTTTACCTTTGTGCATGGCAAGGAAATCACTTCATGAAGAAAACCAGGCAGCTCCCAGGCCCTGGAGGAGTGTGAGACCTGGATCAGCCCAGCACCAGGGCACTGCCTCTCAGCTCTTGACTTCAAACCAGTTGGCCAAACAAGCAGAGGGCTATGATAAAGATGGGGAAAGCCAAGGAAAGAAAGGACAAAGAAGTGATTTCTTTTCCATGCCTCAGGAGTAAGCAAAGGACATCCAGCATAGGAAAATTCCCTTTGTCAGCTTGTTCTCCTCCCTGCATCCACAGGCCAGGACCATCTCCAAGGAGGGAGAAGGCACTGGCCTGACTCATCCTCTCCACTCCTGCTGAAGCACACATAGCTCCAGCTGGTTACCATGACTGCAGGGACACCCAGGCAGGGGGAACTGGAACAGCCTCCTACTGATCCCAGAGGGTGGAGAGACAATGTGGACACCAGGGCAGGGGGAACCAGAATTCAGGGAGAGGAAGGGAACATGTGAAAGGGAAAGGAAATTCAACTGGAAGAGACTGGAGAAGAGACTGTATAAAGCAACTAACTGTGCTGGCAGGTCTGGGGAGAAAGCCTGAAAAAAACATGTCGTTTATTCTTCTCCCAGCCACTCTTCAAGTCAGGTTTTCTTGGCTACCTAAATGGTTGGTTTAAGACAGCAGAATTTAAAAAAAACAACAAACCAAACCCACCAGCATTGCACTTTCAAATGCTACATTCCAACAAGCAGCACCTCTCCCCTCTCACAGATCAAAGACCTGCTGTTTTAGATGGGACAAGCTCTGTCAGTCACACAGGGACAAGATGCCCACGTACGAACATCTTCAGAGAGTCTTTCCCTGGTACATACAAACACCAGGGCATCATCTGGGCAGCAAAGCAGAAGCTGCTTTTGGCAGCCTCAGGAAAATCCTCTCCTCTCACCTTGCTGCCAGCACCGAGCAGGAGCCGGGAACATCACATCAACAGGGGCAAAGTGGGCCAGCAACCGAAACTCTGGGGCCTGTGCCTCAGCTCTGCAGCTTTATGTACCCTTAATAGCTTCAGCTTAATCACTTCTGTGCCACAGCTAAAGGCAAAGCCATTCCCTTCTCAGAGCAAAGCTCTGATAGGCAGCAAGGCAGCCGAAATCCCATTAGGCACTCCTGCCAGGGAAAGTGGCACTGAGAGAACCTTCCAGGCCACAGGCCATGAATAATCTAAGAAAGGAGGGGAACAAACAGGGAACTTTTAAAATTACAGCTCAATTTTTGATAGAGAAATGACAGATCAGGTTAATTAAGAACACAGTAATGCTGTTGGGAGAGCAGAACACGTTACTTCTCTCGCAGAGTTAAAACTGCAGATCCAGACTTGTCAGCAGGGGCTGCAAGGCACCAGCAGCTGCCAACTCTTTGTCCAAGGGCAATTGGCTAATTGGTGTCTCTGGGAATAGTCTTTGTGCAAGACAACAAGCCCCAGCCCTGCTGCAGCCCTGCCAGCCCAGGAGCCACCACCTGCCTAAATAACAAATCCAAAAGCCCTGCTCAGAAGGCAGGTGTCTGTGGAATCGGTCCTGGTGACAGGACAGTCCCAGTTCACTGCCTGCTGCTGTCACTGGATAAATCCTCCCTCAGCCTCACAGGCTCAGCTTCAGCTCTTGGCCCTCTTGATCCCTGAACAGAAGTTTTCCTCCAAGCCTGTGAACAAATATTAAACCAGCATTAAAAAGCTCAGCAGCATCTCTCTAAGAGAATACAACGTTCTTCCATAATTCATCAGTGAAAGCAGAGCATTCAGCTCTGCCATATCCCCACACTCTGTCTCCGCATGGCACATCTCTCCATTATTCCTCCAGATCAGTCCAGGATACAGCATCAATGACAGCCAGGCACTGAGCTGCCATCCTGCTGGAGAGGGAAGCAGACTCAGTCTGAGATGGCTATCGGCACAACAGGAAATTGTGACATGCAGCTGTGCCATCCATCTCTGCTCCTGAAAGACAGTGCCTGCACACGGGTACTGATAAAGCCTGAATGCTCCTGAACTTCATCTCCAGCTTTGCACAGACTGTAACTGACCCAAGCAGTGGCCATGAGCTGGAGCAATGCATGTTCTGCTACTGAAAGGCACTGACTGAGGATGCCAGAAACCCAATGCAAGGGGAAAGAACCAACTCCAAAATGGCTTTAAGCAGGTGAGAGGCACTGACTGGAATAGAAATGTGCAGCTTGCCTAGAACAAGGTGTGCCACAGAGCCATTTGCAGGTAGGTCAGGGCAATGCTGTGCCTGGTGAGCTGGATCTTGTCAGTGATCCACCAGCCTCACTGCTCACTGAGGGTCTGCATATCAGAGTGACCAACAGACACCCAGCAGCAGCTGCTGCCAAGTGCACCACGGCTGTATTTCTCATTACGGGCTGATTTTATCCCCAATAGGACCAAAAGCCTCAACATGGAGACCCTGTAACTTTTAGAATCCCCGACAGAGAACAAAAGACCTGCTCTCCGTTTCTTTCAGAGCTCCCTGCTGTCTCTCTCAGCTGCACAGCTCAGATCTGGACTGGCAGTGCCTCTCACAGCCGTCAACACAACAACCCTTTAACAGCCACTTGGCAGGAGCAGTGGTGACACTGGACACTGGAGCTGGGCTGTGTGCAGGCTGCACTCTCACCTTGCTGTCACACTCCTGACACACACTGCTCATGATTCAGTGCCCAGCCTCAAATTTTACCCTGTATCCAAGCACGCATTTTCCTAATCCTTCCACTCTTTATAGGATACAGATGCTATCCCTATAAGGTGGGAAGGAGCAATACAGCTCCTGAGAGCACCTCTGTGAGGGCAAGCACCCACCTCAGAATGTTCCCAGCTTGCCCAGGCTCCCTTCCCACTCCTACCACAGCCATTGCCCATTAATATGAATGATGGTTTCCAACGAACACAGCTCTGCTGTGCAGCTGGGCTGCACCACAGCAGTGCTCTCTCAGTGACATCAAAGTGACCATGAAAAAGGCAGCACTGTGTAAAGAGCTGCTGCAGGAGCAGGGACACAAAGGCTCCACATCTGCATTTCAAACTAAGCATTTCCCACCCCCAGGCAATAACCCTTGCTCCCCAGGATGCAGATGCTGTGGAAGAGGATGGAGTACTTTGAATTTGCTTGCAGATGGGAATGTGCCAGTCACACTTGACTGCAGTTACGTTGAAAGATTTCAGAAAAGCCTTACTCCTGGCACAGTCACAGCACTGCAGGATGGGAGAGCTGGCACTCAAGTCACGTCCTGCTTCCAAGAACTGGCTCCTTTCCCTCCCTGCCTCCCTTATTAAAGCATATGGCTGCTGTCAAAGGAGCTGCAGTCTCTGCAGTGCACCTTCTGCATGTATCCTCCTATCAGCTACAGATGCACCACCCATCCCACAGCTGATGTGACTCACAGAACTCCCCAGAGGACAATGGCTGATTTGGCTGTGCATGGCACCATCCTCTCAGATGTGCAAGGGGAAAACACCCACTTCTCAAAAGGGAAACACCAAGCCACACAGATGTTAAGCTCCAGGTCCCTTGGACCCACACTGGCCTAAGTCTAAACTCCAGTGATTTGGTCCCTGCGTTGCTGCAGGCATCTAGGTCATGACACTGGGCAGTGTGCTCTGAACAGCCCCTCAGCTCCCCATCCTCCCCACTACAGCACATCCAACACTGGGAATTGCAGCCATCACCCACTTCCATCAAGACACTTGACCACTGACAGCATGTCACAGCTCCTCCAGGGCAGGTCTGGGAGCAGGAGAGCAGCTGCAGAACAACCACAGCCACCCAGACACCCCTCTGAAGGAGAGGAAGGTCACGGCCCTCCACTACCACTGCTGTTACAAATGCTTTAAAGACAAAAGAAAACCCTGATAGGAGCCAGGCATTTATGTTCTTTATAAAATTAAATTGTGCCTTCAATTATGACAAAACGCAATAGCAGATACATAACCTCCAGAAGTTTAAATCCATAAAATGCCATCAGCAAAGCTGCTGTGGCTGGTGAATTCCCGAAGAGCACATACAGCAGGGACACGAGAGCCAAGTCATCTGGCCACAGCCCTTTCTCTGAACATCCTGGAAGACCTTCTGCCTGCTACCACGGCACAGGAGTCATGGTCTCTTAACAAGACTATCCCAGGCAGGTGAGGGCTAAAGGAGCCAAATGTCAGGGCTGGGGCTACATCCAGCAGAGCTCTCCAATCCCAAGATAATACGATCCCTGGCTCCAGGGATATGTTTTTCCCTTAGAAATAACAGTGCTTTCAGATCTACTACTCCAGAAGACTGAAGACTCCAATTATCACCTGAGAAAGACTTACCTTACCTCAACACCTCAGCTGTAGGGGAGAACATGCCTACCTCAGAGTCTGATATGGAGACCCGATTGGACTCTATCGTTGGCCTCCTCGTTATACGCGGCGATGGCCCTGTGGCATAAGGACCACAACCTGGAGTGTTGCTAGAAGCCAAATAACCTCCTGATGATCTTTCCTGAAGGGACAACTTCCTACTTGATAGACCTGGTCTAGTTAGAGGTCTCTTGGGAACATGCCTCAAGTGAGCATCTTCTGACTGCTGGGAAGGCAGAAATTCATTGATTCTCTCGTCACTGCTGACTCCATTTCTTTGGATGTCCTTTATGTTATCAGAAAAGACTGTGTCATTTTCTTCAGGGTTGTCTTCACCATTTTGGTCACTTCCATCTGGGACAACAGACACATCTATGGCTGCCACCCTCTCCACCAGTTCAGTCTGTGTGTCCATGCCTCCATCCATGGCATTTGCTGGAGAGTCCCCCATGGCTGTGTCCAGCTCGTTTGGTCTCAGATGGTCACGCAGAGAGCAGCGATGTTAGTGCTCAAAGGCTCCATGAAATACCTGAAAGGAATCACAAACAGAGATAAACTGAATGATAGTGTTCACTCAACACAAATATAACCAAACAGTCACCTCTGCCTTCTTCCAGCATGCAAGAAAGTGAAGGCAAAACACTGGCAGGCTGTAAACAAGGTACACTCAGACTGAAAGGCAAACCCAGGCATTGATCTAGACAGGAAAGAGATAAAAATGAGATTTTACCTGATGTGTAACAAGTGACACAGCTAACAAGAACTTCTCCTTCTGTAGCCAGACCTACAGCCAACCAGAGCTTACAATGCTGGGAGAAGCATCCCAACAGCTGAGGGCCAAGGGTCGAACTTCCGACCTCTTGAATTCTTATTTATAGGATACAAGAGCTTCTGGCACGTACTCAAACCCAACAGGCACAACAACAACTCCACAGCCATTTAGGGCTCCCCAGTAGTCTCTCTGCTGCCGTGTAGGGCCTTAGAGAGTGCCACAGAACAGCCAGGCCTGGTGACTTCCACGCTGCCATTTGCAACACAGTCAGCAAAAGCAGAATTTAAAAGCAAATCTGGTGGTTCCAGTGTCGCCCCTGGCCCCACACCATTGCAGTCTGTGTGCAAACACACGTTAATCTTGCTGTGTATAAAAGCTATAGTGAGTTGCAAATCAACAATTCTTAATGATTAAAGTATGGTGGGAATCAGCTTTCCCTCAGGAAAAGACCTCCAGAACACAAAAGTGCAATACAAAGCTAAAAGTGCTGCATAAAATTGCTGTTTCCTGGATGCTAATTTCAGTCTCAATTTAAAACAGATTTTGGTCTTCCCAGCACAGTGCAGAGCAGGAAATGATCCTCTGCAGCACATGGCTGTCAACACTTAATCACCTCTGAAGATGCAGCGCTGCATCACTTCATCCCTCTGCCCAGCTTCTGGGGACAGTGGGGGAATCCTTGGCTTTACTCACAGCATCCTGGCCTGCATCCAGTGAATTCCAGAGTAGGCTTAACCCCGAAATATTGCAACCTGTGGTTCTCTGTATTCAAAGCAGGTTGTGCATAAAATGCCTGCAAGCCAGGTGACACTTTTATCTACATTTCATTTACATGAGGACAGGGTGGGGGTGAGCGAGTCCCATCCAGCATCAGCCTGGGAACACACACAACCCTTGCCAAGGAGCACAGGTTGAGCTGGGCTCAAAGCTGCCCAGCAATGCTCAGTTAAACACACTGCAGTGAACTCTGCTGCACAGGGATGACCTCCTGAGTCCCCCCACGGCAGCCAAGCTCAAGCAACCTTTTATATCAATGAGAAAACCAGATTAAGATCTTGACTGGAGGCTTCACCCTAGGTCATGTGCCAATCATAGGTGTACACACTGGGCACACGATGTCACAGAAAGGGAATATCCAAATCTAAGATACTCTTCTCCACATCCTGCTGTTCACCTCCTTTCCCCCCTCCTGTCTTTTCTGCAGGCTTGCTTGAAACAAATTGACATAAGTGTCACTCACTCAAAACAGTAATGAAATGGTGAGATCAGCTTTAAAAGCTTCTATTAAAACTATATTTAAACACTTCAATCCCAAAGCACAAATCCACTTTGGAGCCTGGGTGCAGGCACTGGGGGTGGCTCTCAGCAGAGAGGGAAGGGCTGTGGGGTTCAGTGGGGTTCAGTGCAGCACGCTCTCCACGTGGCCCCACAAACCCAGGGGCAAAGCAGCACCAGCCTCCCCTCTGCCAGACCTCCTTGCTCTCCCAAACCCCCAAACCCAGGCTGCAAGGCGGCAAGCCAGCAATGATCCTTCAAAACCAATTTGTGCGAAGCCCACCAAGGACTTGCTGTCGGCAAAACGCTTCTGTGAAGCCTGGAAAGCTTCTGAGCTAAACAAGGAACATCAGGTCAGGGCAACTGCAAGCCTGCAGTCACCCCACTCCCCTGCAGAGGCTTTTCCTGCACTCCAGAGCCGGGGGAGCAGCATATTTCCCAATGACACTTGTGGGATGCCTGCATGCCTGGCTCTAGGGGAAGGTCATCTCAGCCCCAGGGAAGCACAATCAGCCTCCAGCCCTGCCTGCGGGTCAGGGCTTCCCCGGGCTGCTCTGCATGGCCAGCAAAGCACCAGCCACATCCCTGCTGCCAGCAGCCTCTGCCAGGGCCAGCCTGCAGCTCTCCTGGAAGGCTGGTACATCATGGAAATCATTCTAAACCAAGGGAAGGAGGGAGAAAAATGCTTCCACCATTTAACCCAGCTTGCCCAAGGGATAGGAAGAAACCTCCAAGGCCACCCTGAGCTAAAAGCTGCTTCTTCTGCCTATAGAGAAACAAACCCGAGGCCTTTCCTTGACTCAGCTTTAGCCCCTGGACAGTCAGAGAAACAAACCCGAGGCCTCTCCTTGCCTCAGCTTTAGCCCCTGGACAGTCACAGCTCACCTCACTGCCAGGCAGCATCGAGAGGAAAACGAACCTGCAACTGAAGCCTGCAGCTCCCACACCTTCTTCCCTCCTCCCGCCATGAGGTTTTCCCCACATGTGGGAGCAAGGCAAGGACAAATTTGCCTGTGTTGCTGTGTGGCTGGGCGTGAAAGCCCACAAACCACCCACCTGGAGTGAACATTTGTGAGTCTCATGCTGCTCAGCCAGCAGGAAAAAAAAGGCCAGGAGCACTGGGAAGAGCAGCCCAGCAAACAGTGATGCTTAAGTCAGTCACCTGAGCAGCTCCTCGCCACCCAGACCAGGCACCCAGGGTGTCTCCCCCTCAAAAGCTGAAGCAAACTTGCTCAGTTCTAACCCACAGCACAGGCTGAAAAATGAACCTTCAGCTAACTGACAACTGAACTAGATAAACTGAAGATAAACCCCATAAATCAGTTAATCTGATCAAAACAAACAGACCCATAGAGTGTTGAAACAAATAATACAGTGCTGCTAAAGGCAGGCTAAAAAATCCAGCAAGACTTTAAAGAAAATAATCTTTCATCTGTAGAACTGGGCTTTGTTTCCAGTTCTGCTGTTTTGAAGGATTCCTTTTCATTAATAAGTCCTCCAAAACTGTATTGAAAAGCAAAGATTTCCAAATAAACAAATCAGTTACATGCAGCCCCGTCTCACTGTGCATAAACTCAGTACAAAAGGCACCTATTAATTTCTGCAAGGCTAAATCCTTGGTGGATTTGCAGTTTTTCAGGCTGTGGCACAACCATACCTTACTGTGAAGGGAAATTCCAGCAAAACAGAAATTCTACCACGATCATCTCCCAGCTCCTGTGCAGCTTTGCTGTCCCTGCTGATCGCCCACAACACTGAACACCTGCTGTAGAGCAGAGGATTATGCTGCAGACACAAACCAAAGCTGCAAACAAGCTTATATGAGCAAAATTAATCTACTTACAGATATCTTATTTACCATTTTTCCCTGTAGCTATTCCTCTGCTGCAGGCAGACTGCCACTTCAACCGTGATTTTCACAATATATTTATCAAATGGCTGCACATGTTTCCCAGACTGGCACTGAGCAGAGAATGGTACAAAAAACCCTTTTGAAAGGAATTATGATCCTGGAGAACAATCTCTCTCTGTATTTTATGTGGGAGTGGGAGATGAGCAGATGCAACTAGTTTTGCTGCTCAATAAAGTATTCCAAAGCATTGTTTGAAGAATAAAAAACTGTAAATCTAGTTTACTGCCTGGTCCATTCTCTTGCCTAACTAGAAATGTTCCTAATCAGAAAGGATGGGGAGGCTAAAAGGCCCTGAGCCTCAGCAAACTCAGCTTCATTTCCCAAGTTTGCTACAGGCTGTAGAAAAGTGACTTTATGGCTTTGTTGCAGTTCCAGGTTAAGAGGAATGATGCTGCTTCTCCTTTGTGCCCCTGAGAACACACCTGCCCCATGCTGAGGCCTCAAGGGCCGTTGCAGTAAAAGAATCCCAGTGAATAATAACTGTAATGAGCATTTGCACAGAAAGGGTTCAGGCAGTGATTCTGCTGCTGCTCAGAGGCTTCCAATGCTCATGGGCTGGCATCCCCCATGGGGAGCATCAGGGATGTCACACTGAGACCCTGCCTGCAGGCACGTCCATTAGGTACCTCTTGACCACACAAGACCCACAGGCACTGTCACAGAGAGGTCCCAAAGATCACAGCAGCTTTACTCTGTGCTGTACTATACACCAGCAAGGTCAGGAATCAGGCCAGGATTTCCAATCAGTGCAGTGATCCACGTGCCAGGACCTGCTGCCTGCAGAGGGGATGGCATCCCCACCACCAGCATCCATCAGCTCAGGTGAGAGCTCCCCCAGGAAGTCCCTCCTGCCTGGGGCAGAGTTGGCAGCACACCCAGCCCTGTCCTGTGCGTGTTTCCTGCAGACATTGCCCCCAGCAGCACGGCCACGATGAAGAATCCACTCCGACTGCTGCCAACAGCAGCAGAAACTCCCTTTAAGGAGAGAAGCAGCACGTCCTGGGCTGGGCTGCCGAGTCCTGGACAGCTCCTCGAATGACATCTTAGAAATATCAGGTCAGCAAGCCCCTTCCAGAGCCAAAGCTGTCTCCCCACACCAAGCAACACAGACTAGGAGTATTTCCACCCTGGAGCGTCTCCTGTGCTCCCAGTTCTGCAGGACTTCCCCAAGCACTGCTCCCCTGATATGAGGGAGATAATTCCACACCCCTCACCCTGACCCCATGTCCTAGGTTAAAAATAGGTTTATTCTATCACCACCTCCACAGCCGTTCAAACAGCTGGGGCACTGTTTGTTATCTCCTGCTATCCGGGGGCCCATTGTCTCTGCTAATGGGCCATTAAGAACCCACCANCTTTTTATACATGTGGGAGGCACTTGCCCCAAGCCCAGCCAGCTCACTCCAATACCTTCGGTCTGGAGAAGTTTGAGGGGAACTTGAGTCCCACAGCCGTGCACTGGAGCAACATCTGAGCTGCCACAAACCCCACAAGTGGTTTGCAACACGTGGAACTTCAGATTTAATGCACCAGCCATTTATGGGTCTCATTGCTGTGGTGGGAGAGCAGCTGGACGGTTCATTTTTCCTGCAGTAATTAAATTCAGAGCACATTGGCCTACATTCCAGCTCTGCCCACCCCTGGCACACCAAGCAGGGCACGTGAGGGTGAGATTGCCTCCTGCCCATCTCCACACGCACTGCTGCTGCCAGGAATCAGGCCTCGGAGGAGCAAATGAGCTTCTCGGCATCTGTGAAAACCAGTTTCAGACCTCGCTGGCCAAAAGACAGCCAAAACCAAGAGGCAAAGGACAATATGAAGTTGCAGCTCTGTGAAGCTGAAAAGGAGCAAATCCCTGCAGTCCTTGCAGAGATAATCCAGGCAGGTGTGTACACCAGACTGCTCATGTGGACTGTCCTCCCGGGAAGGGGCAGTAATCACTTGAGGCACTAATTTCTGACTAGAAGCAGAAGGCACTAACACGAGCTAAATGATAAATAAGAAGATACTGTTGGTGCTTTTTGCACACACCCCATATATTTGTATGCTTTGTCCTGGGGCTCACGAGGCTCTTGTTTCAGGGCACAGAAAAGCACATCTCGCTGAGAAATCACTCAATCCTGCTGTAATCATCCAGTCCCTCTTCTCTCCACAGCTCTTGGCAGTGAGCCTGGCTGTTGTGCCACAGCTGAAAATCAGATCTAAAGCGAGGTGCTTTGATGACTTGTGTGAAGCTATTCGCGCAGCTTTAGCAGGAACCAGGGAATGACAAAGAACAGCAGCTTTTGCAATTCAAGCACTGCGTGAAAAATCTGAAAAGCAAGTTTAGACCCCTGCTCCTGCCAGACTTCTTAAATGACAACAAAACACCTCCGGACCACGGTCTGGAAAATGCAGCATTCTACCACCTCCTCCTCCTCCTCCATCCTTTTCAAGGCAGGGTGCTTTCCAAAGGGATTTTGGGGCCAGTTCAGCCCCTGAGCTACAGAAAACAATCAACCCAAGGTACACAACTCTGTGCTTGTCCTGCTCTCCTCTCTTCTCCCTGAGAGGCCCCATCTGAAGGCAGAATCTGATGAAGGACTGACGCTTTCATGATCCTAGATGTAAAGCATAGATGCACATGTGAGACACAGGCTGAGCTCAGCAGTGATCTCCTGATATTATCATGTAAAAAACAGAAGTTACACACCACGAATGCCATATAGCCACTTTTAAGAGCAATTAACAGCATATTTAAAATATGTTTTGATACTAGCAGGATGCTGAACCAAGATCTCCAGTCTACCAACCTTCAATTCAAGAGATAACAACCACCTTGTGCACAGTCCTGAGCCTGGAAAGTTTTACAAAAGATTTCCCAACTGCATTATATTTCATCCCTCCATGTTCTAATTATATGGTTAAATACATTTACATAATCAGATGCAATTACACTAATTGCATATATAAGCAATAATCAACCAAAAATTACTCTGAAGAAAAAAGTTTCTACTTAAGGAAATTTCTGTAACAAGAAAACACTGAGGAATGCCAAGTCTATCAAAGCAAGAGTGATATTAACATTAAACACTCCAGATAATGCAGGTGAAACAGGAGCCCTGCCAGAGCATTATCTGAGTGCAGCTCTGCTGGCACATTTTAACCATGTCTTCGGTGGGGACACCACCAAAGAACTGAAAAGGAGTTGTGCTTCTTTGTACTCAAGCCCTGGCTACAAATGGCTTTGGTAAGACAGGTTTGGCTGCTGTGTTTTACTGTTTTATAGTAGAGGTTCAGCGAGACTTGTGGGCCTCAGATCCTCATGCTGGACTATATTCACTTCTGCTTTAATCTTTTAAAGCTGTTTATCAGTGTATGAGCATCAGAGCTGTTCTTATTTTGCAAATTACAGCTGGGAAAGAACGAGGAACAGGCAATGAGAGGCACTCAGCCCACAAATCCCACAGTTTTTGCTTTCAATGATGCCAAGTGCTGTGACTCACCATCTCTGCAACAGCCCAAAGTGACCACAAACCAGCACATCCCAGCACCCAACTCCACACTGACTCTGGCAACAACCTGAGCTCAGATTATAACAAATCCCATTTGCCCTTGTGACAAGGGACACAAAAGCCCTGTGGGGGAAGGACCCTGGCCACCGTGCCAGCCTGATCCCAGCTCCTGACACCTGGCAGTGAGGGATGGGAGGATGCAGGAGGTTGGTGTGGGCAGAGAGCCCATGCCCAGTCCTGCTGCGTGACCACCAGCCTTACTGGGTGCTTTGCCTTATTTCCAAGTGACCCTAGGGAAAGCAGGATAAAGGATTTTGGCATGTTAATATGCACACACAGCCTGGACAACACAGGGACCTCCACTCAGGTGTCAGAGGAGAATAAAAACCCGTTTCTAAAGCTGCTCTAAGCTGACAGCAACTCAGACCTCAGAGCCTGCCTACCCCAACCCCCTCTTCCAGTCACCACCAAGAGTGCAGGAAATACCCCACATGCAACGTGCGTGCTGCACAGGGAAAGCTGATCCCCATAAATCCAATGGAAAAGCAGCCTCCCAACCTGCACCTGTAAGAGCACTTGGTGCTACAGCTTGAAGTGGGCACAGACATCAGCTCACACACAGAGACCCCATGTAGGGTCAGTGCAGAACCTGTGCCGTGGGGGAAGCAGGCTCCTGGGGCTGAACATGAGCAGGGAAGAGGAGGAGGAAGAGGAGGAAGAAGTGCCATGGTTTGCTGTCACTTGCTGGGCTGAGAGGCAGCGTGATTCCCGGGAGAGGAGGCAGCCGTGGCAGGGAGCACAGCTTGCTGGAGGTGGATTTAAAAAGTCAGTGAGGGGGTGCTTCAAAAAATAACTGAGAATGTCAGATTATATGAAAGTTGAAAGGCTTAGATTATTTGTAAAATACTAACAAATAAGGCAGTAACCAGGCTCTATTGATTAATGAGCAAAATAACTGCCTCAGAATCAGGGAGGCTTTAATATTTAGGGCTTTCATTGCAATAATGGCTTCCCAAATGTCTGTACCATGGCAAGATAAATGGCAGGTTAAAGAAAAAGAAGGTTTTCAGTTGTTCTAAGGGGAAGGGATTGGTCTCAGGTGAGCCATCTGCTGCTGCAATCCATAATGAACCTCAAAATTGCCACAGAAGATGATACAGACCTGTGTATCACTGTCTGTTGTGATAGACAAACTGAAAATGAAGAAATCGAAAGGATCTGAACAGCCTCTCAGTCTGCAAGGGCGAAGTCTAATATTCCACAATGGCCAAATCCCCACTGATCTCTTAGGAGCAGAACCAGGCACTCAAATCAAACCTGTCTCTAGGCCAGTGCAGTTACCCAGTGCCTGTGGGTGACTGCTGGACAGCAGCACCAGCAAGCGGCCTATGGAAAGCACCTCTGTGGTATGGAGAGAAAGAAAAGGGCATAGAAGAGAAACAGAACTGAGAACAGAATTCACAGCAATGAGCTCATGCACAGATTTGTGTGAACAGCCACAGCACAAGGCACCTGCCCTCTGGTTTTAGTGTAAGGTCTGGTTTTCAAGCCCGGTAAGCCCAGCCTGCAGCGAAGGCTCTGGAGCAGGAGGGAGCCTGCCAGCCAGGCCAGCCAGCTCTCTCACACACCAATCTGTCCCCTGAGGAACAGAAACCAAGTGCACACAACAGCTGATCTTGTGGGACTGCATCCTGCTTCCACAGCAGAGCCCGTGAGACACACTAGTAATTAAATAAATCAAGGAGGAGGGAAGAAGCCACCTGGAATTGTACCGACAGGCTGCTGCTTCAGCAGCAGAGTCTCAGCCCAAGCTGCACATTGGCACCCAGATGCTTCCAGGACATCTCTTTCCTCCTCCCCAATCTATCCATTTCACCAGCATATTTCTCAGCCCTGCCTGCCTCCCCTGCACCCACTAGCACCTCCTGTACTGACTGCCATGACCAACTCTGCTTTCCAGGTGCTCACAGAATTCCTGTTGCTGCTCAATATATAAGAACTCAATGACAGAAAGCATATCACTGCAGAACAATGCTGGTTATTCAGTTTAAGAGCAGCATAGTGGGATCTGGGAAAGGACACATACAGATCGTCAACACAGCAAAAGAATTCAGCATCAAACACCTTTGCCAGGCTCAGATCTCACAGCACAGACCAGCACTGTTTCAACAATTGTTTAAAAAGCATCCACAACAAGCCGAACAAGCCACCAGGCAGAACAAGTTTGCATTTATACATGTCAGGTCTTAGAGGTTTATCTCCCTCCCAGATAAGGAGAAAGCTTTCAGCTGCCTTTGAGAGATCTGGAGGTATTTCAGGGGATATATCAAGTTGCTTAGTTCTGTAAGCCAGCTGCAGTGAAAAGTCTTTTCAGCATTTTAAAAACATTAATTTCCACGTGTTCCAGGATTCCAAATCTACAACAAAAGTGTAAACACAGAACACTGCAGGCTTTCTCCTTCCCAGCAGTTCAAATACAGGTAGAGATTTCTATTCAAGGTGATCTCTGTGAAGAGTTTTAACCAGGGAAATTATCCCAGCACCCATCTCTAAATGTCCATGGGCTGAACATCTCCATCAACTCTGCCGATCTGCATAGCCCCAGGCAAAGGGTAAAGCACAGAACTGCACAGGGCAAGGCAAAAGCAGTGAACTCTGTACGACAAAACAAATGGACTTCAAATTCAGAGCTCGAAGTATCTGTTCTATTTCCACATGGATAACTTCCATCTTCTGATAATCCTCACATCTTTAGAAACCCCAGGACTTGAAAACATGTCCTCAGATAACCTGCACAATATCAAAGGCAGTGGCAGCAGAGAGGCTCCGAACAGAGGGAACAGGCTCTGGGGGATGAACAACAGATCCCACAGGAGTCAGAACCAGGTACACCCCAACAATTACCCTTGTCGTGCACACACAACCCACAGCTGGAAATGTAAAGGGTAGCAGGCTTCCCACTTCCTTTGAAGCCTCAAGCTTTAGCTCTTTAAGCCTAAATGCACTTTCAAAGCCCGAGGTCAATGGCTGGAGATTATCCAGGCAAAGGCTGCTGGGGAGAAAGCTGTTCTTTTCAGTCACTGCAATGCTATCCCTGAAATTTAGGCTGATGACAACTCAGCATTTGTCAGAATGAAAAAGGCTTTACAGCACCAAAGGGCCAACAACAGCTCTCAGGTGCAGCTTTAGTTAAAACACGAGTATGAGAATGCCACCCTGGGGCACCCTAATTTCACCCCAGTGAATAGGTTGAACCCAGGCTGCCCAGGCTGGGGTTCCAGGCTGCCCTGGACACTGCTACTATTATTACTACCTTGTGGCTCAGGACAAGTACTGTGCATTGCACTCGATCAGCTGGGCTCTTCCTCAAGTGTCAGAAATGATGCAAAGCCACATCATTTCTGCAAAGCCATAGAAGCAGTGGAAAAAGGCAGGTTTCTGGTCACCAAGACAGCAGGTGCAGGAGCAGAAGAGGGAGTCAATCTGCTGGCAAGGTGGTGTCCTGACACTGTTTGACAAGCCAGGCTTTAGTCTTGCCTTGCATGCCCCAGAGAGACACAGGGAGCTACGGGAGGAGCAGGGACAGAAGAGGCACAGCCAGTATCGATGGCAGCACACATGGGGCCAACTCTCTGCACAATCAAAGCTCCTTCCAGCCTCCAACCTGGGCTGCAGCACCTTCCTCCTGCTCACAGCAGGCAAAGCCAAAACCTTAAAAACACAAGAGTTAGAGAAGTCATCAACCTCCACAGGATTTTTGGGGTCCTCTCTTCCCTGCCCTGGGCTTCACTGCAGCTGATACCACTTCCAAATAAAACCTGAATTTGGCTGTTTGCTGCTAAAATTTTCAAGGCAGGGGAAAGGCAAACACGGTCTAAGAGGACGGGGTGGTAAGGAAATATGATCTGTGCAATTTAACAGCAAGCAAAGACACGTGGAAAGATGGGATGTGGTTTACAAATGTAGTTTGAGCATCGCTCACACAGCCTGGCCTGCCCTGTGCCCAGGAAGAGAGCAAAGAAGGAAAACTCTGAAGGCAATTGACTTGGACACTGGTAGCAATACCTGATCCCAACAGCTGTATCCCATGTCCTGGAAGACATCCCTGTGGTACAGGTCAGGGTGTCGCTGGCAAATGAATTGCACTGCTCTGGCTACTCAGATATCCTTCTCCAGTTGCTATGGGAAAAGAAATCAAAGAACAAGACTGGTAACAACGTAAAAAAAACTAAGCAAAGCATGTGTTTAAAAGCCTTGCTGGCTGCCAGCCAGGGTGCTCAGCACCTTCCAGGTTGCATCCCAGAACAATTAGTCTGTGTGCAGCCACTGAGTTTCCCAACACACTGCTCCTCTCTGTGATGGAGATGTTGGCTCCACTCCAGCAAAACACTTAAACACATTCTTGAACTTTAACTGTGCTCTCAGGACATCAGAAGGACGATCACACATGTGCCAAAGTGTGAACAACACAGAAAATCTCAGCCTAAAAAATGTGGAAATGCTCATAGGAGTGTCTGGGTAAATGTGTTTCACATGTGTCTAAAAGAGAGCTGCTCAGTTACTGTGGGAGCCATCCCAGGGCTCCTTTCCCAGGAGGAGAGGAGGACAACAACATTGTCTTCCACATTTGCATTTTCTTAGGCTAGCAGGGCTCTTGTCAAGGCAGTATCAGAAATAATTCTCACGGCATCCATCCTCTAAGGTGGGGTCTACCTCCATCCATCTTTCTTCCTTTCACCAGTTCACACTGCAACACACAAAGTCTGTGTGGCCAGTGAGGAGGGGTGACTCACTTGGAGGCAGCTTTTGAAGTAACCTCATCTGGAAGGGCTTTTTGTGCAGTAACAACAGCAGAACACTAACATTATTACTATTACTACTACTACTGCTACTATTATTACTATTATTATAATATTATAATGTATTAGTACCATTCTTTTGCCTTTAAGGCTAGCAACAATTGGTAAATTTTAAAAACATTTTAAAACAGAACACAAAACCCCCCTTTTTCTGCAATTAAGAGACAAAGCAAACTAGAAAACTTCTTGAGGAAGTGATAGATTCCTCTTGATTTGAATTCTCTGAGAGGAATTGTTGATAAAATCCTCCACACCTGTGACCCAGGAGATCTAGCACAGACAACTACGTGAAACTGAAAACCTACAAGCCTGTGAATTATTCTCTATTACCTGACAAAAGACACCCATAGGAAAACTATTTTTAGCTTTCCTTTCACCAGTTCTCTTTAACAACAAAACCCAATTCTTCCGCTGTTTTTTAAAATCTTGCCCAATGCATTTCCATAGCGCCTGTCACCTGCCGTGACCTACCTGTGACAGTGCCTATTCACCAAGGGCCAAAACCACACTTACACAGAGGAGATAGGAAGAGACACTTTGGCTCAGGGTCACCCAGACACCACCTCCGTGGTCAGTGAGAGAATTCCAAATTTCTGATTCCCGACCTCTGCCTATTTCATGCACCTTTGTACTCTTCCTATAATGGACGCACCTTTGTAAGAGTAGATCTATAACAACATTACATCATCATTCCTAACAGAAACCAGAACTGGGCTCATGCTTTCAGACCTGTTTCTGACAGTCAGTGCATCCCCACTTTCAACATTTGAAGCAGTGATAAGAGTTTAGCCACATCCAGCTTAGCAAAGCCTAAGCCTAAGCCAGCAGCAAAGCCCCACGTCACTCCCTGCATGGCTCCCCCACTTTGGCTGCAGACCAGCCACATGGGTCAAGCAAGATGCAGAGATCACACTGTGCCACTGAGCTCAACTGATCCACCAGGAACCTACATCGATCAGGAATTAGATCAGGAATTGCCTACATTATGTTTGTTGCAGGATGACTCTGAGATCAGAGAGATTAAAGATTAGAAAGAAGAGAAACCCAATAGGTTTACTTGCTATATAAAGCTTACAGTGGATCACAAAGGAATTTCCCTAGGCTTTCAGATATGCTATTCACTTGCTTACACATGTGCTTCTGAACAATCATAACTCAATTTCATCAATATTTTGGTAATAGAAAAAAATATAGTTACATATAAATAAAAGTTGACAACAGGGTTTTATTTGTATAGCAATGTTGACTGTTTCAGGGGGCAGCTTCCGTCTGAGGGTGCTTTTACTCACTGCTGGTGGCACAGGAATTTGAGAATAGGCTCAGACTTGCACTTACCCACAAAAGGGACTCACTGGAGCAGGCTGAGAACAAAGCTTGAGAAGTCTAATCTAAAGCCTGAGATCACTCTGCCTGACCAGGAGGCAAACAGCAAAATTTAAAGTTTCACATTGCTGTGGAATTCAGGCAAATCTCCTGGGATACACCATACTCGCAAGATAGAGCTGTTTCCTCCTCTGTCTGATGAAACATTCCATCATGTTCTAGATGCTGTCAAAAAAAAAATTATCGAAGGCAGGAGTGGAAATTTTCAGCTCATCTCTACCCATCCCATTCTGGAAGCACCCAAAAGAGAATCACTTATTCTAAAAGTGACTAAGACATGAGTCATCTGATGAGTAAGCACATTGGCTCTGGAAATCTTTCTCAATCCATGACCACATCCAAGTCATTTCATTACCTAAATTGTTTATCCATTTTATACATTAATGCAGCAGCACTCCAAGGCCAGGAAGAAGCTCTTGTTTCCAACACAAGGGTAATTGCAGCTGATTTTGTCATGCTGTGATAGACAGAGCATCGCCAGGAAACCCTGTGCTGAAACGGCAGAGCAAAACCTCGTGGCAAGTCTGCATATACAGCGCTCTGAAAGTCAACTTGGGAGATGCCTCCAGCCTCAGCCAACACTGGAGCTGAGCTCTGCTGGCACCAGCCATGTGTGCAGCTCAGCACCCCTGCAAAGGCAAACACAAGCCCTGCTCCTGGCAGCAGGATGGCAGAGGGCTCTGTGCAGGCAGTGCCAGGACCGCAGCCAAACGCTTTCAACGTCCTCCTGTTACTCTCCCAAAAGCTTTCACATGAAGCTGCAAAAGCATTAAGTTAAACCACTTATGGGGCTTAAATATCTCTCCACTCCGGAGGAATATGAGCACCTCACAAAGCAAATTTGCTCATCTTCACAAACGTCCTGTGGGATACATTCATGGGCACGGAAACAGCGTTGGGGAGAAGATGTAATCCCCATGAATCCTTCTTAACAGACCCCAACAGACACCTTGATGCCTTTGAAATGCTAGCTTAAGGTCCAACAGGAGATCTGTGGCTGATGTTCCCCTGCCCTCTTCCTAAAATCCTGGTGAGGACATCAGTGAGCAGGTCTGGTCTGTCCTCGGAAGGCCCCTCACACCTCAGCCCCAAGCACAGCAGCAGTGATGCACCCAGCAAAGAGCCTGGGCACCCAAAATGAGTCTGTTCAGTCTGTTTTACAGCCCACTGCACAACCTTCCTGCAGGGCTGCTGATTTCTCTGTGTTCCACCAGCACAGCACAAAAAGTACACTTGTAAGTGGAATAACTTGAAAGGACTAATTTAAGTTGTTCCACACCATTCCACTGGCATCACACTACGACCAGTGTCTTGATATTGCATTTCCACAGCTTTAGGTTTTCTGAATCTTTCAACAGACTTCCAGGAGAGCACAGCCAGGGTTTTCACCTGAATGGTCAGCTCTGTGAGCATCTGCCTTTACATAAACAAGGGTAAAATAATAGAGATTTCTCACCAGGGGGTGAATTCGCAATTTGCCTCTGCTGGACTATATATTAACAGTTGCCACCACCTCCTTCTTCCTCCATGGAGCCAAGGCTGCTCTGCCTTCATTCCCTTTGGAACTGAGGAAAACTTTTCACCCCTTTGCTCTAAATCCAGTGACCACAACTCAGCCTTTCACAAACTGAGGTCAAATAACAGGATTTAATCCCATAAACACAGTCAGCCTTGGCTTCACAGCTGCTGTGCTGGTGTGGCAGTGATCTTCCTTGACTGAAACATTAGACCATGTCTGCCCATGGCTCCTGACCACCTTTGTACATTCCACTTCCCTCCAAGAACTTCAAGTTCACCACAAAATAATCTACTAAAAGGGGAAGACCCGCCTCTGGAAGCCAAATGGAAGAAAGCCCACACAACAGGCTGGCCAGAGGATGAAGAGACATACACAAAGCAACAGCCCAGAAAATATTTGATGTCACCACAAAGCAGCAGCTGCCAGCACTGATGAAGAAGGATGAAAAGGCTGAAAACCTCCACAAAGGCTCCTTACAGCTGCCTGCAGGTGCAGGTACAAGATTAACACAGGACAAGCTGGTTTTCAGCACCATTACAGCAAACACCTCTGAAGCTGCAGTGGGCTGACACTCACCCCTGGAGGGTTTGGATGGAGGTCCTCGGACTGGCAGCTCAGCTGTGAGCACAGCCCAGCTGCTCCCAGGATGGCACATGCACTCACACCTTCCCAGACATCTGTGCACACAGGATAAAGGGAAAAGCTGCAATCCCACCAGCACATCACCATCCACTGCTCTCCATGGCGATCGAATCGGATGCACCAACAAAGCCTCCAGGAGGGAGGAAAACCCAACAGACTTCAAAAAGAGTGCACAGCATCTCCAGCAGAAATCCACTTCACACTGAGGCAAACACATCCCCTCTCTCTCGTGCTAAAGGCATCCTTCAAAATAAAACTACCACCTCTTCTGCTATGCTTATAGCATCATGAGATTTGTCTGCTCCCTGCTGGGATAACCGCTCCATGTGTCTGCCTCTGTCCAGCCACTCTCGCAAGCACTTGACAGGGCAGCAAGACTTCACTGGCCTCCTCCAGCTCTCCTGGTCATCACTCTCTGGCTGCTGGAGGATTGCAGACCAGCATGGTGCCATGGCCCTCTGAATTTATGCCTCTGGCACTGGTGAAAAGGGAATTCAAGGACAGATAGATCGTCTGAACAGACAAATAGCTGTACCTTGGGGAAAGAGAGAGGCAGGTAGAAAGGAGCTTACTGTTTTCCGTAATCCCTTTCTCTGGGAGTTCTCTACAGAGGCCTAAGGACAGTCTCACCTCTGCAAACCCTTCCCCTCAGCTGTTTGCTGACAAGGCAGGACTGCCCCCAAGGTAACCAGCAACACAACGCCACAGCTCTTTCCTGGCCACTCAATTCAGAGGGAAGCAAAGAAGCAGCAGAAAAACACCCAGGGTAAAACACTTTATAAAGACCATCAATTATAAGCCCCCCATTTCAGGCTAAGGGTTTCACTCTGCACAAGTCCCAGAGAGGTTATACAATTCACACAGATTTCTCATCCCCTGGGAAGGCTCCTTCCCACCCCACCATCAGCACATCAGTGAAGTCAATAGTGAGAGAGTTCCCCAAGGAGGGATCTGTGTGCAGCCACCACCATCCTGTCCCACTGCTGGTACTGGATTTGCTCCATGGAGGGGCACTGACTGCAGCCAAGGCAACTTCACTGCCACTCTGTTTTAAACAACCAGAGCTCTCTGAAGTCATTAACTTATATAAACATTTCACATCTGTTTAGGGAGCTCCATTTTTACGAGCATTCACACATGAAAAGCAATCACTGAGTGCATTCAAGAAGAGGTAGAATCAAGAGAGGAAGAAGCTTCTGCTATAATTAGTAGAACATTTCTTGTATTTTGTGCCATGGAGTCTTTAAATCCTGTTACCTGCAACATCTGCATCTTCACTTTAAATGTTCTGTTTCCCCATACCGCCGCTGTATTTTTCAGAAAGTCAAAGCAGGCCAGGACATTTGTGGTCTGCCCAGGGGAGACTAGTCTGGCTAAAGATTTGTGCTCTTTCCCCTGCTTCCCCACCCTTCTCTCCTTCCTTTGCTATATCTTGACTTTTAGGCAATCAGGGTCTGTCACCAACCCTGTCTTTGTACAGCACCGGTGCCATCACCCAGCATAAACCATCAATGATATAAATGCAAAATTCTGCTTGTACAAGGGCTGGCCCAAAGCTCATTGGGAAGACATCTCTCTCCAATGGCACGTGGACCAGAGCCAGCATGAGCAGAAAAGCACGATTCACAAAGTTGACTATTTGAAGAATACAATCATGCAAAAACCTGATCATCCAGCAGAATGTCTTTGCACTTTCCAACAGACCAAAAAAAGTGTGTGCACACATATATGTATGTTTTTATCAAGTGTTTTTGGCATAGGAAGCATTTTGATGCCATGGTGATGGGTGCACCTTGCAAGCCCTGAAACATAATAGACAGAGATAAACCTGAAGCCAATTAGGATAACAACACTGCTGTGCTTACATGATCCACAGCTACTCTGAAAGGGACAAAAATTTAACTCCTATGGAAAAGATCAAAACAAAAACCCAGATCCATTGTTAAACAGATTAATCAGACTCTTGGAAAGCTCATGAGGGATTGGGTTCAATCTCTGCAGCTGTTATTAGCATAAGCCCTGTACAGCAGTAACAAAAGACCTGCAAAAGTTCCACGCTCCTGCTTGCTTTGCAACGAGACTCTGCTTGGGCTCACAGCACTTAACATACACACTCTTCATTAAGGAGACAGGCCAAGAGGAAGGAGTTGGCTGAAGTTTATACTGCAGCAAAACAAAACTCTTAATGGCCCTTTTTTATAAGGGTAGGACTACCAGTATGGGAGAAAACAGAGCCCCAGTGCCAGCAACACCTTTCCTGATCCAGCAGAGTCTGGGCACCATGCTGTGCTGCTGCAGGGCAGGGCCCCAACCCAGGTACAGCAAGACCCAGTCCTTTCCCAGGGATACGAAGCCACATCAGAGACAGAGGGGAGCCAGGGATGACTGCATGCAAAGCAAGGAAAAGCACATTGTGTTGGCAGGAGCGAGCCTGGAGAGGGTGAAGCATCATCCAGCTCAGGGCTGGGGAGGCCAGGCACAGCCACAGATGGACTCAGGGCAGGAAGGCTCCTGCTCACCAGTGCAGCAAAGGTGCAGCCAAGAGAAACGAGCCTCAGCACAACTCCAGAGTGGTTCCCCACAGCTGCAGGGATTGGAAGGGCCCCTTGTGTGCCACTGGCTCCCGGGAGAGGCTGCAGGGACGTGCTGTGGGAAATGGGTTAATGGCATCCAGAGCGAGAAGTCTCCACAGGAGAGCTGACAGGTGAACAGAGCAGGGGAATGACAGCCTGCTGAGAAACAGCATCTTGCACCCCTCGTTGGGCGTCAATCACGCGCTCCCCAAAAATCCCCAAATTAGAATTAAATATGATGCTGCCGCCTCCAGAACAAAAATTATTCATTCCATAAAAAGCATTTTCATACTTCTCTCTTATGACTCTTCCATTCCTCTCCAGGCCCACTCACTCCTCTCCCGCAGAGGAGTCATTTGATGAAGGAACTTTTCTGATTGCAGCATTCTGCAAACTTTTTTTTGTAGAAGGGTTAAATGAGCATATTCCTGCAGGGATGGCCAGTGCCAGAGGAAAGGGCCTCCAGTTACAACAGTGACAGCAAGGGACAGGGCATTCCTCCCATTGCAACTGAGCATGACAACTACTTTGCTGAAGGCAGAGGGAGTCCTGCCACCCCTCCCACTGTGATTTTATCATATTGTTCTTCAAGATGTGCAGATTAGAACTAAGTAAGTATCTCAACACATGCTTCATATGCTTAAATCTTGTTAAAGCTAAGCAAATGCTTAAGGACATGTATTGCTTCAGGAAGCACTGCTGGATGGGATCTGTGCTCTGCTCACAACCGGGCTTCACATGAATTCAAGAGGTTTTCCAGGCACAGCTCAGGAACCTGGGCAGGAATAGAGAAGTTGGTGCATGGTCTCACATACAGCAACATCTAACAGTGGGTCCAGGGAGCACGTGGAGCCAGCAGGTTGCTGCAGTGTGCCCTGAGAGCCCATGGATTCAGAACCATTTGTGTGGCTGGGACAGGTAAGAGCCACTTTGTTTTTTCACACACTTCTCTATTCCAGCCTGGAGGAGCAATCACTCCTGTAGAAGCAGTGAAGAAGCACTGTAGAAGTCCCTGCTGGCAGCCCAGTGCTTAGGAGCCAAGTTTAAACTCCTGACTGTCATCACTTCATCAGACAGAGTCAGACACGTTAATCCCCACCTTGCTGCCTCTCACAAACTGGGGCCAGCAAATTCTGTTGCTGCGGCTGGAAGGACTGAGCCATCACTAAGCACCTCCCAGGTCCTGTCCACTTGCAGATCTCACTCACTTCCTCTGGTGCTTGCACCAAGTGCCACACTGTCACCTTCCACTTCCAAACTCCCATTGTCCATAAATCAACTGCAGCACTTGCATCTCCTGCGACGTTTAACTGGGACAAATGCCACATTAGACTCTGCTGAAGTACTGCTTGGTGAAAACTGTAGAGAGCCATAACACCAACCAAAAGGTTTCAAGTGGTAATTAACCAGCTACAATAATAAATAATACATATACTTTCAAGTGTTTAGTCATTTCCTGAATGTCTCCCATAAATACCCAGCCAATAAAGCACACTTTGAAACAGTGACACATGTATCTTTTCCCTTCTGAGCTAACTCTGTGCTACTTACTTAAAATAGAAAATTCTGTAGGAGAAAGACAGGTTGAAAGGTAACAGAATTTTGTAGCTTGAGCATTCATATTTGCTTTGAACAAAAAATACTTAGTACAAGTGTTTAAACTTTTCTCAGTCTTACCTTATTTTATGGACAAAGTTTATACACCTGTTTAAATCCAGTCAGTCAGTCAGGCTGCTGGTCTACAGCTCTCTTCAGCAAGTGTCACACGTGATGCTCACTGGTTAGGCTGCACTCCTGCCAGGGCAGAGCTGGCACATGCAGCCTCACAGAAACCAGCACCAAGATAAAATCCTGACCTCAAAAACACAGCCCAAGCAACCTTCACCGAAACACAGGAGCTTTGCTTTTAACGTAGACGGAATTTCTAGTTCGGGCTTTTGAAATGAAGTGTTGTGTTAAAAAATAATAATAAAGAAATCAGTGCAGATCTCCCAAAAAAAAGGGAAACTGGAGTTGTGAAAACAGCTGGAATGCTCTCCATAGCCTTTGGCATTCGCTTTAAGTGGCTGGAAAAGGTCAGTGTCATTTGGCTCTTAGCAAAGTTTAAATACACTTCAGCCCTTTGTGGAGGGCTGGCAAGTTTGACAGGGGTTAATTTATGACAGTGAGCACCAATGCCCTGAAGACACCCCAGCACGGGCAGTCAGGACCAAGAGCTGCTCACCACTGCCGTCCTCCCGGGAAGCTCCTGGGTCCCACACTATCCTCAGCCTCCTCTCCACCACAGCCCAGGGACATTCAGCCACAATCACCCATCTCACCAGGGCTGACCAGACTTATAAGATACAAATTGATCAGGAAGGTGCAAAACACCTACCTTAATATTCCAGCTGGTACCGAATCCCTTCAACTCTCCTGGAGAGGCGCTTTTCATTTCCAAAAAGAACCATGAGTTAATGTTCTTGCCAGTGTAGTTAATCAGAGCAGCAAAGCCTCTTTTCACCGTGCAGGGCCCAGGTGACCGTCTCCAAGGGATTAGCTGTTACCACATTTAGTTCAGTAAAGGGTTTATCTCAGCCATGTTCACAAAGGCAGACTATGAAGACATTTGCCGGCTGAATTCCTGGGGACTGACACCTCGAGCAGCCGCAGGGCTCGGAGCGCACCCGGGAAAGGCGTGGAATGGTAATTGGTAGGAGTTGGCAGTTTTTTACCCCTCTGCAGCACAAGAAGCCAGGGCAAGAGACAGCTCTTTTCAAGGAATAAGGCCACTGTCGGCTGCCAGCCAAGGGATGACAGGAGGGTGAAGGAACCAGGGACAAGAGAGAGACGATTTTCAAAGCCCTCCAGGGGCCNCAATCACCCATCTCACCAGGGCTGACCAGACTTATAAGATACAAATTGATCAGGAAGGTGCAAAACACCTACCTTAATATTCCAGCTGGTACCGAATCCCTTCAACTCTCCTGGAGAGGCGCTTTTCATTTCCAAAAAGAACCATGAGTTAATGTTCTTGCCAGTGTAGTTAATCAGAGCAGCAAAGCCTCTTTTCACCGTGCAGGGCCCAGGTGACCGTCTCCAAGGGATTAGCTGTTACCACATTTAGTTCAGTAAAGGGTTTATCTCAGCCATGTTCACAAAGGCAGACTATGAAGACATTTGCCGGCTGAATTCCTGGGGACTGACACCTCGAGCAGCCGCAGGGCTCGGAGCGCACCCGGGAAAGGCGTGGAATGGTAATTGGTAGGAGTTGGCAGATTTTTACCCCTCTGCAGCACAAGAAGCCAGGGCAAGAGACAGCTCTTTTCAAGGAATAAGGCCACTGTCGGCTGCCAGCCAAGGGATGACAGGAGGGTGAAGGAACCAGGGACAAGAGAGAGACGATTTTCAAAGCCCTCCAGGGGCCAAGCCCTCCACAGAGACCAAGTCTGTGTGCTGATGGTCACAGCAGCTGCTGTCAGGGACACGTGGTTGCCAAACCCATTAAATGTATTCCAGAGAGCCTCTGAAAAGTCCACAGGGTGAAACCACTGGACTTGTGCCACCAGCTTTAATCTGGAGCTCAGTGAGGCTCTGCTAAGTACTGCAAGCCAGGAGCAGGGCTAAGGGAGAGACTGGTGTCTGCAGTCACCCTGCAAGTTTCAGAGCAGACCACCAGTTAGGCACCCAGGCTCTTCTCAAACTAGTGAGACCTTTCATCTATGAAGAGGAATCATGTCCTAAAAATGCAGACTTTGTGCACTGCTGTTCCCTCTGGCATTAATCAAGCATTTTGATTCCTAACCTGCTGCCTGCTCCAACCTCTTGAGCAATGGCTCAGGTTTTCATTAGTGCCAAGGACAAACATTGAAGCTTTGGGACTGCTTCCTAACTCTTCACCAGACCAGAGTAGAATTCATATTTTCCTTCTTGCTCATCGAGAAAGCAGGCTGGGGTGGGGCTGGAAAGACTTACAAAGCCCTGGGCGCTCAAGGATAAGAAATTCCACTGTGGTGCTGCCTTCCCTGCTCCCCAGCTCGCAGGGGGCTCTGCTGGCATCTCACACCAGCTGGCTGAGCACTCAGCGCCTGCATCGTGCCAACACTGCTGCCCGCGCCCTGAGAGAGCTCTTCTAACAGCAATGTCAAGTGGCTGAACAAAGAAATATCAGAAAACAGGGCTGGAAGGAGAATGCCTGAAGATATCAGTGAGCGGGACATCACTGGGCACTTAGAAGAATGACAAAGGCAATTTTCACAAATGGAAGGGTGAAATAAAGGAGAAATGAGAGTGAAGATTGAAAACAATTTCCTACTGTTTGGCATGCTCTAAAATTAGTGCTGTAATAGATCTCATCAGCCAGCATTTATTTTCCATTCTGAAGACAAGAATTCAAATAAGCTGCAGCAAGAGAAGCGCTTGCTTAGCTGAACAGCCGACCTCGAACGCAGGCAGCAACGCAAGCCAGGCTGTTCCAACCCTGCTGGATCTTGCTTGGGATTTTCAAAAGTGACAACTCAAGCTGGAGACCCACTTTCCTTGACCACATTACAACCCCAGCAATACAGAGGTGATAGAGCCTCTGGAGCAGGAGGGGACAAGCTGCCCACAGCAGACCTGCTCCAGAGATTTGCTGCGTTCATACAACTGGAGGAGACAAGTGAGGGAATCCCAAAGTTACACTGCCTGGACAGGACCCGAGGCAACAGATTACACACCATGCTTTGGGAAACCCCTGCTGTTGATTGTCTTGATGGCTCTCACTCCTGCTCTCCCCAAGGAACAAGCCCTGCCCATCTGGCTGTGCCTGGGCAGGGAGTCCCCAACAGCTCCAACATTTTGCTGTGACTGCCTAGGAGCATAGGGGGCTCAGCTCTCACCCAGCTGAGCACAAACTCTGTCCCCAGACCCTGTACATGGGTCACCAGACTCCAGGTGGAAATGCTGGTGCACATCCACACCCCACTTGCTGCTGTGCTGATCTGCACATCTTGGAGACCAGGCCCACGAAGCCTGGCACAAACAAAAGCTACGTGGTTTTGAATTCAAAAAGCAAACAGCAAATCTCTACAGGCTTCATCTTGCTATTCCCATAGCTACACTCCCTCCTTCAAGCATGCACATACATGTAGAGGTATTTTACACACAGGGGGGCTGTGGAGCACCAGGGACACACAGCAGTGCCTGGGGAGCTCTGGAAAAGCCCCCAGACTCGTCTGGGAGCAGCAGTGGAAGCACTGATGTGACGTACCCACTGCTCTTTCAAAGTTTTAGAACAAATCCCTGATGGCAGAGAACTGGCAGCATCACTCAGCTATGAGGTGTCAGAGATATTTCAGGCAGCCAGATATTCCCATGCAGAAACCCAGAAAAAGTCACCCCCTCACTCCCCCAGCTGCCTCTCTTTGCATTACTGCTAACATGGATGTGACTCACTAGAGCTGGGTTTATATTAAACTCCTTAAACAGATTGTTTGGCTGTAATGTAAATCCAGTGAATGTTAAAACACCAGAATAAATCAGTCAGGCAGTTACCACTGCCAGCTCTCCAGAGACATCCAAGGGACTGATTTTTTTAAAAGGCAGAGGTGGTAAGAGATGAGGGGGAAACAATAACAACAATGATAATAGTAATAATAATAACAACAATAATAATAACAACAACAATAACAACAATAATAATAATAATAATAATAGTATCAGCACAGCCTTTCAGCACTTTTTGGGGAGAGCTGTGCCAGTGGCTGCAGTGCCCCCATCAGTACTGCTACCAGTGTCCTGCCCAGCCATATACAGGCAAATCCCTCAGCTTCTGCTCTGCACAGGTTATGCAGCATCACCTGCACAGGACACGAAGTCTGTGGCAGCAGAAGTGCCTCCTTATCACACCTCCTGAAACAGCAAAGTGACCTCAGGGGAGGTCAGTATGATAGCACTGATGCTGGGGTTAGGACTTCAGCCATACCATGCTTTAAAATAAAATAAGCCCCAAGTGAGGCATGAACATTGTTCTTCCCATCCTGTCACTGGGAAGGAGGTTCTTCTTTAGGGGCTGCCTCTCTCCCATGGTGCAGAGGGCATTTGCCACTCAGAGAACAGTCTCCTGCTCACAGTGACATCGGCAAGCCAGCACAGGAACAGATTTTAAAATTTGCAAACACTAGTGTTTTTACCCGAAACCTGACTCCAGGTTTATAAACAGTCTATGGGCCAAAGGATTAGTCAGAAAAATTATCTGGCAAATAATCTGCAAGAATAAGCAAAACCAGAGCATATCACCATCTGCTCACAGATACCTCCTAAGGCAGAAATGAGGAGCCTTCGAATTAAAGCCTTCACTTTGTATGTAATTGTTGATAACCAGGCCATTGCACTCAAAATGCTCCCATAGCTACATTAGCAACCCAAAAAGGAAGCAGGTAGAAATTAGGACCCCAAATCTTAGTTGTAGTGTAAAGCATGTTGGCTGAGCTGCCACTTGCATGGGCCACACAGCTCAGACCAAGCCCCTACGCAGATTAAAAAGCAGCTGGAGCCTGTGGGTCTCTACAAATGTGAGCCCCCCTGAGATTTCCACACCACTCGGCACAGGAGACAGTGACCTGCCCAGCCCGTGCACTGGCAGAGCATAAGTTCCATTTCCAACTGCCCTGGAGATGAGACTGCAGAGCAACACCGTCACAGCACTGAAATGAAGAGATCTCCAAGCTGTGTTTAATTAAACATAGTCTGGGAAAGTCTCTGCTTTTGTTAAACACTGTCTCAAAAGAAAAGGGCTGAGTAATGCACCAGTGGGGAAAAACACTCTTTAGCTACAAGGTGTTATTATTATAGGCTTAATATCAAAATGGCTCGTTCAGCTTATTAGGCTGGAGCAAACACTCCCAGCCTTGGCAAGACTGATATTACAGCTCTGTATTTCACATTGACATAGGCACTCAAGGTTTGTATAGAGAGGAGTCTCCCATCTGGAGAGGGAAGGCATTGATTTGCACCAGGTTTCCGTGGCCCAGTAAAACTGGTCAGACAGACAACAGAGGAGTTGTGTCTGTACTGGGCATCAGCAGGGACAGGAGCCTGTGCTGCAGCAAGGCCAGTGAAACCAGTGCTGGGAATCGATCTCCGTGACTGAGACCAGCAGCAACACAGGTGGGGGGCTGCAGCAACTGCACACACACGATGGCACAAGCACAGGCCATCAGGGAAACACTCCACAGGTCTCCTGAACGCCGAGGACACCGTGACCAGCACCATACGTTCGACACTGACCTCGCACCCTGGAGTCCTGGCTATCTCCTTCTGCAGAACAGAGGTGATCACTGACACGCAGGGAAAAGGTTTTGGAGCAGAGGGTTAAGCAGTGTTGCTGCTTCTGAGCCTGCCCTTGGGGACAGCCCACAGCAGCAGCCAGGGATTGCTCCATGGCTCTGCAGCACTGTGGGGCTGGTGATGCATCGCTACCTCCAGCACTCGCTCACCTGCGTGCAGGTGCAGCCAGCCCCAGGCTGACCCCCCATCTCAAACACTCAAATCACTGCAAATAATAATAATAATTATCTGAGGCTTTCAAGACACCATGACATTTAAGGCTCTTTTTTGAGTATTTGGTGCAGTAGAAGCTCTCACTTCTCAAGTTGAAAAACAAACCCTTTCTCTGTCTTTTATTTGTTAATTAAATGTGTTCATTGTATTCAGATCTCATTTTTTGTGCATAATGTTTTGCCCATCTGTTTGATTAAAAAAGAACCCAACCACCCAGCTTCATTAAGCTAATTGGATGCATTCAGCCTTTGGTTAATATTCTGAAGTACTTTACAATTATTCTCCCCAGTTATTAAATCTCCTCTGAGGATCTTATTTTCAGTACTAGACTCTTTATTAGCCAGCACTTGAGTTGGACTGCATTTGCCCACTCCTTACCCACATGCAAATGTCCCACCAACTCCTTCAATGGTTTGTGATCTAAGACATGGAGATAAATTCGTGCCTTGATCTGACAGTCTTCAGCTCACCCTGACCTCAAAACACAGCATCTTCCTCCTGAGCAAGAGGGTTCAACACTGCAGAGGATGATGAAGTGCTGAAGAGAGCACTACAAATTCTGCGTCCTGTGGGAGCTCCCACATGAACTTTTAAAGGGAAAAACAGTTTCAGAAAGGCTCAGGACTGCAGTCTGAGATGGACCATCGTAGAGGATGAAAAATGACACTAACAAAATTAGTGTAGCTTGGCCACGTGGCATCGTGTGAGTGAGCTGAGTGAGCCTTGCTGGCAGTGCAGTGAAGGGTTCTAAGCTCTCTTGGGGTTCAGGTTTCAGTATAGTTTGTGGTGAGGCAACCTACCTGCATCCTGGACCTCCAAGGTGTCCCCAGGCTCTCTGCTCCACCACAGAGAACATGCAGGAGTTCTGAGGCTTGGTCTTCACACACCCCACCATCACTGTCCATTGCTTCCCCAAATAACCCAAATTTTGGCTAGCAGTGCTCTTCCAGCAGCCCAGCCCTGAATCAGAGCAGTCCCTGTTTAGCCTCAGAAGTGATCACAGGACAAGGCTCCTCCAGGAATGGCACCAGAATGATGGCAGGAGAGAGACTGAAGGTGAGAGAAGCAGTATAAGCCACCTTGTCCTGGTACGAGCAGAAGTAATGACTGGAACCCCTCACTTTTCCCTCACCATAGTATCTTCCCCCTCTGCCTGGACATCCATTTCCTTGAAAACTTGTAACAAATCTCTGCAGCCCTAACCACTGCAAGACACTTGAGTCCAGGAGGACAAAGGCTCCAGGAGCGGATGGATTGCAGAGTGACAGACAGAGACACACAGCTTGTCTTTCACACAGGGTCTCATTTCAGAAGAAAACAGATAAAATAAATTTCTTTTTTACAGAATGCCCTGATTTACATGGTTGTAGTCCTACCTGCTGACTGACACCAAGACCTTCTGTATTGAGAGGAAGCAGCAAGAGATGAAACTCTCCCCACGCGTGCATTATGGAACTGTGACTGCTGTTCCTTCCTGAACCAGCGCCAAGTTTGAGATGTAGGTCAAGAGTTTCTAGAAAACAAGCCAGCAGATCATGTGTAGGAAAAGCCGTACTGAGTCAAGCCATGTATCCACCCTGCCCTGATTTCTGTCTCGAACAGTGGCCAGCAATGGATGTTGGGAGGAGCGCTGCTGCAGAAACTAAGAGCTTAAAAATAGTCATGATAATGAGGAAAAGTTTAGAGTTTGGCCTCCTGACAGCATCTCCTGGCTTCAAGCAGTCACTCAGGGAGCCCCGACAGAACATCTCTGAATTTGTCTACAACCAATCTGAAGCTATTTTTTCAGTCCCCACAACACTGTAGGGAACTGAGCTCTGCGACACGACAAGCGCTGTGCAGGAAGCACTATTTGTGCCACACCTGCCAGACAAACAGGGGAGTTCAGGCAGCCCAACACCAATTCCACATGGTGTCAGAGAGGATAAACCACACACACCCCCCCACTGCCCCATGACCACAAGCCAGGGTCAGCAGGAAGCCAACACAGGCACTCTGTACAGCGCTGCAGGGCCAGGGAAGAAACTGCCCTCTTCCATTTGCTTCTGCAATCCCAGCCCAGCCTCTATTGTTTGTATTTGAAAAAAAAACCAGCCAGTTTTCATTCTCTTGTTATAAAAGGTGGTTACACTTGCAAGAAATCACTTGGCAGTAATTTAACTGAAGGAGGAAGAAATTTAGAGGTTGAGGCAGCTGTGATTTGACATGGGCTGACCTGGCACCTGAGGAGAACCTTAATGACATTTCCTTCCAGCCAGCCTGTTCTCCTTGGTTCACACTGTAATTAGCTTTCTCTTTTTGACATCCAGGCAGAAAGCCTAGACCACACTTGAAAATTTGGCCACATTATTTCAACTTTTCAATAGCCTGGCAACAGCATCAATTAATAGAGAGCTCACTGCCCCACTGTGCTTAATGCTGTAAGAAAGGCAAGCTTTGGCTCAAAGAGCTTAGAATCAAAGCAGGGTTTAAAAGTAGAGCTTAAATGTTGTAGTTTAACTTGGCAGGCAGGTAAACACCACACAGCTGCTTGCTCCGTCAGATCCCTCTCCAGGAATGGGGGAGAGAACTGAGGGGGAAAAAACGTAAAATTCGTGAGTTCAGATAAAAACAGTTTAATAGGATAGAAAAAAAAAAGTGAAAATAATCAATAATAATTTGATTAGAATGTAAAAAACAAGAGATGCACAATGCAGTTGATCACACCTGCAGACCAATGGCCAGGCAGCTCGCCCTCCAGCTGATACACTGCAGGCGAGGTGGGATGATCCCCAGCTTTTGTGGAGTCTTATTCAGCTAGAGTGAACAGCTCTGCAGCCCTCCAGAGAGGGGAGGAATGTGGGATCAGGCTTCATTCCCGACAAGCTCTGCCTCCCTCCCTGAGCACGTGGCCTTCCCCTGGGGACATGGTCAAAATGAAAGTGGGAGCACCAAGAGCCGGGTCAGAGGTCCTGGGAAACAGAAAACGAGCTGCTCTTGTGCATCTCCCATCACCAGCAACATTTCTTTACCTTAGCCTCAAGGAGAAATTACAATTGCCCAGGACCAACTCAGACTGTTCCCTAAGTGCCACCAAGGAGTAGGTGAGCTCTGCTGCACATGGTCTGAGCTATGCCTAAATCAAGAAATAAGCAAGGCTGGAAAGTTAATGTTAGTCAAACTTGACAGCAGCGCTGGCTTTCAGCCAGAGGTTACTCCAGATGTGCTCCATGTCCTGCATCCTGGGCTTTGGCTGCTTACTCCCCACTGTTCTCCCCACACATGTCCCCAGCAGGGAAAATGACTCTGTCCATCTGTGAAAGGGTCCCAAGAGGAAAAACACAAGGCTGCAGACTTCCAAAGGGACAAACACAGTGCTTCAATTCCCTGAATTCTTTCTTTTCAGGCTGAATCCACCTCCTGCCACAGACGCCAGTCACATTCCTGAACGCCAGTTCAGAGAAACTGGTCAGTGCCCATGGGAGTGGGATGCACCATCCCAGCCACCTGTTTGGGAAGGAGCCTCCCAGGGAAAGCTCTCCCCCATTAACCCAAACAACACAATGAGGTGGTGGCTGGTCCCATCTCCCTTTCACCTGATGAACAGAGTGACCCACGTGATCTGTGCCAAAGCTGGTAACAGCAGTAGCAGCCCCACAGCACCATGAGAACTATGGATTTCCATCCTCCAGAGAAGCCATGAACACCCACAAATCCAAAAATCCCTTCAGTGGTTTCTTCTTGGGATCAGCCAATGTATCAGACAGCTCAGAGCCAGAAGGATACACTTGCCTCTGAGAGACCTGCAGCAGCACACAAATACACTGGAGAAGGGACATCTACCCTGAGATTTGCTCCTCTCACTCCCCAGCTTCCTTGTTTTCCTTAAGATGATGTCTGCAGCTAAATGAACACATTACAGCAGAAATTTTACTCTTAATTTGTCCCTTGGGTGTTTTGCTGACCCTACCAAGAACTATATTTAAATGTGCAATTTCCTGGCTAGACTCATTTGTAGTCCCTTCCCCTCTGGCTGCCTGTGCAAGTCTGGCCCAGAATCCAATTAGCTACTACCACCCTTTAAATCAAAGGAATTACACTCAAACAAGAAAAACAAAATTATGGATTTTAATTACATAATTCTTATTATATGTCTAAATACTTACAGTTCCCATGCTCTCTGGGAGGTGGTCTTGAAAGGCTAGAAAATGACAAGTTTCCAAGCAGACAAAATTGTAGCCAGAACAAATAACTGGACAGGAGACTCTGCCCAGCCCAATCACCAAAGCATGTTTGGTTTAACACACTGCAGAGCTGGATGTAGGACCTGCCTGGCACCATGGAAGGAGCAGCTGCTTCCCAGCACCTGTGAGAGGGATGGGGAACCCAAAGGCTTCCAGCTTCTCACAGGAAGGAGCAGCTGCATTCCATCTGGGATTAATGTCAGGAATCTGCTTTCATCAGCATCAGCACCACCCTCCCCAATGCCTAGGAGGTGTTCCCATGGCAGCTTCCAAAGTAAAGGAACTGGTTTGCTTCTGAGAGTTTGCTGGTTCACACTTGGTCCTTGGCTAGCTTCAGCTGGTGCCAGTGACATCCAACAATGATCCCAGCAGTCCCAGCTGTGCAGGGGAGCAAGGCAAGGAGGATGTGGATTCCCAAGGCCATAGAGCCCAGGGGCACGACAGAGGGGTGTTTTGTTCCTTCCCCTGTCACATCCTCTAAGGCTCCAGGTTTTGCAGGTCGGGTTCCCAACCGTGTGATGCTGTGGCTGTTCAGACTTAACAGTGACCTCAGAGGACCTCCAGCGTCCCCTCTGTGCACAGACTTTGCCACCCCCTCCAGCTCACCAGCCTGTGCTCCAGCTCTTGGCTTCCTGCCTGCCTCCAGGAGCCGCTCAGCAGATCCCCACAAATCCTTTGGCTCTGGAGAATCTGCACAGGACTGTCTAGCCAGGGGATGAGGCTATGCAGGGCAGGAAGAGCCAGGCACTGTTAGGTTGGAAGACATCAGGAGAGCTGATGTTATTTGGCTCGAACTTTCCAACTACCAGCACTGCTCAGCTTGGGAGATACCGGGGCCACAGAGAGGCTCAGAGGAGGTCAAGGATTTTGGAATAGCCAAGTTGCTACTGGAAATGGTGTTTCTCAATGTCAGCAAATAAGGAGTGGCTGGGATGACTTTCCTTTAAGGTATCAGCTTTCAAGTCCAAACAAGCTTCACCTCAGTCCATCCCAAACAGTGCAGTCACCTGTACCTGCTCCAGGAAAACACAGAGACTTCACTTGGGCCCCTCAGGAGCCATACCTGCCACCAATTCAGGTTACTGCAGAAATTCCACACATGAACTAAACAACTCCCACGTTGGATAGCTCAGCCTCCTGGGAACTGGAGCAGGAAGGGCTTCAGTGTGAGGCACAGGCTTCTCGCCAAAAAAGCAAGAACTGCAGAGGCACCGAGTGATCCACAGGACATGAGAGTGGAAGGGACAGCTCCAGAGAGGCTCAAGTCAGTACATGTGCATGGTGGGACAGGGATTTGCTACAGGAGGGAGCACTGCCAAAATAAATACATTAAACCACAATGATGCTCTTTCTTCATTGACTCCCCAACCCCATGCCCTTCCTTTCGAGGGGAACAGATAGACAAGGATGTGGACAGAGCTGTCAGGCACTTCTGCAGAAAGCCATCCGTTAGGAAAACCAAATTCCCCAGGAGATGAGCAACTCTGAGCCATCTTCCCCTTCTTTTGCAGGCAGCTACACTGACAACTTGCAAAAATACTCTGCAGAGCTCCCTAACCAGTTTGATGGTGAAGTGTCAGCACATTTCTAGGTTAATAAAAGCTGGGGCATGGGAGGAGAGAGGAAAGGAAGGAGATTGATTGTCTTAGACAAAGAGATTGGAATGGATTTCACAGCAGGAAAGGTTTCAGGGCAAGGAAAAATTTATTCATACCTAAAGAGCATGGAATATTAAAGACTCTGGGTTTCATTTCCTCCACAAGACCTTAGTGGAATGAGACTCTCAGCACTTTGCAGTAACCACAAAACACCCTCAATGAATCCAGGTGGTTTTATCCAGCTCACAGCAAAACCTCAAAAATAACTTGGCATTGCATCCATGGCATCAGCAGGAGGCTGGTGCACCCACTGCATGGAGCCAGCAAAGGAGAGCAGGGAGGGCCAGGGACTTCCCTGGGGATGAGGGGAAGGGGCTTCCCTGGGATACTGGGCAGGCACTGAACCAAAGGCAGCCCAGCAACATGCTGCTTTTGGAGTAGAATAGAAGACTTCTCTTCAGACAACAAAATGCTCTGTGCATCCCCAGAGCATCTGCCATGTTTTTACTCAGATCTGGAGGTTTATTTTCCATTACTGTGGCACTGAGACACTGTTGTCACCTGGGCCTGATGCTGCACAGAGAAAATGCTGGTCCCTGCCATGAAGTTTATGCTCTTAACACAAGAAACAATGAGGCAAAGCAGGCAGATGTTTGGATGAGCACGAGGAAAGCTGTACTGGTTTTGCTCTTTCATTCCTTTGGTGGCTGAGAGGGTGTGCCACAGAAGAACCAGTTCCCACAGGTGGGACAATCTCATATTGTCGTCTTGCACCTGTGATAATCATTCTGCATGAAAGACAGATCCAGTGGCATTCAGGTGGAGTACAGACACTTTTCAGCTCCTTGGAAATAGCAAACTCTGAAAATTAACCAAAAACACCAGTTCCATTCTTCATTCAGACTTAAATCAATCTATCTGGCATTAAGGAATGGACTCCCAGCAATTGCTATGAATAAAGCATACCTTTTCACTATTCTTCAAGGCAAATTACAAGCACTGCTCACATCAAACTGCATGAAAAAAGGACAAAGCAGAAGCCTGATCAGAGTTTGGAAGCACCCTGGAAGAGATGCCTGATCTCTCCCACCTGGAAGTGCACATTAATAACACAGCTGAGAATGCTGAAATTCATGCCCACTACTACCACAGGATGAGCTGAGCCAGAGGACCTTGTTCTCACTGTTATGACAAATCACACCCTGCTCATGCAGTAACCCCATACCCCAGCCCTGAGGGAACACATTTCTGTTCACCCTGCACTCAGCAAGGATTGGCCAAACAATCTGCATTTAGACATCTTTCACTTTTCCAGCCCCATCTCTCAGCCTGGGGATGAGGTGCTGACACAGAAGGGCTAAAAGACTCATCTCAGGTCTGTTTTACACTCCGCCTGCTAACCTCAGATATCATTAACCTTTGTCAGTCAAGATGCCTGACAGCTACAGAAAGGTCAATCCAGATTTCAGCATCAAAGCACCTCATCAGTGAGAGGTCAGTAGATGAATTTCCTGTCCTCAGACTGCCACTTGAAGCAGGCACACCATCAGCAAGTAGACCTAAACCCTTGGTTCCAGCATAAATAATATCCCAGAACAGCACTACCCAGACAGCATTTCCAAACCCAGGTGTTATGAAGTGTCAAAATTAAGACCTGACTCATTTAAGTGGTTAGCTTCCACATGTGTACTGTAACAATTTGTCATAGGAGCACTGCACCAGGTCCTACTGCCTTCCAAGTACCTTGATTTCTTTGGCATAGGGTTACCACCTTCTACACAGCGCCAGTATCCAAACCCAGTTCTCTCCTTCCGTCCCAGTTTTTCCACACTGATCTGTAAGCAGTGACAAAAGACAGGGGAGGAGGTTCTGAAGCAATAGAATACACTTTTCCAAGGCAGCACTCAACTCATTGAGAGGCAAACCCATCCTTTTTCTTTCATGCTACCATCAATCACTTCTCACACGCTGCAGGAAGGAAGCCTCCTTCCCCAGTGGAGCTGTGGTTCATCCTCAGATCACATCCTTGCCAGGCTCCTAATGAGGAGGCAGCTCACACAACTTCCAGCTTCTTGTCTGCAAACAATCAAGACTCCATGGGCTGGGCTGGGCTGCAATGAGGGAGAGGGTGGGTCTGGTAGCAGATACCCAGCATGAAGCAACAGCTACAGACCCTCTTCTAGGCAGGCATCCCTTTGAGCATCCCAAATTCTCTCTGAGAGACCACATCAGAGCAGCAGAGCAGACTAAGGCCACCAGCTGCATCCAGCACATGAGGAGATCCAGGAGCAGGAGAAAAGCTCTGGCAATACCTGCGTGTTACAGTACCATGGTGAGCAAGCACAAAGGCAGGAGGTAGTTGAGAGTAACTCTGACGGAGCTGGATGCCACAGCAGGACAGTGTGGGAGCTGTGATAATTAGAGCCAGCCTCAGGTAGGTATACACACGCACACAGTACTCTGCAAAGCTGTGCTGGCTTGTTTTTTTGCTACTGCTGCCCAATTCCTTCAGCTTTATCTACTGTAGATGTGACAGCCTCCAACTGTGGGCTTCAGAGTGCTGTGCCCACATTATTTGTGTACAGCAAATCCATCCTCACCAGCTCTTTTGGGGGTTTAGGACTTGCTTCTGTTCTATAGAATGGAAATCTGAACTGCTGCCTAGAGCAGGAGAGGGGAAGAAGAGACAAACACACACAATAAAGTCTCTCATGACAGCAAAATAGTCCTTGAATTAATAAATACACTCTACAAAAGCAAAGCAAAACCAAGACAAACTATGGAGTGGGTGGTCCAAGCTCTGCTGCACTCACAGGACTGCAGGACAAAATTGTGACCAATCTCTGCAGCAGAGGCACAGCCGAGGAACACCAGGAGGAGAACAGCAGCACCTGACCGGGAGCACTGCTCCAGCACAGCACTGAACTGTCACACACAGGCACCGCAGTCCAGGTCACCAGGGTAGGATGATCGCACATCCCTTGGTGCCACTGATTCACACTCTCACCTCAGTCCCAATCAGTCACAAATACAACACTAACACATCCTCAGAAGGTGCTCTTTAGCCTGGGTTTTCCCAGCACTTTTCCCTCCTTTTCCCACCGTTACCGAGCCCCTAGTTTAACACCCATGCTAAGAACTCGGTTTTTGGGTCCGTCTGTGATTTGGAGCTCCGGTTTACCAAGGGGATCTGTAGCCAGAGGAAACAATTTAATATCCTACATATGAAATTTCTTCTCCAGTTGAAAGTCTCATGGGTCTGTAGGACTTGCTTCTGTGCTTAGAATTCAACAGCCATACCAGAACCTGTGTAAAGTGAGAATGCCAGAGTAAAGATGTTTTTCCTCCGAAGTTGAAGAAAATGTTATCTGCACAGCTCTGCAAAGTCAGGAGTCTTGCCCTGAAGTTTCCTCATGGCAACAGGGACTTAACATACATCCAAAATGTGTCATTAATGCTCTGTCCTCACAAGGTCACAAAATCACAGTGCCACTTGGCTGAGAAAAACAATCAGCACACCCCAGAAATATTCATAGGATATTGCACAGGAACTGCAGCCTTCAGGGATCTGCTCTCTTCCACCTTGGCACAGAGCTCTGTGCTTAATACAGACCCCTCTGCCTCATCTCTGCTCTGCAGCAAGGACTTCCACCAACATCCCAGCCCTAAAAAGGGTGGGACATAGTCCTCACTTATACTGCTGTGAGTGAGACGAAACCACTGAAGACAGGGAATTGCAGAAGGCAAAAAAAAAAAAAGTGAGGCCATGAATTTGGCTCTACTGCCACTCAGCACCAGCACCAGCAGAAAGGAAAGCTGGACTCCCATGGCTTTCCTGCTTGTCCAAGGCATACACACGGCTGTCCTACAGAGACTACAGCACAGGAACAGGAAAAAGGAGAAGCATGGCTGCATCTCAGAAAGACATATATTCAAGTGCTGTTCCTTGCTGTTTACACTCACAGAAGAATAATTAGAGTAGTCACTGTTAACTAGCTAACAACTTCACCATCAACTCTATGAAGAATACTGAAGAATTCATCACAACATTTCACAGCCACCACTCTGCAAAAACACTGAAATCACCCCAGACACAAGCAACCTAAATTAATCCCACACTGATTCTAGCAAAAAAGAACTATTTCAGCAGTACTCACCCAAAAATAATGCCTGCCCAGGGCAGCAACCCAAAAGAAACAACTCCTTAACAAACCACACCTTATGCACAGAGCATGACTCAGCTCATGCACTGCGTGCCATCAAGAAATAAAATGCAAGGGTTCATATTTGGCCAGGTTCACTCCCTAAACCAGCAGTTTTGTGGGATATGAAGCTCCCAGCTGCCATGGGACAGCCCTCCCTTTGAGCTGCCAGCCTCAGCCCGCTGAGAAGCTGTGTCTTCAAAAGGGTTTGGGCTTTCAGGAGAACTTCTCCATCCAGGGACACCAGCACCTGAAAACAATAAACAAAATTTCTCCAGTGTCAGGTACTTGACAGATATGACATTTGTTCTTCTCCCTGTGTTTCTATCCATATCACTTGTGCCAAAAATATAAAATAAACTGAATATCTAATATATAAAATAGGTATGTATATATAAAATATATAATGAAACTGAAGACTGCAAGGAAACACGAAAATCTTTCTAAAAAATTTAACCAGTAGAAAAAGTGACCAACAAATCCAGTCTGCAAATTCCTAAGCAAGTTAAAACCGCAAGTTCTGCGGTCCTTGACTACACCTCAGCATTAATGACAAAGTCTATAAAATGTTTTTCTGTGACTAAGGACTCGATCCATAAAGTCACCACCTGTGGCGAAGTACACAAGCATGAGAACATCCCTGTTTCTGAAGGGCTGGAACACATGTTCTCACACCTCACCCACCACCACAAATCAGCAGCCACCCTCCCACATATGGATGAAAATCACTGTTGCTCCTTCTCACCACCATCTTTCAGATTAGTATCCTTCTCCAATTTATCAGTTATTAAGACCTGTTCTCTTTAGAAGGTTTCAGACACTTTTCTCCAACCATGCTAAGCTTAACCACTGTCTTAATTAAAATAACATGCTTGACCTCATGCCTTTTTTTGGTATCATTCATTCACTGGCTGTACCTGATACTTTATCCATCACAAACATCCCTAACCAATCTTCAGACCTGCCCTGATGACTGCATTATGCCAACAATTGCTTTGCACACTTCAATCATTCCCACAGCCAGCCACACACATTCCTTTTTCAACCACGTATTTTTGGCGACTGGGTCACCTTCCTCCACGCTGGATGTTTGCTTCTTAAAGCAAGTGACATCCCATTCCCTGCCCCCCCCCATCCCCCCCAAATAAAAAAGGAAAAAAAATACTGAAAATCAGAGGAGCAACCATGAAGACAAATACATAAGAGGAAGAATTTTCACAAGAGTTACTGAATACCTGGTTGTTCTCAGAGGGGTTTGCTTTGCTACAGTTTAAGAAGCAAGCCAATAACATTTCATCTCATACCTACTTTGTACTTGGCTTTTATGCTGACAGCTCAGGCCTTGCTTTCATCCCAAATATGAAGGGATAACTTGCTTCCTTGAACTTTTTCAGCAAAGGGACGGCTCATCTCCCTGAGCCTCTCTCTCCACTTGCCACGCTGCAGCAGTGGCAGGACTGACTAGCAGAAACCATCTGTCAGAGGCTGTGCAGGAGAAGTCTTCCCCCACCCCAAGGCAGAGGTAAAAACCCACCCAAAAACTCTGCTTCCCCATCCTCCTCCCCTCTCAGGAGAGCTCCTACTTTAGCCTGATGCTGCCCAAAGCTGGGCTCTGCTGCTGGCTTCACCCAAACCATTTCCCTCCCATCTTTCACCTCCTTGTGTTGCTTAACTCAGCATCCCCACAGGGCCCTGGAGCCAAGGGAGATCTCCCACACAGGCAGAACCTGCCTCCCCCTACCCCCAGCATTTATCAGGGCTCTGAGCAGCTGAACAGACCCATCAACAGTGCACCTGCCCATCATCCACCTGTACTTTAGGGCACTAAAGGGTATCCTCTCTCCAGGCATCTTCCCAAGGCAGACTAATTGCACATACTGATTTCAGATCCTACCAAACTGCCTTCCACAGCTTCAACACTGACAAAATCCTCACACTGAGCTCTTCACCAGTACGCATCCCTTTCTCCACCAGCCTGGAGTGCCTGGATTTATTGTCTCTGCCCCTCAGCCAGGCAGATACCTCCTCTGGAGACCAAAACCACCCTGCTAGAAGCCAACCAGCAACCTCAGCCTTTTCCTGAAGCCACTTACAAAGGAAGTTTCTCCTTTCCCTGCCCCTAGGTAGCAATGACCCTATAAAGGCTCTTCTAAGGTCAGCATTGACATTGAACTGAAGATTTGGCTTGCAGACAGTTCTTTCCACAGTTCATGAAAAAGTGGCACAAAGACAGGGTTAATACATCCTTCAGTCACTTCAGGGAACAAATACCAGCAAAAAGAGATGCTGCACTTGGCAAGCAGAGCCTTGGATGAAGCACAGTGACACAGCACAGTGCCACCCCTTCACACCCTGCCAAGGTCTAAACCACACAAGTTTTTGTCGTGACCACTGCCTAAATAGTGCTTCTTGCTCCAGCAAAGAGAACACTGCAATACCACCCTTCTAGACATCCCCTCTGCTGCAGGCTGAGGACATTCCTACTACAGCCCCTCCACAAGAGCCCAACAAGGGAAGAGAAATCCCACAACCCCCTCCCAGCAAAAGAACAGCTGGGCCTTGAAAGTCTAGCCAGTGCAAGGACAATTAATTGTGTCAGGAAAAGACATTTAGGGCTTAATGACCACATTAATTAGGGAGCACAGTGCAGCAGCACAGGCCTCGAAAGCCATGGCAGAAGTACAGCACCTTCTGGCTGCGTGGAGTGATGGGGAATCTCACTGCCCTCTGGGGCAATGCCAGGACAGGTGAGGTCCCCTTGCAGCTTTGCTCCAGAAGCACCTGGATGGGCAGCTCTGCCCACCTTCTCTGAGCCAGGAGCTGTCCTGGGAGCACTCACACATTCCTCACTCCAACCCACAGGAGCCATCCCAAACCCAAGGAGAAATAGCTGGAGACAGCTCCAGACAGAAGGCACGTCATGCCAGCGAACACAGCTTCCCTCAAGGAAAGAAACCTGTTGGGACTTGGTGGCCTGGCACCTACTGTTACTTAAAGCCCAGCCTTCAGACCATATCAAACAACGACATGCTTGAACTCCTCGCTGGAATGGTAAGAGCCCGGTGCTTACGCTTCTGGTTGCTAAGATCTGACCTTCTCCAGGCAAAAGCCAAGGGGGCAAGCCCAGGAAAGCAAATTTATTGCTCTGCCTGGAGTTTAATCCCATTCACGCCAGGCACCCCAGCCCAAGCACAGGGCTCACACAGCAAACCATGCACAGGACATGTTGGAGCACAGCCTCAGAATGCTGGCTTTGGTTTTTCTCTTCAAGCAGCTGAGATAGCGGCTCTCTGCACGCCTTATCCAGTTTCAAAAGCAACACTTCAAAGCCATCCCATGTCAAACTCCAGGACAAACTGAAGCTGCCAGAGATGCCTCACAGGGAGGAAGTTAACACATGAGGGGAAGCTTAATGCGGAATCTCAGACTACTGTAAACAGAAAAGCACCAGTTTCCTATTAAACAAAACCTTTTCCATTAAGTTACAACTACAACAGAATAGTAATTTTACCTTCATCAGAGCAGCTGGAAAAAAGTGGTATCTCTGCAGGATCAGCAGTTTTCCTTGTTCACAGCACACAGGCCTTCGGGAGCTGCAGGTTATTGTCCCTCAGAGCCAAGGTAAGCAGAGAGGAAGATAAGCCCCTCTCACGCCAGCCTGGCTGCCAGGTGCGTGCTCTGAGACACAGCCAGGACAGGACAGCTCAGGCCAAGGCACCGACCCACGAGAAAACCCAAACTCTGAGGAGCTCAGGCTGATCCCAAGGGCAGCAAGGAGGGTTAGCGAAGCCGTGACAAACCTGCACGGAGCTCACCGCATTTCTTACCTTCTTCCCTGCCCCCTGGAGAAAAGGGCGAGAGACGGCTGGCATGATGAGCAAACTGCTCAAAATCCCAGCTTTCAGAAGAATTTTATTTTTTTCCCCATTTATTCCTGAGCTCGGTAAAACCATCACCTCCGGAGCCGCAGCTGCCGGGCGCATCCCCGGCCGCGCCGCGGCGGCGGCTCCCGCAGCTCGGGGGATGCGGCGGGTGCCCGAATTCACCCGCGCCGACCACCCGGATCCCACCCGCGTCCCCTCCACCGCCGCCGGGACACTGCCCGTGGGCTGTCCCCGTAGGCTGTCCCCCCCCGGCGCGCCACTTGTCGCTGGCTGCCGAGGGCCTCGCAGCCCCGAGGGCGCAGTGCGGGGGGTCCGTCCCCGGGGTTGGCCCGGTTCCCCGGGGGTGGCCC